>CM037783.1:19075767-19101388 GCA_021229015.1 Solen grandis | reverse complement strand
TACATGTGGTAAACTATTTAATTTCTTATAATTTTGCATTATGTGCAAAGAGAAAAAAAATGTTTGTTTTTTTAAAAACTGAACAGCTGTATGAGAGAAAAAAAGTTAGTTTAACACCAGAGAATTGGATGACAAAAAAAAATATGCCACCACCATAACTTGGATTGGTATCATGAAATTATTATAAATGAACATACAGTCAAATTATGAGTACATGCACATATTTATATACAAGAGTTTTCCCTTAAGGTTGAAAACTTCTTTTTTGGAGATCTTCTTAAAACAAAATGAAGAGGTTACAAAGAATATATATCGCCTAGTCCACGGCCTGGTCCGCTATGAGAGAAATATGATCATTTGATCCATTGGCTTAAAAATATTAACAAAAATTTACTGAGCATATTAATACACAAATATATCCATGGTTAGTACTTATCACTCTAACCAGATACATGTATCTTCACTGACATGCAACTCTGAGCATTTTAAAAACTTTTAAAACAGGGATACAAACTGTAAACTTCTCAGTTACTACCAGGTTTCTTCACTGACTGTTACTAACTGAATTTAATCTTGCCAGCCTCTCAATTAATACTTAACACTAAGTAATACTTAAGTTAGGGACGTCTTTCATTATTCCTGTTTTCAAAATGGAAACGCCCAAATACATTATTTTATTTCATACCAAATATTTTTGGTCAGTAATGTAACATTTTGACAACATATTCATTTCAATAAACACTTCATAAATAAAATGGCAGAATGTTTTTCAACTTATTTAAGATATAAGTTATTTGCGTGATATTGAGACAGATCTTGTTAAAGGTTAAGATTTTATTTTGTTTCACTCTATGGGGTGACAATCCTCTTATTGGCAGTCAAAGAAAGCTTAAATTTATTTATCCCTTTAAACCAATTTTACAGTACCTTAAAATAGTCTCCACATTCACTTACAAATATGTTGATTGGCCTTGTAAATTTTACTTGAAATATAATCAAATAGAGATAATTTATCTTCAAATTTGATTCATATTTATTAAGAACATTTCTTTAGAAATATCTTTACCAAAGAATGTTTCCAAAGATCAAGACATTTCCAAATGTACTAGAAAACTTAAGTCATGATACTTACTGTTGGTTGATTTTGTGAATGACTTATCACGAATATTTATCCCAACGAAAACTTAATACTTCATAGACCTTATGTTTTCTAGAACATGTTTCCATGAATACATGTACCAATGAAATTTATTTAATCACAGATTTCAAGAATTTTAATATCAACGAAAATAAGTGATTCTGCAGTATACGAGTATCTACGATTCTCCTTTTTAGAATATTATTTGACCGGTATACTTACTCTAACACTTATGTTCATCAAAAGATGAAGATGCTAGAGTGTAAACAAAGTGAAATATGGCATTTTTTGAATATTAAAAGGGGCATAACTCCTGACCTAATTAATGAATCTCAGCCATAATCGAACTCAATCGAGACCTTATAGTCATAAGCATTGCTATAAAAGTTTATGAGAGGATTGCTCAAAAGATGAAGATGATAGAGTGTAAACAACGTGAAATATGGCATATTTTTAATATTAAAAGGGGCATAACTTCTGACCTAATTGACCGATCTCAGCCATAATCGAACTCATTCGAGACCTTATGGTCATAAACATTGTCTTAAAGTTTGAAGATGATTGCTCAAGAAATAAAGGTGATAGAGTGTAAACACTAAAAATTGTTGACGACGGACGCTCACGGGATGACAATAGCTCACCCTGAGCTTTGCTCAGGTGAGCTAAAAAAGATGGTCACCTTCTTCCACCAATACGGATAAATGTAGTAGTAAACATTTTTTTTCAACAATGTGTAAGGTTAAAAAAAATTGACACCACCTCAAAACTGTACAAAATGTACTACAGTTTGTTCTATACAAACAATGCAGTTAGTATTTGCTTTGATTGAATACTGAACTGCGGCATGTTATAACTTCATTATAAAAACTTGACTTAAATGAAATAGGTTTAAATAATGATTAAAATATAATATCATCATAGCACATATGAACTTCATATTTTAAAAGTAAATAAAAACTGCACCTGTTCAGATAAGGAACAGGTTTCAATTGCTCTTTAAACAAAATTTAAAAAAATAACGGGGAAAAAACAACAACATAAACCGCGCATTATCATATGTGCCGTGGCTTGACAAATCCAACAAACTGACAGGTCTCTTGGAAATTTAAATGTTTACCGGTAGTCCTTCATAATTGCTGTGTAATTTCTGTTTTGAGAAAAATGTACAGATCAATGGCTTTTCGACATGATTTTGTGGGTAAAAGATTATGGCGTTGCATGATAACCACACAGACTTCGTACACATTTGGATTACACAGGATAACAGATTGGAATTCAGCTTCCTCAGCACATGCTGCCACGTCTGTCCATGGTATCTCCACAATCTGATTTTCTGTGTTCCACAAAGAGGGGAAGCGGTACATCACGTCAGGTCGACCAAATGGAGCAGCATTAGTTGATCGTCTGATTGAATGACTATTCCACATTTTCACTGCATTGTCGAGTTTGTTCTGCAATAAGAGCACATGGGAAAAATTAAACTATCATTTATCTATCCACACTTTTTCTTGCGGTGTATTTCTTCCGTTATTCATAACAATTTAAAGTCGTTTGTTTATCTTCTTTGCAAATAAAGTGTGTTGAGATTAGATACGAGGTTAAAAAACTCGCCAAACCAGCACCCAAAAGCAGACGTATTTAAAGAGGGCACATAAATGGATTTTACGCTTATAAAAATGTAGTAGATCTAAACATACTGGTGACTGGTGTCAGGCAAACGGAATGAAAATAAATAGTATGAAAACAAAAGTTATGCATTTTAGAAACCCATCAACTGCAAAAACCGAAGTTCGATTTATGTGCAATGGAGAAGAGATAGAATATGCCAAGACGTACAAGTATCTAGGTCTTGTTCTCAGTGAAACACTAGATTATAACGTAACAGTGAAATGCGTGTCACAATCAGCAAACCGAGCACTTGGGCTTCTCATATCAAAATGCAAAAGTTTAGGAGGTATGCCGTTTGAGGTATTCAGTCAACTATACGACACGATGGTGTGGCCAGTTATAAGTTACGGGGCGGCAATATGGGGAACACGTGATTACTCGGCCATCAATGCAGTCCAAAATCGTGCGCTACGTTATTACCTTGGCGTCGGTAAATATACCCCAAACGCGGCAGTGAACGGTGACATGGGGTGGATACCAGTCCATATTAAACAATGGAAATGTGTTTTTAACCACTGGTTCAGGCTAAATAGCATGGACTTTGACAGATTAAATCAAATAATTTTTAGATGGGCAAACGATATAAAAAGTAAATGTAAAACATGGTGTTTCAATGTTGATAAAACAATGCATAAAATGACAGGTGTGTCTTTAGATTTTGCGTGATATTGAGACAGATCTTGTTAAAGGTTAAGATTTTATTTTGTTTCACTCTATGGGTGACAATCCTCTTATTGGCAGTCAAAGAAAGCTTAAATTTATTTATCCCTTTAAACCAATTTTACAGTACCTTAAAATAGTCTCCACATTCACTTACAAATATGTTGATTGGCCTTGTAAATTTTACTTGAAATATAATCAAATAGAGATAATTTATCTTCAAATTTGATTCATATTTATTAAGAACATTTCTTTAGAAATATCTTTACCAAATATGGGGAACACGTGATTACTCGGCCATCAATGCAGTCCAAAATCGTGCGCTACGTTATTACCTTGGCGTCGGTAAATATACCCCAAACGCGGCAGTGAACGGTGACATGGGGTGGATACCAGTCCATATTAAACAATGGAAATGTGTTTTTAACCACTGGTTCAGGCTAAATAGCATGGACTTTGACAGATTAAATCAAATAATTTTTAGATGGGCAAACGATATAAAAAGTAAATGTAAAACATGGTGTTTCAATGTTGATAAAACAATGCATAAAATGACAGGTGTGTCTTTAGATAACAACAAGATATACACAAAAAGCGAACAACATCGTATGTCAAACCTTTGTCAGGAAAGAATGTTTGAATCTTATAAAAGAGACTGGATTTCAAAAGTAAATGCCTCGAGAAAACTAAGACAGTATAAATCGTTTCAAAATGCTTACAAGACTGAAAACTATATAAATATTTCCTCAAAAAAGCATAGAAGTGCTTTAGCTAAATTTAGATGCGGTGTTGCGCCATTAAAGGTAGAAACAGGTCGTTTCTTAAATATAGGTGTTGAAGATAGAAAATGTTTTAATTGTACTTCATTCATCGAAGATGAGTTGCATGTATTGTTACATTGTCCTTTGTATGTTGATCAACGGAAGGAACTATTTGACAAAATTAATTCAATAAATCAACTGTTTCCCTATTTAAACGACACAGACAAACTGAACTATATTTTATCTGATGATGCTATAATCAAACAAAGTGCCAAAACCTGCTGTGCTATTTTAGAGAAGAGAAGACATTATCTGTATAGATGTAAATAGTTTATAATTGGACTTTATTCGCTGTTTTAAGCTGTTTGTCATATTTTTGTATTTTATCTCTTAAATTTTGATAAACATGTGTGCAATATATAGACTCTAGAGCTTAAAGTTTTATTGTTGTAATTTCCGTTTATATATGTATATATATTTTACTTTCATAGTCTCTCATAATTCTTTACTGAGTGGTATTGTACAATTTTATGTTTTACTTACTATTGTGTTTTATATAAACATATATCCTTGTAAGATGTTTTAAATTGTACAATAGTGAGACTTTAATAACGATATGTCTGTCTGTCTACTTCCGATGTTATTATTACAAAGTGCAATATGTTTCTATATAATATCAGTTTAAAATGTACGTACCTGAATCAGTGCTAAGAAGCAAAACAGCACCAAGTTTCTATCCAGGAAGTTTCCACTGAAATTCCCATCATATTGGAGGTTTTTAAATGTTTCTATCCAATACTGCATATGATGCCTCCTTAAATAACCCCACCAACTCTCAATTCTCTGATTCGCAGTGTTGGCTCCTTCTATATAGAACCTTTTACCGTCTTGAAAACGCCTCATAAAAAACGTTTGAAAGTTCCGGATGTGTCCATTCTCAGTACCATAATCTCCTCGTACAAAGCAAGGACATCCACCACATTGCCGTATTCCTTCGAGGAAATACCCACCAATTACCTTGGGGTTGTTATTGGTCTTATATGCATTAAGCCAAATATCACTTTCCTGGAAAACCCACAAATACCACCACTTATACAAATCCCAATAGGCTTAAGTTTATCATAGCCATCTACATGCCAGATGAAGTTTGGACCAGCTGCATAATATGAACGCCTGTGAAAACGTCTTGTTGTTCTATTCAAAACACCTCGTGGATCCAGATGATGCAAAATAATACGAATATCTGTGGTACAAACATTTAAACCACTTTCCTTACACCAACATGTCATCAAACGATACCCGTGCAATTGTCAAGATTCTTGGAGTTCATTTTGTATAAATCTAATTACAGCATCGATGTCAGAAAAATGACGTCTATGTAGACCCATCGATCGCAATAACGTTTTTAAATGTCTAAGGCTTATAACGAGACCGTAGTCTTTATTTAAAACAAATTGAATTTCCCAATATTTCAGACCTGCGTCAAGCAATTTACAAATTAATAGCTCTCTATTTTCGATTTTCATCATGAAAATATGGCTTCCATTCCTTCTATTTTGATTGGCTGACTATTATGTGCGCATGTAGTAGCTATTATGTGCGCACATAGTAGTTATTACATGCGCACATAATATAAAAAATATCTTCCATGTATTTATCAGACAAAAGCCACACAAGTGTCCAGTGTGTTATTATACATGTAGCTAGAAGGTATATTTGGTTAAACACATATGATTACACACAGGAGAAAAGCCATACAAGTGTATTTTTTGTGAATCTGCATTTAGTGACAGATCAGATTTAGGAAAACATAATTATGTGATTTCATACAAGACAAAAGCCACACAAGTGTCCAGTGTGTTATTATACATGTAGCCAGAAGGTATATTTGGTTAAACACATGTGAATACACACAGGAGAAAAGCCATACAAGTGTATTTTTTGTGAATCTATGTTTAGTGACAGATCAGATTTAATACACAGATGCAACTTCATACAGGAGAAAAGCCACAAAAGTGTCCTATGTGAAATTATACATGTAGTCAAAAGGCGGTTACACACATGCAAATACACACAGGCTAAAAGCTTTACAGGTGAAGGTTTCATGATTAGGAATGTAGTTATACTTCAGCCTTGACCTTGCACATGGAAATACATATGGTAGAATAGCGATACAAATATACATGTTTGATCTTTCACAAGCAAGTGTGATTAAAGCTATACAGTGTTCTGTTTTTTGTTTTCAGCTCACCTGAGCACAACGTGCTCATGGTGAGCTTTTGTGACCGACTTTTGTCATGCATGCGTCCGTCGGTCGTCAACAATTTCTGTAAACAACATCTCCTTCTAAATTACTCACTTGATTTTGATAAAACTTCACAGGAATTTTCATTATGGGGCCCTTTACCTAAGTTGTTAAAATTATTTTGATTGGTCAAAAATCTAGGTAACAGGAGCTAAAAATAGATTTTAAAAATGAAAATTTTAAAAATCTTCTTCTCCAAAACCTCAAGGCTTAGCCTTTTGATTTTTGGTATGTAGCATGATCTTGACTCTCAATATTGTTCAAATTATGACCCTGGGGTCAAAATTGCCCCACCCAAGGGGTCACATGATTTTACATAGAGTTATAATAAGAAAACCTTAAAAATCTTCTTGTAAGAAAGTATAAGACCTGGAGCTTAGAGATTTGACATGTAGCATCATCTTATGGACCATTACCAAGATTGTTAAAATAATAGCCCTGGGTCAAAATTAGGGGTGCCCCAGGGGACACTTATTTTACATAGAGTAATGTAGGAAAACCTTCAAAATTCATCTTGTCAAAACCCATGAGGCCTGGAGCTTAGATATTTGGTGTGTAGCATCATCTTATAGACACCGTGGGCCGTGGGGTCAAAATTGACCCTGCCACAGGGGTTACTTTATTTTACATATAGTTATTATAGGAAAACCTTCAAAATTCTTCTTGTAAGAAAGTATAAGACCTGGAGCTTAGAGATTTAATGTGCATTATCAGGATTTCAATATATACTGACTGGCAAAAGAAACGCCCCAACGGAATTTGGCGTTATTTTCCTCATATTGCACAACAATACTTGATAATGATCAATCATATTTATTAATCAAATTTTATAACAAAACAATCACAATCATTCATAAATTATTATGTGATACAAAATAGGATTAAATCGAAAGCTTAAAGCTTATTGAATATAAGATTGAAACAAAAACAGTTAGATCTAACTATTACTAAGACCTTTTTACTGAGGTTTTAACAGAAGTCTTAGGTAATTAACTTTTTTTTTGAAAACTGTTACGCATCGATAAAAAGGTTACGAATGGTTTTCGTGAATATTTTTAATTAAAAAATGATCGTACAGAAATTATCAAATTGTTACAGTTTAAAAAAAACGTAATTTTAAATAGACCGGTTTCGAAAATCAGTAGCGTGTGTGTCCACCTCTACTTGCGACAACAGCAGCAAGGCGACGTCTCATGGAACAGCACAAATTGCGTAGCAGATAACGAGGGATTCTTCCCCACTCCTGGTGCAGCGCTGCCGTCAGTAGCTGGACGTTTGCTGGCTGGGGTTGACGTCGACGTAACCGACGTCCAAGGTAATCCCACACGTGTTCAATCAGGTTGCAATCCGGTGAACACGCCGGCCAAGGCAAAACGTGTGGTCGCGCGTTGTTGTGCTGGTAGACCAGGTTTTGACGTTGGCAGAACATCGGTACAACCACAGGACGTAAAACCTGGTCTATGTAACGCCTTGCTGTGAGGTTACCTTGGCAGACGACAAGTTGGGTCTTAAACCTGTAGTTTAACGTTGCCCAGACCATAACTCCGCCCCCTCCGTACGGATTGTTCTCGACAACGCAATTGTCAACGTAGCGTTCGTGATGTCGCCTGTACACACGGATACGCCCGTCGGCGTTCCATAAGTTGAAACGCGACTCGTTGCTGAACACCACTTTCTGTCAACGCTGACCGCGATGCTTGCGGCAAATGACATTGACGTATGGAATTATCTTGTCTTACAGACGTCACACGATGTCTTCCTGAACGTGGCCGATCGGCAAACGTTCCCGTAACTCTAACACGTCGAACAAGACGCCGAATCGTCAAACGCGAGACGTTAAAACGTCTGGCGACTTGTTCTTGCGTTCGCCCGCGTTCGAGCATGGCCAAAACGCGAGCTCTCTCTTCAGAATTTAGCCTTGGCATTCTTAAATACGAATGTTTAATCAGAAAATCTCTGAAATTGTGATTGCCTATCGGCTAGCACATGTAACTGTGTAAAATGTTATCGATTTCACCACGTGGTAAACATACACGAGGTGCACGTGGAAATCATGAGCAGCCACCGGAAATGGACATCGGGCTGAATAGAAGCGCACGATTTTCTTTGCCGTGATTGTCGGTCAATGTACATGTATACAAACTACATTTCACTAAAATTTTTAAATAGGTATGAGGAAAATAACGCCAAATTCCGTTGGGGCGTTTCTTTTGCCAGTCAGTATATATTGAAATCCTGATAATGCACATTAAATCTCTAAGCTCCAGGTCTTATACTTTCTTACAAGAAGAATTTTGAAGGTTTTCCTATAATAACTATATGTAAAATAAAGTAACCCCTGTGGCAGGGTCAATTTTGACCCCACGGCCCACGGTGTCTATAAGATGATGCTACACACCAAATATCTAAGCTCCAGGCCTCATGGGTTTTGACAAGATGAATTTTGAAGGTTTTCCTACATTACTCTATGTAAAATAAGTGTCCCCTGGGGCACCCCTAATTTTGACCCAGGGCTATTATTTTAACAATCTTGGTAATGGTCCATAAGATGATGCTACATGTCAAATAGCTAAGCTCCAGGCCTTATACTTTCTTACAAGAAGATTTTTAAGGTTTTCTTATTATAACTCTATGTAAAATCATGTGACCCCTTGGGTGGGGCAATTTTGACCCCAGGGTCATAATTTGAACAATATTGAGAGTCAAGATCATGCTACATACCAAAAATCAAAAGGCTAAGCCTTGAGGTTTTGGAGAAGAAGATTTTTAAAATTTTCATTTTTAAAATCTATTTTTAGCTCCTGTTACCTAGATTTTTGACCAATCAAAATAATTTTAACAACTTAGGTAAAGGGCCCCATAATGAAAATTCCTGTGAAGTTTTATCAAAATCAAGTGAGTAATTTAGAAGGAGATGTTGTTTACAGAAATTGTTGACGACCGACGGACGCATGCATGACAAAAGTCGGTCACAAAAGCTCACCATGAGCACGTTGTGCTCAGGTGAGCTGAAAACAAAAAACAGAACACTGTATAGCTTTAATCACACTTGCTTGTGAAAGATCAAACATGTATATTTGTATCGCTATTCTACCATATGTATTTCCATGTGCAAGGTCAAGGCTGAAGTATAACTACATTCCTAATCATGAAACCTTCACCTGTAAAGCTTTTAGCCTGTGTGTATTTGCATGTGTGTAACCCCTTTTAATTTAATTAAAAAAAAAATACACTTGTATGGCTTTTCTCCTGTGTGTATTCACATGTGTTTAACCAAATATACCTTCTGGCTACATGTATAATAACACACTGGACACTTGTGTGGCTTTTGTCTTGTATAAATCACATAATTATGTTTTCCTAAATCTGATCTGTCACTAAATGCAGATTCACAAAAAATTTTCTCCTGTGTGTAATCATATGTGTTTAACCAAATATACCTTCTAGCTACATGTATAATAACACACTGGACACTTGTGTGGCTTTTGTACGGTGGCATAAAGGTGACATGGAAGATATTTTTTATATTATGTGCGCATGTAATAACTACTATGTGCGCACATAATAGCTACTACATGCGCACATAATAGTCAGCCAATCAAAATAGAAGGAATGGAAGCCATATTTTCATGATGAAAATCGAAAATAGAGAGCTATTAATTTGTAAATTGCTTGACGCAGGTCTGAAATATTGGGAAATTCAATTTGTTTTAAATAAAGACTACGGTCTCGTTATAAGCCTTAGACATTTAAAAACGTTATTGCGATCGATGGGTCTACATAGACGTCATTTTTCTGACATCGATGCTGTAATTAGATTTATACAAAATGAACTCCAAGAATCTTGACAATTGCACGGGTATCGTTTGATGACATGTTGGTGTAAGGAAAGTGGTTTAAATGTTTGTACCACAGATATTCGTATTATTTTGCATCATCTGGATCCACGAGGTGTTTTGAATAGAACAACAAGACGTTTTCACAGGCGTTCATATTATGCAGCTGGTCCAAACTTCATCTGGCATGTAGATGGCTATGATAAACTTAAGCCTATTGGGATTTGTATAAGTGGTGGTATTTGTGGGTTTTCCAGGAAAGTGATATTTGGCTTAATGCATATAAGACCAATAACAACCCCAAGGTAATTGGTGGGTATTTCCTCGAAGGAATACGGCAATGTGGTGGATGTCCTTGCTTTGTACGAGGAGATTATGGTACTGAGAATGGACACATCCGGAACTTTCAAACGTTTTTTATGAGGCGTTTTCAAGACGGTAAAAGGTTCTATATAGAAGGAGCCAACACTGCGAATCAGAGAATTGAGAGTTGGTGGGGTTATTTAAGGAGGCATCATATGCAGTATTGGATAGAAACATTTAAAAACCTCCAATATGATGGGAATTTCAGTGGAAACTTCCTGGATAGAAACTTGGTGCTGTTTTGCTTCTTAGCACTGATTCAGGTACGTACATTTTAAACTGATATTATATAGAAACATATTGCACTTTGTAATAATAAGTACAATTTAAAACATCTTACAAGGATATATGTTTATATAAAACACAATAGTAAGTAAAACATAAAATTGTACAATACCACTCAGTAAAGAATTATGAGAGACTATAAATAAAAAATATATATAAAAAAAAAAAAAAAATATGACAAACAGCTTAAAACAGCGAATAAAGTCCAATTATAAACTATTTACATCTATACAGATAATGTCTTCTCTTCTCTAAAATAGCACAGCAGGTTTTGGCACTTTGTTTGATTATAGCATCATCAGATAAAATATAGTTCAGTTTGTCTGTGTCGTTTAAATAGGGAAACAGTTGATTTATTGAATTAATTTTGTCAAATAGTTCCTTCCGTTGATCAACATACAAAGGACAATGTAACAATACATGCAACTCATCTTCGATGAATGAAGTACAATTAAAACATTTTCTATCTTCAACACCTATATTTAAGAAACGACCTGTTTCTACCTTTAATGGCGCAACACCGCATCTAAATTTAGCTAAAGCACTTCTATGCTTTTTGAGGAAATATTTATATAGTTTTCAGTCTTGTAAGCATTTTGAAACGATTTATACTGTCTTAGTTTTCTCGAGGCATTTACTTTTGAAATCCAGTCTCTTTTATAAGATTCAAACATTCTTTCCTGACAAAGGTTTGACATACGATGTTGTTCGCTTTTTGTGTATATCTTGTTGTTATCTAAAGACACACCTGTCATTTTATGCATTGTTTTATCAACATTGAAACACCATGTTTTACATTTACTTTTTATATCGTTTGCCCATCTAAAAATTATTTGATTTAATCTGTCAAAGTCCATGCTATTTAGCCTGAACCAGTGGTTAAAAACACATTTCCATTGTTTAATATGGACTGGTATCCACCCCATGTCACCGTTCACTGCCGCGTTTGGGGTATATTTACCGACGCCAAGGTAATAACGTAGCGCACGATTTTGGACTGCATTGATGGCCGAGTAATCACGTGTTCCCCATATTTGGTAAAGATATTTCTAAAGAAATGTTCTTAATAAATATGAATCAAATTTGAAGATAAATTATCTCTATTTGATTATATTTCAAGTAAAATTTACAAGGCCAATCAACATATTTGTAAGTGAATGTGGAGACTATTTTAAGGTACTGTAAAATTGGTTTAAAGGGATAAATAAATTTAAGCTTTCTTTGACTGCCAATAAGAGGATTGTCACCCCATAGAGTGAAACAAAATAAAATCTTAACCTTTAACAAGATCTGTCTCAATATCACGCAAAATCTAAAGACACACCTGTCATTTTATGCATTGTTTTATCAACATTGAAACACCATGTTTTACATTTACTTTTTATATCGTTTGCCCATCTAAAAATTATTTGATTTAATCTGTCAAAGTCCATGCTATTTAGCCTGAACCAGTGGTTAAAAACACATTTCCATTGTTTAATATGGACTGGTATCCACCCCATGTCACCGTTCACTGCCGCGTTTGGGGTATATTTACCGACGCCAAGGTAATAACGTAGCGCACGATTTTGGACTGCATTGATGGCCGAGTAATCACGTGTTCCCCATATTGCCGCCCCGTAACTTATAACTGGCCACACCATCGTGTCGTATAGTTGACTGAATACCTCAAACGGCATACCTCCTAAACTTTTGCATTTTGATATGAGAAGCCCAAGTGCTCGGTTTGCTGATTGTGACACGCATTTCACTGTTACGTTATAATCTAGTGTTTCACTGAGAACAAGACCTAGATACTTGTACGTCTTGGCATATTCTATCTCTTCTCCATTGCACATAAATCGAACTTCGGTTTTTGCAGTTGATGGGTTTCTAAAATGCATAACTTTTGTTTTCATACTATTTATTTTCATTCCGTTTGCCTGACACCAGTCACCAGTATGTTTAGATCTACTACATTTTTATAAGCGTAAAATCCATTTATGTGCCCTCTTTAAATACGTCTGCTTTTGGGTGCTGGTTTGGCGAGTTTTTAACCTCGTATCTAATCTCAACACACTTTATTTGCAAAGAAGATAAACAAACGACTTTAAATTGTTATGAATAACGGAAGAAATACACCGCAAGAAAAAGTGTGGATAGATAAATGATAGTTTAATTTTCCCATGTGCTCTTATTGCAGAACAAACTCGACAATGCAGTGAAAATGTGGAATAGTCATTCAATCAGACGATCAACTAATGCTGCTCCATTTGGTCGACCTGACGTGATGTACCGCTTCCCCTCTTTGTGGAACACAGAAAATCAGATTGTGGAGATACCATGGACAGACGTGGCAGCATGTGCTGAGGAAGCTGAATTCCAATCTGTTATCCTGTGTAATCCAAATGTGTACGAAGTCTGTGTGGTTATCATGCAACGCCATAATCTTTTACCCACAAAATCATGTCGAAAAGCCATTGATCTGTACATTTTTCTCAAAACAGAAATTACACAGCAATTATGAAGGACTACCGGTAAACATTTAAATTTTCAAGAGACCTGTCAGTTTGTTGGATTTGTCAAGCCACGGCACATATGATAATGCGCGGTTTATGTTGTTTTTTTCCCCGTTATTTTTTTTTAATATTTTGTTTAAAGAGCAATTGAAACCTGTTCCTTATCTGAACAGGTGCAGTTTTTATTTACTTTTAAAACATGAAGTTAATATGTGCTATGATGATATTATATTTTTAATCATTATTTAAACCTATTTCATTTAAGTCAAGTTTTTATAATGAAGTTATAACATGCCGCAGTTCAGTATGCAATCAAAGCAAATACTAACTGCATTGTTTATATAGAACGAACTGTAGCACATTTTTGTACAGTTTTGAGGTGGTGTCATCTTTTTTTAACCTTACACATTGTTGAAAAAAAATGTTTACTACTACATTTATCCGTATTGGTGGAAGAAGGTGACCATCTTTTTTAGCTCACCTGAGCAAAGCTCAGGGTGAGCTATTGTCATCCCGTGAGCGTCCGTCGTCAACAATTTTTAGTGTTTACACTCTATCACCTTTATTTCTTGAGCAATCATCTTCAAACTTTAAGACAATGTTTATGACCATAATGTCTCGATTGAGTTCGACTATGGCTGAGATCCGTCAATTAGGTCAGGAGTTATGCTCCTTTTAATATTAAAAAAATGCCATATTTCACGTTGTTTACACTCTAGCATCTTCATCTTTTGAGCAACCATCTTCAAACTTTATGGCAATAGTTATGACCATAAGGTCTCGAATGAGTTCGATTATGGCTGAGATCGGTCAATTAGGTCAGAAGTTATGCCCCTTTTAATATTAAAAATATGCCATATTTCACGTTGTTTACACTCTAGCATCTTCATCTTTTGAGCAATCCTCTCTAAACTTTATAGCAATGCTTATGACTATAAGGTCTCGATTGAGTTCGATTATGGCTGAGATTCATTAATTAGGTCAGGAGTTATGCCCCTTTTAATATTCAAAAAATGCCATATTTCACTTTGTTTACACTCTAGCATCTTCATCTTTTGATGAACATAAGTGTTAGAGTAAGTATACCGGTCAAATAATATTCTAAAAAGGAGAATCGTAGATACTCGTATACTGCAGAATCACTTATTTTCGTTGATATTAAAATTCTTGAAATCTGTGATTAAATAAATTTCATTGGTACATGTATTCATGGAAACATGTTCTAGAAAACATAAGGTCTATGAAGTATTAAGTTTTCGTTGGGATAAATATTCGTGATAAGTCATTCACAAAATCAACCAACAGTAAGTATCATGACTTAAGTTTTCTAGTACATTTGGAAATGTCTTGATCTTTGGAAACATTCTTTGGTAAAGATATTTCTAAAGAAATGTTCTTAATAAATATGAATCAAATTTGAAGATAAATTATCTCTATTTGATTATATTTCAAGTAAAATTTACAAGGCCAATCAACATATTTGTAAGTGAATGTGGAGACTATTTTAAGGTACTGTAAAATTGGTTTAAAGGGATAAATAAATTTAAGCTTTCTTTGACTGCCAATAAGAGGATTGTCACCCCATAGAGTGAAACAAAATAAAATCTTAACCTTTAACAAGATCTGTCTCAATATCACGCAAATAACTTATATCTTAAATAAGTTGAAAAACATTCTGCCATTTTATTTATGAAGTGTTTATTGAAATGAATATGTTGTCAAAATTACATTACTGACCAAAAAATTTGGTATGAAATAAAATAATGTATTTGGGCGTTTCCATTTTGAAAAGGAAAAACCCAATTAATATTACTTAGTGTTAAGTATTAATTGAGAGGCTGGCAAGATTAAATTCAGTTAGTAACAGTCAGTGAAGAAACCTGGTAGTAACTGAGAAGTTTACAGTTTGTATCCCTGTTTTAAAAGTTTTTAAAATGCTCAGAGTTGCATGTCAGTGAAGATACATGTATCTGGTTAGAGTGATAAGTACTAACCATGGATATATTTGTGTATTAATATGCTCAGTAAATTTTGGATAAATTATTGAATTTCATGGTGTAAATGAATATAATATATATTATAAAGATCATAAAAGGTTTATTTGACCCTATTTATCACTATTAATCTTATTTTTAAGCCAATGGATCAAATGATCATATTTCTCTCATAGCGGACCAGGCCGTGGACTAGGCGATATATATTCTTTGTAACCTCTTCATTTTGTTTTAAGAAGATCTCCAAAAAAGAAGTTTTCAACCTTAAGGGAAAACTCTTGTATATAAATATGTGCATGTACTCATAATTTGACTGTATGTTCATTTATAATAATTTCATGATACCAATCCAAGTTATGGTGGTGGCATATTTTTTTTTGTCATCCAATTCTCTGGTGTTAAACTAACTTTTTTTCTCTCATACAGCTGTTCAGTTTTTAAAAAAAACAAACATTTTTTTTCTCTTTGCACATAATGCAAAATTATAAGAAATTAAATAGTTTACCACATGTATATTTATCTATTACAATTTACAGATTATTGTAAGATGTATCACTGAATGATCCTCTACATCCCTGTTTCCATCTAACAACAGTGTGGGAATATTTTCTTCTTTAAAGCAGTGCATTTTATATGAAATTTGAATTGCAGTGTTAAATTGTTGGCATCTGATAAATAATTGAAAAATGCTGTTAACAAATATTCTGAATACAAGGAATTCTTTATTCCACATTGTTTTTTGTTTTTTTATTAGATATGTTTCATGATCAAGGGCAGCACTGATACCATGATGTTCATACAGTCAGATTAGTTTAAACCATCAGGTCATTAAATGTTGAGCCATGTTGACAAGAAATAAGAAATCAAAATGAAAGTGAATGATTTTTTTATTAAAAAGATTTATCAAACTAACCTACAATTGTTGGAGTTAACATCCTACTGAAAGTATTTCAGTCTTTTGGAAACTATATCTACATGAGACAGATATAGTGCTGTCACACTGCAGTATCTCAATGTATACGTGTGGAAAGAGGCAACATCCAGTCATATTATACTAACATCGGTCCAGTCCTGGAATTACTACATATATATATATATATATATATATATATATATATATATATAGTACCAAGCATCAATTATTTTACTATTGATGAAATTAAATTAAATCTGATGAAGTAAATGCAAGTAAAATGCAACATTTATTAAAGTTTACAAAAGGAAATGACTTGCATATTGTTGTAATCAGAACAATAAAATAATATAAGGATTTTCATACAACAGACATTACACAATGTTTAAAGTCTTAGTTTACTTACTGATACCACTTCAGCAAAAAGCTGTATAAAAAATTATCCATCTAGACACTTTAAAGACTTTTCACAAATGTTCTAAGAAGTAAATAGTAAATAGCAGCTTTTGTAAACTAGATATTACACAACCTACAATCAACTTACAAAAATACCGTAGTATAAATTGGGACTGGTAAAGTAGTAAACATGTCTTATTTTTTATTGTATATCATATATTTTCCTGGTATGCCTTGCACCATTAAAGAAAGACAAAATTGTGGCATCAAGGAGACATAGAAAATCATTTTTTGTATCACGTCCTATGCAATAACCACTGTTTTTGCTTGCAATGGCTATCGCATCTTCATACAATAGCTACAATGTTCACATACAGTAGTTACTGTGTCTGCACCTTGTAAATGAGGCTATTGCATGCTTATCCATAGTTATCACTTGTGCCAATGATAGCTACTGCATGGTTATCACGTGTGCATCCATTGGCTATCAAGTTTGCACACAATGGTTATCATGCGCGGTTGATATAATTAAAATAATCTTCTATGTTTATTTTATAAAGATTGCGTATTAGTTAAAGCGTCTTTTTGAATAAAAGTAATCCATTCCTTGTCATTGGTTCTTAGATTTGTCCATGTCTTGAGCCTTAATGTAAGGCTATGACAGATTCTTGCTGCATATGCTTTTTGAACCTACAAAATTCAGTTCCATTGTCTACCACTTGACCTCACTGCCCGTATGCATGATGAATGAAATTGATAAGAGTCTGAAACTGTAGAATTGGCTTTTTTTGATAAATAAAAGGCCAATACTTGAATTTGGCTAAGGCCTTGTAGCCATAAAGATTGCCTCTAGTTTAAGTAAGTTAAAGTGATGTGAATAACAGAAGAGAGAATATAAACTGAAAGTTTTGTTTAATAACTCAAAGGCAGAAATTCTAAGACTAACAGTTCAAATATACCCATATTCATTAAAATATTACAGCCATAAACACTGATTTCAAATACTTTATCTCGTGGACATTGATATTGCCTTAAAGTTCAATCTAATTTTGTTAAAGAAATAAAGATGTTAGAGAGTAAACAAGAGGGCCAAGATGGCCCTTGATCGCTCACCTGAGTAAGATGATTGCTTAAGAAATAAAGATGCTAGAGTGTAAAAGTGAAATCTGGCTTTTTTTATATTATTTTTTTATGGTGAAAAGGGCATAACTCCTAAATTTAAACTAGTCAATATCAGTTATAATTGAACCCGATTGCAAGATTATGGGCATAAACAGTGTCTTAAAGTTTAAAAAAGATTGCTAAAAATGAAGATGCTAGAGTTTAATCAAAGTGAAATCTGGCATTTATTTTATATTTAAAGGGGCATAACTCCTGACCTAATCAACAGATCTCAGCTTTAATCGAACTCAATCGAGACATTATGGTCATAAGCATTGCTATAAAGTTTAAAGATAATTGCTCAAAAGATGAAGATGCTAGAGTGTAAACAAAGTGAAATCTGGCATTTTTTTAATATTGAAAGGGGCTTAACTCCTGACCTTATTGGCCAATCTCAGCCATAGTCAAACTCAATTGAGACATTATGGTCATAAACATTGTCATAAAGTTTAAAGATGATTGCTCAAAAGATGAAGATGCTAGAGTGTAAACAAAGTGAAATCTGGCATTTTTTTAATATTGAAAGGGGCTTAACTCCTGACCTTATTGGCCAATCTCAGCCATAATCAAATCAATTGAGACATTATGGTCATAAACATTGTCATAAAGTTTGAAGATGATTGCTCAAAAGATGAAGATGCTAGAGTGTAAACAACGTGAAATCTGACATTTTTTTATTTTAAAAGGGGCTTAACTCCTGACCTTATTGACCGATCTCAGTCATATTCAAATTCAATCGAGACATTATGGTCATAAGCACTGCCATAAAGTTTTAAGATGATTGCTCAAAAGATGCTTATAAAATGTTTATCAATTCACATTTAAGGTATCACATACGATCATGAGATATACATTGCACCTAAAAAAATCATGGAAATCAATATTGGCTCTGAAATAAAAATGTTGATTAGATCATCCAAGCTTATCCAAACGGTGTTCAAGGGGTTCAAGTTAGGAGACTGAAACCCACGGTATCACACGAATATAAGTTTATGAAATAGACAAATAAGTATGCATGGATGTATACATACAAGGTACGTGCAAGTATATGTGTATGAGTGTCCATGCATGTATGTATCTATATGTGTATGTCCCTCATGAATTTCATGCTTGATCATATAATATGTTGCTTTGTACAAAATTCCTGTAATTTTTTGGCGTAATAATATATATGACGTCAACGTCATGACGTCATTTCCTGATTATGTTTATATTACGCCATATTATTTTTAGTCAAATTGCAATAATGTAGTGTTTTTGTACTTCCTCATGATTTTTGATAAAGCCCTTTGGGCGAAAATTCAACAAAGAGTTTAACCTTGCTCCCTGTATGGGTCTTTTGCAGTAACATTTGGTTTCTAATTATATGATTCAACTTTATTGTAGTTTAATAATTATCATTACTTATTTTCATTTAAATAAGTGGAGGAGTAACTTGGTAGGACTGTAAAGGCCTGGGAAACGAGTATGAACTGATGCAATTGTTGTACTGGAGTCATTTGAAGGTAGGACATTAAGGAGTCTACATCGTAAAGGTATTCAATTATAAAATATAGTATTATTTAGTATATTATTAGATTTATTTTTTAAATCCTATTGTCTACCGATGTGGTCATTCTAAATATAGACCAATGATGTCATTCTAAAAATTAGATGTCATGCTAGAAACCAATATGGCCGCCGCACATGCGCAAAAAATCTGATGACGTCACTCCTGGGGAGCAGTGTGGTCCAGTGGTAGGACACGCGCTTCGGGATCGAGGGGTCCCGGGTTCGAATCCTGCCAAGAACACTGCCAATTTCCTTGAACTAGAAATTTATCCCGCATTGTTTCACTTCACCCAGGTGTAAATGGGTACCTTAGAGGGCGGTATAATTCCGTGGCGCCATGGTGTGGGCTGTCATAAGCGGAGTGAAAGACTCCCCAGGGAGATCGATAGATAGATACAAGTAGCCCGATGACCAGGGGTAAAAGCTGTAAAGTCGGTGAACGTGCCCAAGGCATGAAACTTAGACTGTAAGATGCATTTACTTTACTCCTGCGCATGCGCAGTCTTGGCCCCAAACCGACCCCATTACTACTATCTGTCTCAAGTAGACATCGTCTCCATATGACTGAAATATTGTCGGTGGGACGTTAAACCCAACAAACAAACTATTTTTATTAACATCATTCAATATTTCATTTTGCATAGAATGCTAGCAATAACGTTTGGATTTTGAATTTCTTATAAAATGCTTTTCTAGCCTGCACATCAAACACCTTTATTGATAGATTTAAGCCATGCTATTTCTTTACTACACATCACTGTTCATAAGGATGACAATTTATCACTCCACTAGGGCTCCAACGCTTCCTATTACTAGTGCGAGTGTTATGTCCAGTGCTTAAACGCCTATGAGGAATATAGGATTGTACATCGCGCCTTTAATAAGGTCGCACCAGTCAGTATATAAACTGTTTTCTCTGGGTTCTCCGGTTTCCTCCCACAATAATGATCACATACACCACCATCCGAGTCATCGAGAGTGATTTTTATAAGTTGTAATAACTGTTTATGAGAAATTATTGAGGTTTATCCGAACTCCGATATTAATATGTCGATTAACAACGGGTTACTTCTTTGCTCAAACGCTTGGCGTAATCAGGCGCGCATGTAGAATTGATGATGCGTCAATGTGACGAGGAGAGTGACGTCATCTCTACATGGTAGAATGGCATCATGGCATACCAAAGTTAAATGGCATAGTCGAACGTAGGCAGCATATCATGGCAAAGTAAAGCTTAGCAATGAAAAGTACAGTCGAACGTAGGTAGCATTGATTTATAGCACAGCATAACACAGTCAAACGTAGGTAGCCTGGCATATCAAAGTATAGCTTAGTATGGTATAGCACAGTAAACACTGGGTGGCATGGCAAAGGTATTGCATAGGAAAGTGTAGGTTAGCATGGAATAGTACAGTCGAACGTAGGTAGCATGGCATAGCAAAGTATAGCTTAGCATGGAATAACACAGTCGGACATAGGTAGAATGGCATAACAAATTGTAGCTAAGCATGGAATAGCGCAGTTCAACGTAGGTAGCATGGCATAGCAAAGTATAGCTTAGCATGGAATAGCGCAGTCAAACGTTAGGTAGCATGGCATAGCAATGTGTAGGTTAGCTTGGAAAAGCACAGTCGGACGTAGGTAGCATGGCATAACAAAGTATAGCTTAGCATGGAATAACACAGTCGAACGTAGGTAGCATGGAATATCAAAGTATTGCTTAGCATGGAATAAAACAGTCGAACGTAGGTAGCATGGAATATTAAAGTATAGCTTAGCATGGTATAGCACAGTAAAACGGAGGTAGCATGATAAAGCCGAATTTTGAATAACATAACATGGCATAATCAACACTATCACTGAGCCAAAGCACATGTAATAAACTTAGCAAACAACAATTAACTTGACAAAAGACAATAAACTGAAAAGAAAGAAAACTTGAAAAATACAATAACATAGCACAAGGCAATATCCAGATGAGAAAAATAAAATAAAAAAATTAAAAAAGAATCAACAAAGCTAAAGAAAGAAACAGCAATAAACGATATGCTTTGGAAAAAAATGACAAACTACATGGTTTAACAATTAAATAAATAAACTTAGGAATAGACAATTAACCTAACAAAAGACAATACATATCACAAAAGAAAATAGACGAATAACAATAGTAATAGCTCTAGCTCAAGTCTTTCCCATATTATATACATGTATGTAGATACCAAACTTTGTACCAGAATAAAATGCATAATAAAATGGTGATCACTTATATGTATTTATGAAGATAAAATAAGGTGAACTAACCGAACTTCATTACTGTAAATTCATTATTGCTCGTTGGTATTAAATTTCAAGGATTCTTTATGCCAATTCGTTGGTACAAATATTCACATCCGATTAAACGTGAGACCTTCAACTCAAATGGATGAACTTCATCCATGAATCAACGAAATCGACGAAAATTGGTCCTTCACGAAAATTAATGACCACGCTTCGATGTTTGTCATGTAAATCCGTAATGATGTACGCATATAATAGATTTATTTGTTCAGGGGGGTTATTTCCCTTGTTTAGAGTGATGGAAGAGCAGGTTATGCATGTGATTGCATGGTTATGTAATTATTCTGTAAATTTTATCATATGTATGGGTGTCATTAAGAACATTACAGCTATGTTTTTGGTTTCTAGCTGCAAAGTAAAACCACACTGACACGATGCATTGTTGAGTATTGGTATACAAACTCTAGAAGGGTCATAATTTTAACTATTTTACGTGTATCCTCATTTGATAAGTATTAATTTTATGATTTCCATTATTGTTAAAGCCTGGTACTTTATTACACAAAGTTGTATCTTTTGTACTTAAATGATTACATACTAAATTAAAATTTCGAGATAATAGATCTAAATTGTTCAAGAGATTGATAGTTTAGGGTAAAACTTCTTTTGCAACTTTTTATGACATCAGCTGTCAACTTCTGACAACCTCTCACAACCTTAGATTTCTGGAAGAAGAGACTTACTACGGTCAACCTTTGGAACAGTTTTACTACTTTTAATCTCTGGAACTACTTTCAGTCTCTGGTACAGTTTTACTACTTTTAATCTCTGGAACTACTTTCAATCTCTGGTACAGGTTTCCTACTTTCAATCTCTGGAACTATTTTCAGTCTCTGGTACAGTTTTCCTACTTTCAATCTCTGGAACTTCTTTCAATCTCTGGTACAGTTTTCCTACTTTCAATCTCTGGAACTACTTTCAGTCTCTGTTACAGTTTTACAACATCCAATCTCTGGAACAGATATACAATATAACTTCTCTGTTACAGACTTTATACCGATGGCAATCTCTGGAACAGTTGAGATCCATCCATTTGATTTTATAGTTAATATGTTTGGCTAGATAATCACATTTTCATTCATTCTAAGATTAAAGATAGATAATTGACCGACTTGTTCTGAAAGAAAGTGTTCTTAAGATAAAGTCCCTGTTATGGTTCCGCTACATTTCGGACCTATTGGCCTTTCGCGGAGATAACCAAGGTTTCCTGATGTTTCATTAGAGTACCTTGGTTACTTTGGTAGAGGTTAAGTGGTCCAAGACGAAGCGGAACCATTACAGGTACTTTATCTTAAGGTAGTCTGGCTTTCTTTTATTTCTCTTAATCTACAAGAGGTGAAGGTCCACACGCAGTTCCTGTCATTTCCAAGACGTTTATAGTCTAAAATGGGTGAGATAAAGACCGTAAGACAAAAAAAGAAGAAAATATGTGTGGTTCAGGTAACCTGACCGACCCTTATTTTTGCCGCCGACTCTAAACTTTTTTTCGATTTTTAAGTATGAATTTTCATGCTAAAGGTCGAATACTTTTGAGGACGAATCGGTAGCGTCATCGGCAAAATGGCGGACATTTGTCAAATGTAATCGCAGTCCATCTGTTACAATCTATGACATTTAAACTGGACTGGAAAAAACATAGACTGGGTCCTCAATACCTTTTATCGGTATCCAAATTTTCAGACAAACCCGTCACATGAAACAAAAATATTGGACTAGTTCTGCAGTGTCGATTATCGGAGACCAATCTAACTGAATTGAACCAGTCGGCTAGCAGGTTTGCGACCTTGCCCTTGTCAGATTAAACTTCACACGTTTTATGACATGGATAGGGGGGTTGTATGCTGTTACAATTATCTGGTACATTGAGTTTAGTATTTAATGATCGATCAAGGTTTTAGTAGGCTATATGTAAAATCATATTAAATAGCCTGTTATCTCTCCAGGAGCAAAAAATGAGCGGTATGATAGCAAATTCCAAAGAAAGTAGAAAATGTTTTTTGTAAAATCTTCAGTACATCATTCAGCATAAGTCATGGGGGTAAAATAATGGGAAAAGACACCTTCGTGGAAAACAGCATATCACCATTGCCAAAGTTCAGGACAATATGTATTGCAAATAGAGCTTCATGTGATATACATTTTTTTCAAGGTCAGGGAAAAGTCAGTAAAATTTGAAACTGGTCAAGGAAATTTGTAAATTCAGAAAAAGTCAGGGAAAAGTCGGGGAACTTTACAACCAAGGAATGTCGACCAAACAGCAGGAGGATTATAATAAGGAAAGGCTAAGGCAGTTTCTTCCATTTGACTTTTTTCAGTCAGTTTGAATTGTCAGATTGTCAGATTGGCATAATATTAAATAAGTTCCCAATAGCATCCAACTGGCACACCATCATTTCATGTTTGAAAATAAAAAAAATATCAAGAAGTAACTTAGTTTTGGAAGATCCATATTTGCCGCTGGATTTGCGCTTAATTTGGTCAGGGAATTTTGAGTTTGGTCAGGGAATTTTGATTTTTCAATTTTGTGGGAACCCTAATGCTAACAGGAAATAATTTTATAACAACAATTGCTTCCTGTATAATAGAGTTGTTATTCATATATTAGTTTTATCAATTAAAATCCTTAAAACAACAGGTGCTGTATATTGTGCGATATAAGAATCTCCGTCAAAATGGCTAAACTTCCCCCATAATCCACATTAATCTCCCTCATTGACATAAAAAATGGTTCACAGGTATGATTAATTGCAAAGTTTCGTCTGCCCTTCAAGGGAATTCGTTTTAATTTGTTGAAACAAATTTTCAAAAGGCAATACAATATATCTTTTTCAAAAAGAAAATATTTAATTGTTGACCAAAGCTGTTATATCCTACCTTTTTAATATTTATAATAATGTTGCGTAGTGAGCCTGGCATGAAATGCCTAAGCGAGTTTATTCAAACATGAATCCTCTTGGGATGTTTGTTGTTGAAATAAATGGATGGCAAGGATGTTTTATAAATTTTGTCTACTCTTGCATACTTAATATCTGACATTTCCGATAGACAGCAACTTCCCACTTTCATAGGTGTTTCAGTTCGGGGTGAAAGTCCTCAGGGTTTATACCTGTACAAATTCTTCTCCGAAAGGAATGACCTCTTGTTGTAAGATGGTCAAATAAATAGAATTTTTTGAAAATTTTAGATTTTCACACAAGACCACTTTGAGACAGGTACTTATAGTTTATTGTTAAACTTATACAATATAAATGAATGTCAAAAAAAAAAAATGCAATGAATATATTAAACGATGGTAAATGAATAGGGCCACGAGTTATGAAAAGTACTGGAATGCTGATGGTGCGCTTCTTAAACCCTTGATTGGCAGTTCCTTGCAGGGGATGGGAGTATAGCCTGGTAATTTCCAGGATTGATGGTTTATATAATAAAACTACCAGCCTGATATGTTTTCTCTTTTTTTTTGGAAAACCGTGTTAAACAGCAAACAAACAAAGGACACCTAAGTCTGGTGCACTTAATGTTGACTTGCTGTTATGCATTTAATAAATGACATGCAATACCACTCAGAATGCAGATATTTTACTGTGGCAAATTTTACAGAAGAGTCGTCAAAAATCACATGCTGGAGGAATAAGCAATCTATTCTTTCTTCATATGTATAATCCCTCTATTTAATAGCATATTAAAGGTGCTACTATGTTTTGTTTTTGTTAAAAACCACTTAAAAACTGACTTGTCATGGAGATCGAACCAGC
>CM037783.1:19025667-19075667 GCA_021229015.1 Solen grandis | reverse complement strand
AAAAATATACAGGTGGTGAGAAAAAGCACATAAATATCTCAATTAAAAACAAAAATGATCCAAAATAGACAGAAATTATAAACCTAAGACTAAGAATAGACAACCTGTATCTCTCTCTGGTGATAATACACAGGTGCTTCCTTGCATGTTTACTCCAGCCACACTGCTGAGGAATTACAACCCTTTAGAAATCAATACTTCTCATGATAGACAGATCTCTACACAACGTTATTATCAAGTAACATTTTTTCTTCCTTTCTTTTTTTGTATATTAATCTCCAATGTAAATTAGTTTCACTCACAGATGAAAAGGCTACATGTAAAACTTATGATAAATTTAGCTTCAAAACAAAATTTCTGTATGTTGTTTATTTCTCTGGATTCTACTTGTAACTACAACTAGATCTATCAATGAATTTGATAAGCACTCCCAAATACCACTTTCATGCAGAAAAGGAGATAAAATTCTTATAAAATCGGCTTAACAGAGTTACATCTGCACTTGTCTGTTGATTGGTTTTATCATGATAAATCATTATTATTTCAGGTGAGAAGGCATTATCAACAACTGTTACCAAGCTTCATATAAAGTGAGTGTAGGACAGGACGGGAATTGGGACGTATGTGACAAGCATGGAGGTGTGGGCCGTGTGTGTGTGTGTGGGGTGGGGTGTGCTGTCTGATCAGGGTGTCGAGTCCTGTTTGTTCATACACTATTGTAGCTCAACTTCTACATGATCATTCTGCACAGCTAAGAAAAATCCATTGTTTTCACATAGTGATCATTAAATGTTCTGTTCATCAATTCATAATTTTGTACATGAATATTCATGAGGTAAAGGGTTCATTTAATCAATGTACTTTCTGTACAGGGGTGAAGACACAGAAGTCAACGCCTGCCTTAAGACATAGTCAAGTGCTGATCTATACTAGTATCTCAAACACTCTACTTCCTATTTGAGTGATCTCTTATCAACCTTCTGAGTGAAAAACACTTATCTTTACATATTCTGTTTCTACATGCATAACTTTAGAGACAAACTGCATAAAACATGCATGTACTCTATTGTGTTTCCCCCTTGAAAACACAAATAACTGCATGTTACATCCAAAAGTGATCATGGAAAGGATGCATAAAATTGCTTTACTTAAAAGCAATTATATCTATCAATTTCAACTCTTTTCCTCATAATGTCAAAATGAGTTTATAATATAGACTCGGATCATTTTGACGTCTTTACAAATGGAGCTGACCCAGATCAGACAACTCCTTCCTGGCGCTGTCTGATCAGGGTCTCCTTCGTTTGCTCATACAGATTTGTAGCTTAGATTCAATATAAAGCCTGCATGGCAAATAAATATCAATTGCTTCAACATGTTCAATGAATCAATATTCAGCAGTTATAAATATTTACATTAATATTCATGAGGTAAGGATTAAAAACTTTTTCTTTTTCCTGAATCTCCTATCTGAATCCTGAAGCTCTAAGGTGCTTTGAAAAGATAGCCTGCACTGACAACAGGTTAAGCTGGTTAGCTTTACCTTCTGATCAAACTTGCTGTGTTTATCATAATGCTAATGAAGATTAATTCAGTGCTGTAAAATTTCTAAAATTATCATTCACCTTTCTCAAATTTGAGATAGACAAATAAAAAATACACATAGTAATTTTCTGACTTTTCACTCTCCACTAATATTCATTAGCAATGGATTGCAGGCAAGTAGAATTTTACACAGTGAATTAATATAGTGAATATCTTATGTGAAAAATAAATTAAAAAAAAAAAAAACAACAACAAAAAAACAACAACAGAAAATAAAGTCCAAGAAACAGAGAATCAAGTCCAAGAAACAGAAACTGGCTCAATTAATTCCACAATGAATACTTTGTTCTAAGTATAATACTGAAATTATTGAAAATCAGGTAAGAATGCATTCCACAATTTATTTCTGTTTTATGTAACATTCAAGTATGTGATTAAGCTGATAAATTATTTCCTTATGCAGTAGGTCGGTGGTTCTACCCGGATGCCTCCATGCATCCGGGGTCTTCCTCCATCTGTAATTAGCTGGACGTCGCTATATGACTGAAATACTGTCGAAGGATGGTAAACTCAAATAGTCAAGTCATGTCAAATTATTTCCTTAATAACTGTTTAAGGGACCGCACACAATGAAAACAAGACTCCACGTATGTTCCCTTAAATTAAATAAATAAACCCCGGTATATACTCATAAAATATATTTTACGTAATTATTTTTTTTAACTAATTAACATGACTACATGAATGTATAAAACAGGTGCTTCAGCCTCGAACCTCCTATTTTCTTATTTAATATATAGAGTCATGCAACACTGACAGACAATTAATTCTTCATTTTCAATACATGTATACTAGCTGTTATGTTGTATGTTTATTGGTTTACATCCCTGTGACCGACAGACATTTCAGTCATTTAGAGATGATGTCTTCTTGAGACAGATATAGTGCTGCCACACTTCAGTATCACGCAATAGACAAGTAGCATGATACCACACCCAGTCACATTATCCGGACACCGGGCCAACCATGCAGTCCTAGTACACAATTAGTTTTTTTAAACTTTTGGAACAAGTGCAAGAGATCATTGATATATGCCTTTATTTTTCTTTCAAAAGAATCATTACACAGCTTTATCATATAGTGAAAGGCTCAGGAAATCCCATTGTCATTCCGATAGCATATCTTGACTATAGTCAGTCCACTTATATCTAGCAATCTTGGGTCAATATTTGAACAACTTACATATTTGCATATAAGGGGTATACATATATACAAAATAAACTAAATATTTACCCAACATTTCATAATTCACTGATTCTGGTGATAGTTCAACTATAATCTGCTTTTAAAAGGTATTTCAAGCCTGTGACACGGATGACATGACTTCACACTGGTCAGGCTTTTATACCCATTGAACTATTCATATTGATCTCCTAAAAATAACCTCTGGTAACACTGCATAACTTTTGTAACCTTTACCATGCTAAATTTCAGAACTAGATTTGTCCTTTCTTCCTTTTGGACTGTACCATAAGTTATTAATGTCGGGTGTAGTTATTAATGTAGGGTGTAGTTATTAATGTAGGGTGCTTGCTGAAAATTTACTGACTGTATAACTAACAGTGCAGACCACAATCTGACTGAAAGGATGTGCAGGCAGGTCAGCACTGGTCACATTAAGGCAGTCATAAATGCCCACTGCATTGTAAGGATTGAATTGTTCAATAATTTACAGAAAGCTAATAATTTTGACCTGCAATTTCTTACAATTAACAAACAGGATTGAAAAAGGAAGTCAAACTCTCAGAGCATGTCATAATTCAAGCTTAATTTTTATTAAAGATCCATATAAATAGTAAACATGAAAGTGCTATTAGTTAACATTTCTAATCCTTCAATAACCATTGATTTTGCACCTCGTTTTGCTACGTGTAATTCTTCAGTTTTTATGAGTTTTACACAACCATACCTCACCTTATAACTGTCAGAGTTTTATACCTCCATTTATAAGTGAAAGTCACTTGAGAAATATCCAAAAACTACCATCAAATGATATGTGTGTCACACAATATTACACATGAATTGCCTGAATACTCACAAGTCCACACCCCTTAACTGAATACACAAAAACTCTTTTGTACCTGCGACATAGTAAACCACTGCAGCATCCAGTATACCCCAAAGTTACACATTCATTAAAAAAACTTTTTGGCTTACCAATATGAACACATATGTGCACATTTTATATGCACTATATAACAACAGGCCATATACCATCACTAGGGTATGTGTAACATATCACTTTCCGCTTCAGTAAGTGCCCAATCTCTTCAGATGTGTTCTCTAACAAATTAACCATGACAGTAAGAATCCCTATCCGTTTTATCCCTAAGTACTTTCTACTTGAGAAACATTCTGCAGACACACTTTGATGTCGCAGATTTTGTGATAAGATTTCTGATTGATTTCCACCTATTGTTAGTTAACTGCTGTCGCCAATGCTTGGTATCAATCTAGTTTGTATAATGTCCAGTGTGTTGGTCTAGTTGTTCAATTCGCTCTTCGTTTAGTTTGCTTGTCTATTTATTTAACTATTTATCTATTTGCAGAGCTGAAATTAAAATAAATATTTCACTCTTGAGTTTTTCTAACAGCCCAAAGTGATGAAATAAAATCTTTTGATACGACAGAAAACCACATTGACCAACCCAAGTAAACATAACACAGACAATTATAACCCCCTTTACCCTATGAGCTCTATTAAGGTAATCCATCCATCATTAAATTATAATCATGGGCCTTCATAATTATGCTTAAAAGGACTTCAGTGAGAAGCAAGCATCCACTGACTTGGAGTTATCGGCTATTTTGCTCAATGTCTATAAAGGCTTGCATCTACTATAAAATTGAACCCACAGTCTCTTGATGGACCATGATTTCAATTTATTGATGGATGGATTATCTTAAGTAAATGACAACAGTTAATCACTAGATCAGCCTCCTCAATACTGTAAAATCATTATTTTTTTTCAATATTAACCCTTTCCCTCATATAGACTCATTTTGATGCATTAAATAGGTACCACATAAAGCCTGATCTCCAGAAAACCACAGTTAAACCTTACCAAATTTAATTACAAAATCCTCATTTCCAGACAACTGAGGAGCAGCGAACAGCATAAAACCTGGTCAGCCTGCGAGTTTCTCGCAGGCTGATCTGGTTTTATGCTGTTCGCATAGGTCTTTTCATGGTTTCCTCTATGAGGGAAAGGGTTAAATTTCATGGAATCTGCATAAGAAAGTCAATGTTTACTGAATTCAAGCTCTGGAAAACATGATGTCTACTAAATTAACAATTTTCATTTGAAATGAACAGCTGCATGTGTATGAAGCCATCCACGAAAGTTAGTAACCCATGAAAATTTATTAAAAATATACAGTACTCACAGACTAGTTACATTAAACAGGTAATCTGTGCATTACTCAACAAACTACATAAACCCAGGTATGGTAGACACCTTAAATTGTAAGGAAAGAAGAAGGACAAAAGAAAAGTTCTATGAGAAATCCCACATATATTAATCAAAGAGCACATTGAGATGAGAGACTGTCAGCAGGATTTACATGGTGAAATAGTTATTATTATAATTCCAGAGTTAACACGATAATGGCAAAGGTCATTTAGCACCAAAAATCTATATGTTTTCCTGCAACTCTAGTTTCTATTAGTAAGTCAGATAAACTCTTTGTTTCATGATCAGTCTTTAAGTGCCTCACTGATCTGGAGTGAGGTTCCATTCATAAATTGCAAACCTTAAAAGAGGTCATGAACTTACAATCACACTAAATTGATATATGGAAAGTGGAGGGACACAGTGCAGTGAGGATGGATGTGACAATTATGCAAACCAAGAATATCTGCTTTTCTTTATCAGTACATAAGACTGGCTTCCACCAGTCTAAAAATAAACTGACTCCAAAGGATCAGGTGCATGTAAATGGACAAAAAAAAAAAAACCGAGACAGGACATTAATGTGATTAGATTCAGGTAAAACATTAGTCATCTGACGTATTATCATGACACATCCAGGGTAGATTGTGTGTGTATTGTGCTCAAATTACACGCCAATAGTCTTCAGAAAGTGTATGACTACACCTTTAGCACTTACAGACTTACAGACTATCGATTGAATGTACTAGATTTTAACCCTGCAGTTATTTAAAATGTAGGACATTCCTGCAGGTCATACTTCGATGAGTTATAGACTCATTATCTTAACACTGATAATTTTAATATCAAAACGAGGTTTGGAGCTAAAATTTGTTTCACATATCTATGGACGTGGTAAATAAAAGTTAAATGTGAAGAAAAAAACAAACATATTTTTATATGTTGATCATACAGTTGAGAGAATATACAAGGACCTTTTGAAAAAAAAAAAAATTAATTTACAGTGAAAATCAAACCAAACAAATCAGCATGACAGTTACCATGATTTGAGGGCTCAGTGCATTATGTATACATATTAACTGCTTCTTTATTCATGTGTAGTTAACATGGTTTTGCACTAAGGCCTCTGTGTTTACATAATTTTAAACACTTCTTGAAGTTTTTGATTTACTGAACTTCACTATTCTAAAATTAAAGAAACTGATATTTATGCCACTTTACAATATGGCAACTATAGCTAAGAGTCTATAGCTATCCATGAGTGTGATAAAACCAACCCAGACACGCTACAAACACTTCCAGTAACCTATGAATGACTGAATCCTATCCCTGAAGTGACCATGCAAACAGTGCAGATCATGATCAGACTGCACGAATGGTCTGGTTGCAGTGCCTACAGCATAATTTGGGGTTAAATAAGTGTCTGTCTGTTCTGGGTATTCTATGGTGTACAATAATGAGACATGGCTTAACTGTGTATCCCTCCAAGTTCTGTTCCCAAATATAACGCACCACTTATGCTACTAGCTATCTATGACGCTTGTATAAGAAGTTTTTCCTTCAAAAGACTAAGAATATTCGTACTGAGTCCATACAACCCACACATGCATCATAAGAATTTTTTTGATCTGTGCGAGTCCTCGCCAACTTTTAAATTGGAATTTGCGAGTCCTCGCAGGAATTTCTAACTCGAAGACATGTCAACATCATTGCTGTTTTAACACCTCGGGCAGCGCTTGCACGACATCCGGAGGGAGCTCATGTGGAGCTCTTACGAGTACTTCAATTGACTTGTGTGGTGCCCACAAGAGCTCGTACAAGCTTCCAATCAGATTTGCACAAGCTCCACATGATTTCTTACATCCAAATTTTCATCTGATCATGCGAGTCTTGTAGCTCATGACCACTACCACGGACATTGTGCAAAATTTTTAAAACCAGCGAGAACTTGTGAATCCATACGAGTTCTAAGTTTTTACGAACTTTGTGCGAGTGATTAGTACTCACTTTCTTCAAGCAGAATATCTTTCCATTCATCTTTGAGAAAGATTCCTTTTACATAATCATTAAGACAAACACTCAGAAGCAAGAGCAGCCTGATTTTTCTGTTTTGCAACCCTTAAATCATCAGACATCCCTTCATCCTACTAATCAAACCATTATTTTATCAAAAGCCTGTGCTGTACAATTATCCTTTTCATGGGTTCTTTGATGTTAGCTTTTTTTTGCTAAACAGAAAATAAACAATCACATATGTGGATCTGAGGGGGGCATCATATTTTTTAATAATTTGGTAATTTTTTGACAAGACATTCCCTATTCAAGCCTTTGATCCATTCAGACCAACAATGAATCCCCCCACCCCGACCACTTCCTTCATGAATTTGTAAATCAAGACTCCCTCATCTTGATCCAGCCGAGTTTCAATGTCCTGCCTTCAGTGAACTTAACAGTTGCAAATGTGAGTGGCTGCAGCACTGTTTTATCATAGTGTATAGAATGTAAAAATGCAGGATACCAACTCTCAACTGTTAGCTAACGGGAGCTGAACAGTCTCCATAACTGAACACACAGCAGGTCCAACCTGATTCCCCATCCTATAAAGTTTGTTTACAATGAGGTTTAACCCCTGTGAGATCTACCGCTTGATCTACACATGCACTCATGTCTTTTCACTTCACCCTGCAGCAATCTCATTGAAAACATCAAGAAGTGACATAATTTTGAGAAAAGAGAAACATCCTGTTAGATACCGTTAATGATAATGATCCTCATGTGTTTACAGTTACATGTTGAATGATTTAAAGCTCTCAAGGCATTCAGAGATATTACTACAGGATTTACATGAAATAGCTATATTTCTAAACCATGTGTTTCAATTAAAGAGCAATTTATTAAGGTCATTATGAGAAACTCAATGCTTTTTTCCAGCAACTCTAGTTAACCTAGTATATTAAAAGTGATAATGGTTATGATTTAGGCATCTACTTTACAATTATTCCACTCATATTCCATCTCACAGAATCGAATTAACACCACTGAATGTGAAATGATACATTTTATTCCAGAGTTGTAATTACATGATACTTGTTTTTGAGATTCAGCCTACTTAAGACTACAGATTACACGATAATCTAAAAACTGTTCCTTTAGTAGAGGTCATTTTCTGTGTTTTTTTGTTTTTTTTCATGAACTATAAGTAATACAAAACTTTGCATGGGAACATATTACTTGCTTACAAACTATTTTGGTAATGACTCAGAAGGAAGTTCTCCTTGAAAAATGCGTAAATGTATCATTATAAACTGTTATACAGTGTATTAACCTAAATTCAGAATACTGAACCTGTCTTTCACTTGATCGAAACTCCATTTGATGTGTGTTTAAGTGATTAAACTGATCAGCATCCTAATAAATCAATGTACTTCAGTTTATTTTGCTAACAAACTCATTAAATCAGTTTTCATGGCCACAAAATCTATTTTCAACTTAATTCAATTTCTTGGTCCATAAATCTATTTCCATGGTCCAAAAATTAAATTTGAGCACAGTTCACAATTTTTTTTCTTGCAAGGTCATCAGAAAATCTTTTGATTTCCAGAGCATAATAATGACTCAAACAGAGCAAAATAATTATTCAAACACAACTTTCCTTATCCTTCCCCCTACTACCCAAACTCTGTGAATGAATACATGTACCATACCATGTAGCAATATAGACTGGTCTCTAACTTACTCATCTGGTGAAGGAAGATGTCAAACTGCAGTGTACGACAGAATCATGTTTTACCATTTATTCTGGATGAAGAAATCTAGATTATATTTTACAGACCATACTACACTAAAAATACCATCTAACATTTTCATGTGAGACATGACACTATGATACCTGTTCATTTCAGGTATGTATAACAGTGTTTTATTTTTGAGGGCTGACTTCAAAATTTCTATATGCACTTACAGAGTTTCTTGGTCAGCCCTCAAATTTTAATAATTCTTTTCAGTCCTTGCCTTTGCCAAACCGTACTGTAACAGTCAGCTATGGAGTTGTCATAGGGCCATATACCATGCTGTTCACATGCAGTTTATGCTGAACATTTATTAAGGTATAAATGAACATTGTGGTTTATGATACAGAAACAGTTTCATAGCTTACTAATATGGTTTGGCATACTGAACACACAGTGGGTAAGTTGTTAGTCTAACAAATTTGTAACAAGCGCTACTTTCGAATGAATGCCATGCCCCTGGGGGGGGGGCTTAGACCTTGGGGGGCAGTGGGGGGAAGTCAAGGCCATTTGAAGGTCAAGGTCACCTGGCAGGTAGAGCTCATCAAGATGCATGCACCTGTGAAGTTTGGAGGCTGTAGGTGGAACAACTTCCGTGTTATGTTCAAAGTTAAAGTTTTGTGATAAACAGACAGACAGATTAAAAACAATATACACCCCCCCCCCCGCCCCGATCTATCGATGCGGGGGCTTAAAAAGCTCTACCACACAGTCATAAAAGTTACAGATATAATATTTTATGCTAAAAAACAAACTACCATATTTTCCCTATTAAACATCACTCTCTGGGCTTTATATTCCATAAGCAAATCCTTAATTCTACTGCATCTAACATCTCTGCTCATTTACTTCCTTACAATGAAACATGATCACATTGTTTACTGGTACTGTTATAAAATAACTTTCCAAAGTCACCATGGTAACACACCTTACTATGGATCCAAAGGTGGGTTCGAACCTCATTGGTGTTAAGGATTTTTAATGACCTTCCCAGGCACAAAGTACTGGTCCAACCTAGGACTGGTGTAAGTTGTTAGAACTTGTTTTCCAATCAGCGTAAAATTGATAAGTTTATAGTAAAATGACCTTCCAAAACCTAGATGTACTGAGCAAGACTTATATCACTGCTCATTATTTTGTGTTGACCAATTAATAGTGCTTGAAAGCCTTGATATATGGATCTCAGAAAATCTCTCTCTTTCTCTCTCTGGTACATATGTTAGGCTTACCTTGAAACTGATTGATCTTCTTCTATTTCTATAACTTTAATGTACTTTACAGAGTTTTGCAGTCAGCACTCAATATGCTAGTGCACTCATTTAATGCCATAGACAAGATTGGTTGTAATTTGGTGCCTTAAACAAGATTGGTTGTCATTTGATGCCTAAGACAAGATTGGTTGTCATTTGATGCCTCAAACAAGACTGGTTGTCATTTGGTGCCTTAGACAAGACTGGTTGTCTTTTGGTGCCTAAGACAAGATTGGCTGTTATTTGGTACCTTAGACAGGATTGGCTATCACTTGGTGCCTTAAACAAGATTGGTTGTCATTTGGTGCCTTAAACAAGATTGGCTGTCATCATTTAGTGCCTTAACAAGATTGGCTGTCATTTAGTGCCTTAGACAAGATTGGTTGTCATTTGGTGCCTTTGACAAGATTGCCTCCTCACTATAGCTCAGTTTACCAGTCTTATAAGTCCAAGCAGATACACCTTTTTTGTCTGTCACTGCATGCAAAATAATGAAAGAATGTAACCACTTAGGAAAAGTTCATGCCTCACAAGAGAGTGGCCTGTATACAGAGTGGCATGCTGTTTTTCAGATTTGTCCTCTCTTACATTAATGAAATATTTATCCCACGAAGGTCGACCTGCTGAGCTAATTATTGTGGTAAAACATTAAAATTTACCACAGGCTCTCATACACAAACATACATGGTATGTTTGATTAACCAAGTAATTCAAACATTACCTTACGTGAGTATAACTCTGGAGGCTCATGACAAGTTTATGCGTATTAATTCAAAAGTATGTAATTATATACTAATTGTATATAGACACATTCTAGCCTCGATCCCTTTAAAGGCATTTCAGCAGGTTTTTTTCTAATAGACAGATTTTCTAAAATTTTGAACATTATAGCACTTAGACTGTAGTTAGAAGATTATGAATTAAGAATAGGGGGGGGGGGTCACCATGATAAAGTGAAAGTAAGTCCTTAAATGAATTTAATACCAAATAACCCTTCAATAAAAACCTACCCTGAATGAATATTAAACCTGTAACCCTGATATACCGCTGATAACAGCATAAGTTTCTCAGATGAGTTTCAAACTGCTCTTAATGTTACACCTAACTTTAATGTAAGAGATTTATATATATGTAGGCTTTTGTTCACCTCCTCTGTGAATATATTATATTAAAGGTAACTATATGTGCATAACACTAAGTGTAAACAAGAGTGTTCTTTGGAATATATGTCACCTGCTGAAGCATGACAGAAAAAGTGTGGCAGACAGACAGACAGACAGACAGATGAGGGAAAAGTAATCCCTATGTGTCACCTATGCTTACAGCTGGTGACACAAAAAGTAAGTACAGGGAAAAAAAAGAAAATTATTTGACCTTTTTTTCACAATGCCTCATGGTTTTAATGTAAATAATGTTGCATTTGCTTTATTGTCATAACTACTTCATATTTTTTATACTTTAGCTAAAACTGTTGTACTGGATTTTTCTTGGCTTCGTTGCTTCCATTCAATGACAGTCTGAGCTTTTCAAAATCTCCTTGCTTTGAGTACCCATAATCTTTTTACTGTATTCAACTCCTGGATAAGATTTGCTTGAATGGACTTTACAAAACTAAATTGATAAGTATGCATGTTGCAGATTCCCAACACAGTATGCATTTCTTATTGAATTTTTATTTATAAGTATTATATGTAGGGAGTCAGCCTGCTTTCTGACCTCAAGCAGCTGTGTCACATGCTTCCTGGTGGACAGAGGTATTTCAAATGATACGAAATCAATACATGTGGAGAGGGCCTCAAATTATCCCATCTACAACCAAAGGAGACCATGGAATTTATATCCCAGCAGATACTAAAATAAGCATGTCACCGTATGTACACAGATCTATATGGCGAGCTTTGCTGTTAGAAACCATGTCTTTTTTTTGTTGTTGATTTGTTCATTGAATTTTTACATCCCACCAATATTGTTTTGGTTTTGCCTTCTTCAGGCATGATCGTATTATATTACAGTCAAACTGTAAAATATAGCCGATCCCTGTGAATGAAAATATGATTATCTGTCAGCATGTTAAGCATTATCGCAATGTTTCTTTGCAATATCAATACTAACTTCATATATAAGAGTGTCACAATTCATTTGACAAATGGATTGGATTTCATATGGTTTACCATGATAAATGTTAAAGATGGTTATTCATGACTATGTGTGTATTATGTCTATTGATATCAATCTTCAGACGCAGGGTCAACCAATGCAACCATCCATGATTGTAAAAAGCAAGAGTGTCCTTTGGAACACGTGTCACCTGAAGCATGATGGAAAAAGTGTGACAGACAGACAGATGGATGGACAGACAGATATTCATACGACAGAAAAGTGATCCCTAAGTGTCACCTCTGCTTATAGCAAGTGACACAAAAATGGGTGGTTTCCCCATCACAGGCAATACCGTCACAGACGGTACTGAGTTTATATTTAGGATTATAAACCCTATATTAAGATTTTCTCATTTCATTTGCCGTCACTATCACTCTTCATGCATGCAATAATTTCATAGGCTAACTTATGAACTGATGAAGATGCCATGTTGCGGAACATGTCACCTGGTATACTGCAAGCACCTGCTTTTGGATACTGTATTCTATATTTAACTGATTTCCCAGAAGTTGTGTTTAGAAAATAACATTTATCTGTGTAATGTGACGTACACTTGTCGAGTTACTTGTCAGGCAACAAAGATTTCACAAACCTTAACGAGGGAGAAAGTAAGACCTTTTTTTTTTTATTTCTACTGATTACCTGATTACTGATTGAATCAGAATTGCTTTAATACTGTAATCACTAGGTTGAAAGCCTATAAACAAAAGAGCCACATTTGGGCATTGAGCACTCTCTGAGTGACATCATATGGTTTTATTGATATTTTTACTTTGTCTAACTGAGAAACATTGAGCAAACAATTTATACTTAAACACATATATCTACATATCATGAAGAAATCAGATGAATCAGCCTCTAATTCCATGACAAAGCTTAGTGCTAAGTTAACTTATCAATCATAAAATAAGGTAGCACATTCCTTCAAAAAAGTTGTTTTATAAACTAAATTAAGTAATTTAGTTTTAACTTATTTATTTTGCGCTGATTAGGAAATAAGTTCATATAATATAACTACAGTCAAACCTGTTTTAGGCAGTCATTTAAGGAACAAGAGATAGTGACCACTAAACAGAGGTGGCCGCTAAATAAAGGTTAAACAAATGTCAAAATGCTAGTTTTGTTAAATTCAAATCGACCACTTCATACAGGTGGCTGCTTAATACAGGCTGCCGATAACACAAGTTCAACTGTAATACTAATCCCTCTCGATGGTTCCTGGGTAGGACCAGTACTTTGTGTCAGGGAAAGTCATGAAAAATCCTTGTCCCAAACGGGGTTCGAACCCACAACCTTTGGATCCGCAGTCGGTTATGTTACCACTGGAGCTTGGCACCCTGATTGTATTTTAAGTAACTGATTAAAGATAACATTAGCAGTTTATAAAGTAAGATGAAATTTTTGAAGTAAAATTAATTTTAATTAGTAAATACTTACCTGTTATTACTTCAGGTATGTGTCTATTTGTGCACAGCTTCCAAAACAGAGTCCGCAAAATAAACCATTCCCTAAACCCCCTAGTTACCGGAAGTGTAACCCCCGTTCTCCAATTGTATATGAAGCCATCGAGGGATACAACCGCCAGCAAGCGGGGAGGGAGGTGGGACTCTGTAATAACAGGTAAGTATTTACTAATTAAAATTAATTTTACTTCAAAAATTTCATTTTAATAGCATAAATACGTTACCTGTTATTACTTCAGGTATGACTTCGTCGCTAAGGCGGGAGGTTGCTAACAAAGAACCTTGATTGCAGCGATACCCGAAGTAGAAAACGACCAAAGCCGCCGAGGCGTCAGACATGATGATTAAACTATTGTCTGAGCCACTACAAGTGGACCCAAATCCACAAGGTTTTGTGATTGGTTAGCCAGTGAGCGGAGATAAAAGGAAGAAAACGTAGTAGAAGACTTCCAAGAGGCCGCTTTGAGAATATCATCCATGGGAGATTTATTCAAGAAAGCCCAAGAAGCAGACAAAGCACGGAGCTCATGTGGTCTAATTCTTAAAAAGGATAGATCCCTGTCCGAAAGATCCGAATAGGCAAACTTGATAGTTGAGGCTACCCAACGAGATATTGATGCTGCCGAAACTTCGCCCCCCCCTTTTATTGGGAGGAAAAGTCGAAGACGACGACCCCGTAAAGATTTAACCTTCTGGAGGTAAAACTTCAAGGCTCTAACTGGGCAAAGAAGCCGATCAGGATCTCCCCTGGAGCAAGACCTAGCAAGGCTCGGAATAACTACCGGAGGGGGACAGACCGAAGGGAGCTGGGTTTTCGCAAGGAAACCAGGTTGAAAGCTCAAAGATACAGAGCCATCAGATTTGTTAAAGCGTAAATAGCCTTCCTCAGTAGAAAAGGCATGAATTTCGCAACGACGTTTAGAAGACGCCATTGCTATAAGAAAGACCGTCTTCCATGTTACGTGCAGTAGAGACGCCTCAGAAAGAGGTTCAAAAGGTGCCTTAGTAAGAGCCAGTAAAACACAAGAAAGATCCCACTTCGGAGTTAACGAACGAGAAACTGGCCTAGACAGTTCAAACGAACGAATAATTTCCGAAAGATAAGGATCCGAACCAAGGGAAGAGGATCTGTGAAACTTAAGCGTGTTCGATAACATAGACCTATAACCCTTGATAGAACTGACCGCAAGTTTTTTCTCGTTAAAAAGAAAAACTAGAAAGTTAGCGATTTCTCTGACAGGAGCTTTGACCGGATTAATCTGCCGTGCGATACACCAATCACGGAAGACCTTCCACTTTGCCTGGTAGACAGATCGAGTAGATTGTCTCCTGGCTTTAGAGATAATAGAGGCAACTGTTGCCGAAAATTTCTTCTGTCTAACTCGCTGTTGGATAACATCCAAGCGTGAAGACGAAGAGCGCAAGGATTGTCGTGAAGGACCCTGTTCCGACCTTGTGAGTAGTGGTCGGTGACCGGTGCCCGGTGACCGGTGGTCGGTGACCGGTGACCGGTCCCTGGCAGTTATACCCGGTGACCGGTCCCGTGATGGTCGGTGACCGGTCTTGACCGGTGACCGGGGCCGGTGACCGGTCGGGAGCTTTGCTATGACTACGATCACGTACTTGACCGGTCATGCCCGGTGACCGGTCGGAGTGGTCTCCTTGACTGCTCCCCTGGGGCTGACACAAGGAGAGCCGGGCAGGGAGCCAGGAGATGAAGGCGGCCTCTCCAGAGAGGGGCGGGAAGCCTTCTTCCTAGGAGGGGGAGAGGGACTCCGACCCCCAGCAGCGCTGAACCCGGAGAAGGAGGAGGAAGAAGAGGCCTTCCTTTTCCGGGAAGAGTAAGACCGACGGGAGGAGGCTTTCTTCCATATCTCGTCTGTCCACGAAGCGCAAACGGTGCAGGTGTCGACCCTAGAGCACCCTGAACATGATAGGCAGGATTGATGGGAATCCCAGGACGCCTTGACATGTCCGCAGGAACCCCGGGACTGCGACATAGTAAATAGTAATACAAAAGAACAATGTATGCAAAATAAAAGACGGGAAGACCGAAGAAAACCCGTACAAAGAAAAAATCTCGAAACGAGACAACAGTATATACAAAATCAATATAATAAAACCAGTGTCACGGGAGCCGAAGCACGGAAACCCGTGACACAAGGCAAAAGGTCCCGATACGGGACGGAGATTGGGAATTCTACACAAATATAGAATAAAACCAAGAGAACAATATAAACAACACAGCCGAGGCTATGAAAAGATAAGAAAGGAGAGCTGTAGCGCACAGAAGCTATCAAGAAAGGGACACACAATGTAACCCACTGAAACTCGATGGCTTCCAAAACACAATTGGAGAACGGGGGTTACACTTCCGGTAACTAGGGGGTTTAGGGAATGGTTTATTTTGCGGACTCTGTTTTGGAAGTTGTGCACAAATAGACACATACCTGAAGTAATAACAGGTAACGTATTTATGCTATTAAAAATAGAAATTTCTATCAGAAATCAACTTTTTAGGTATAGTCCATCGTCCAATTCCCCTGGCTGACTTATTTCAAAAACGAAAACGAAATAAGTCAGCCGGGGGAATTCGACGATGGGTACAGTCAAACCTCTCTTAAGCTGTCTATCAAGGGAACAAGAGAAAGTAACCGCTTAACAGAGGTGGCCATTAAATGAAGTTAATACTATAAGATGAGTGATATAAAAACTGACTGCTTAATGTAGGTGGATGCTGATACAAGTTCAACTGTATATTTTTACAGGGAGCCAGCTTCAACCTAGAATGAAGATAATGGCTGTTGTTAATCAGACAGCTCCTGGAGACCCTGATCAGACAGCTCCTGTGGACCCTGATCAGACAGCTCCTCTGATTGCTTATGCAATTGTGTAGCTCGACAGATTCTCGACAGTACTTGCTTCCATCTTTCAATAAGTTATCGATGACAAATCAGGATTTTTTTTCCTTTATTATTGAATGATAAAATATATAATCACGTCAATTAACACACATGGGGTTTACTTGAATTGGTCACCTCCAGGGTTTGTTTTAATCAAAAAGATAATAAAAGATTTGCCAAATCAAAGAATAATGACTGCTTGGATACCAGACCAGTGTGCCATGTTTACAGTGGGGAGAAGTGAATATATACCAGTGTGTCTATTGTCTAATCCAATAGCACATTGTGTCTTAACAAAAGATGGCTGGTTATCAGACCTAATGATCAAGATTTCAATACACTTACAAAGTACAGTCCATATGATAACATTTGGCTTTTAAAACATGAAAATTACTATTGATCCACGCTGAAATAAATAAAACAAGATCTGACAGCAAGGAACTTCTGTTGCAGGTTTGTATAATATTACATCAACATCTGTCCAAGTTCTATTCTATCATGATGCAATTTTCAACCCAGCCTTAAATAATAATCCTCTACCTCATCCAAGACCCAAAAACCAAGAGATGCCCTACTCGGCAAGATACCGTAAGTTCTCGGTGCTAAATCGTGGAGGTGCAAGTCTGAACAAGAGTAATGATTCAACTCTAAAATATACTGTGCCTTTGAATTAGCTTCTAAAGCTATGTGTGTTATTTTACTTTCACTCTATACTGACATCATTCCTGGGTTTCGGAAAGTAAAATATTGCACCATGGACAACTTGTTTGTCTATGTAAATATAACAAGAGCTGTCAGAGGATAGCACGCTCGCCTATTCAAAATGCTTGTTGGTAAATCAAATGAAATCTATTTCAATTCTTGCCCTTCATAATTATACTCTGTATATAAAAATAGTCAAAGTGATAAACCATGATAGTCTAATATCCCTAAATAGGTTTATAAAGTCTAAAATCAATCCCATGCCTAGTTATTGATAATACTGCATGCAAAGCTTTAAACAAGTATCCAAGTTAGAAAAGGGCCATAATCTGTATAAAACTAGTTCAAGAGTTATGCTCCTTGGTTTTCTGATGCCCCTGAACACACTCCTAAACTTTCTAGTCAATACCATAAACAATTTATGAGATAAAAGCTGGATAGTAGCTTGCAGGCAAAACTTTAACCAAAAGTCTAAGTCAAAAAGTGGCCCTCATCTGCATTATATTCAATCAAATACTATCTGCCACTATAGTATGATACCATTGAACATATTAAAGAAGTTTCAAATCAAACCCATGTCTGGTTACTGAAATATAAGCATGAAATTCCTTGCATGCAAAATTTTAACCAAAATTTCTAGGTTAAAAAGGGGCCATAATTTGTAACATATTCTATCAAGAGTTATCTACCTTGGTTGTCTGATGCTCCTTAACATATTCATAAACTTTCAAGTCAATACCATGAATGGTTATTGAGATACAAACTGGATAGTAGCCTGCACGCAAAACTTTAACCAAATTTTCTATTGCATGCAAACCTTTAAATTTTTTAAGTTAAAAAGGGGCCATAATTTATATTAAATTCAGTCAAGAGTTATCTACCTTGGTTGTCTGATGCCCCTGAACATATTTATAAACTTTCGAGTCAATACCATAAATGGTTACTAAGATATAAGGTTGATAGTAACTTGCATGCAAAACTTTAACCAAAAGCTGCAATGCCAATGCAGAATGACGCAAGGGCTACTACAATAGCTCTCATATTCTTCGAATAGTCGAGCTAAAAAGGGGCCATGATTTGTAATATATTCCATCAAGAGTTTTTTTAACTTGGTTGTCTGATGCCACTAAACATATTCTTAAACTTTCAAGTCAATACCATGATTGGTTATTGAGATACAAGCTGGATAGTAGCTTGCATGCAAAACTTTAACCAAATTTTCTATTGCATGCAAAACTTTAAACAAATTTTCTAGTTAAAAAGGGGGCCATATTTTATATCAAATCAAGAGTTATATAGCTTGGTTGTCTGATGCCTCTGAACATATTCATTAACTTTCTAGTCAATACAATAAACAATTTAAGAGATATAAGGTTGATAGTAATTTGCATGCAAAACATTAACCAAAAGCTGCAACACCAATGCCGACGCAAGGATGACTACAATAGCTCTCATATTCTTCGAATAGTCGAGCTAAAAAGACGGACATGTGATATAAAATTATTGTGAGACCTAAGCTGAATAATAATTAGGCAAAATTATTGTTCCCATGGTGACTGGTTTACACTAAGATCTGCTTCTAACAAATTCACAACTTCAAGAACTTTGAAAAATCATCATCACATTCTGACCAGAGGCAACAGATACATGTATTAATTAAACATTTAAAGCATCTTGTGCGCATCAACACATGCAGTATAGCTGAGCGTCCAATCCGAAGCCGAAGGTTTCATCTTAGTGTCAGCCACCTGTCGAGAGATTATCAATAATCAATGGGACAGATCTACCCGACCTGAACCAGTTATCTTAATGCATGACTGGATTCTATGTCTAGTTAGGACTTGATTGAGCTTTTAACTGTGTATGCTTTCAGGGCCTTTTTTCAGTTTTGGGGAAGGCGCCGTAGCCCCTTTTGTGGGAAAAAAAAACAAGCATTTTTCACAATTTGCAGGATTTTTTTTCCATGTTTATGTGCATTAAGTTCAGTCTCTGCACTCTGAAAACCGGTTTTTAACATTGTAACATGTTACTTCATAAGTAAAATGTTTGTGTGAAATAATCTTTCTTTGAACTATTAGAAAGACCATATAGCAAAGTAATTATAGCTTTTCCATTCTTACAATCTCACAAAACTCTCTCTACTCTGTTCCTTTGTAAATCAATGAAGAACACAAATAACTATATCTAATTTGTAAGGAAATGCTCTCATCACAGTTAGCATTCTTACATAGCTTCCTTCCGTGAAATATTAAGAAATGTTATAATATTGGAATTATTTATAGCTTAACCCTTTCCCTCATAGAGGAAACCATGAAAAGACCTATGCGAACAGCATAAAACCAGATTAGCCTGCGAGTAACTCGCAGGCTGATCAGGTTTTATGCTGTTCGCTGCTCCTCAGTGGTCTGGTAATGAGGATTTTACAATTAAATTTGGAAACTAAGGTGTGAGTTTGGCTTTCTGCAGATCAGGCTTTATGTGGTGTCTACTGAGTGCGTCAAAATGAGTCTATATGAGGGAAAGGGTTAACAATGGTGTTTTTTTCTTAAAACAGGAAATGAAATGTTCATCAACATTTCTTGTTGTTAAACCTGTTAAGTATAATCAATATTTTACATCACTTGAAATGTGTCTGGAAAACAGGAAGTAAAACACTGCATAAACAAGTCTTTTCATTAAGGTCATCCATCCATTGTAAAATCATAATCATGGTCTTTCAAATGCTTAAAAAGATCAGTGCAGATGCAAGCATCAATTGACATAAAAGTTATAGGCTCATTTGCTCAAAAACTATTAATATTAGACTTGCATTTACTATAAAATTCCCATGATCACTTGACGGACCATGACTGCAATTTAATGATGGATGGATTACCTTAAGTTTAAATACCACTAACTGTGCATTCTGTTTATTATCTCAGTAATTTGAGATTTTTTTGAAGCTTTGGTTTTGCCTTTTTTTCTTGTTTTATTTTGCTACAGTATTTGGAATAGTCTGTGATATATCGCATTGCTTAAATCTGCCTCACTGCATTTCCAAATAATCTAAAATCGCTTGAAAAACAAAATAGAATATCAAATATTTTCCAAGGTATTTTTCAAAGTCCTTGAGTATACATATTTATGTATAATAAAGAGAGAGAGACAGAGAGAGAGAGAGAGAGTATAGCTTTTTGGTCCACCCAAGGAACAAATCATATTGAAAAACCTTTGTAACCCACTTCTTCCCCAGGGCTACAGACAAGTATCTCAATCAAACCAGCCCTACCCTCATCTGTCCTGAAAAACACTCAAGCATATCAATCAAGGTAATTATAGTGTGTGAATTATTCAAACTCCCCTCGGCCTATTTCTAGCTCCTCGTTGGAACTTGCCAAGATATATAATAAATAAGTATGCAGCATGTCTACCATCAACGGTCAAGGTGACCTAAACAGTTTCCAAAGTCAAATCTACTCTGAGCTTGTTAAACTTACCCCTGGTTAGATCATTAAAATCATTCAATTTCAATAAAGTTAATTGCAGGAAACCAAGCTGTAATATTGCTCTCCCACAAAAATAATTACCTTCTATAACTAACTCATACAATGTTAAATTTCTTAATATGACTTGTTCTTTCTTCATTTTGGACTGTCCTATAAGTTGTATATGCTGGTGCTATAATGCCTGAATAGCAAACAGTGCAGACCATGAAAAGATTGCAGATGTGCTCTTCAGCAAGCACCCCCATAAATAACTAATATTAGTCACTCCAAAATGCAGAAAGGACAAGTCCAACTAAGAAATTCAGCATGGTAAGGATTGAGTCAGAGTACTGAACATGTGTCACTAAGATTCCTCATTAAGTTCTTTAGAACCAAGCATTTCAATGTCTTGCTCACAGCAAACCACATAAAGAGGCGCCATAGCCAGTGGTATGGTACATGACTGCTTTTTCAAACTTGAAAGGCTATGGGTTCAAAACCTGTTGGGGGCAATATCTTTCAAGACCTTCCCAGGTGTAAAGTTCTGCATGCCATGGTCCAACCTGACAATGAAGGAGGATAAGGTCAAGGCTTATCATTTACCAACCTGAATGCTTTTAATCTTATCTCATAAAACACTGAGCGTCTCCTTACAGAAAATACCCACATACAGGCCAAATTATTTTCAATACCCAAATTTTTAATCGATTCACCCTTATAATCTGATCCAAAAATCCATACAGTCCCTAACCGAACATATTAGCACTAATTGCTAACCATGCTCACAATTTATGCCAGTCACTAGCACAGAAATAGCTGATTGTCCTTACTCATAAACAAGGAAGGAAACCAACGAATGATGACTGTAACCAAGATCATATTTAAGACAAACTGAAGGAGAATGTGCTCCCCACTTTGATATCAACACAATCTTGATACATGCTTGATAAGCTGCCGATAATATGTGTGAACAAGAGATAATAATAACAAGAGGGTATCAACACCTTGGCTGTCTCCATATCAGGATAATAGGTGACACTAAAGGCCAAGAATAGGTGACACTAAAGGCCAAGAATAGGTGACACTAAAGGCCAAGAATAGGTGACACTAAGGCCAAGAATAGGTGACACTAAGGGCCAAAAATAGGTGACACTAAGGGCCAAGAATAGGTGACACTAAGGGCCAAGAAAAGGTGACACTAAGGGCCAAGAAAAGGTGACACTAAGGGCCAAGATATGATGTCAGTATGGCCAAACCATTCATTAACCATTAACAGTTGCTAACTTGAGCGTTTGCATCCCATTGTTGTATTGCAGCATATAGATTTGCAAGCAGGGAACCAACTAGCAACCATTTGCTAATGTGACCATTAGCAGTTCCTGAATGCGCTGCTGTATTTATTACTTTTGACAGGAGAGCTAGAGTGTTTGAAAAGTATCCATCAATATAAACTGTGTTCTGTCGCTCACTCCTGATTTGCAGTCTTGTATAAGGACTCCATTATTTTTCTGAGTACCAATTATAATTAATATTATATATATATAACCTAAATAAATAAATAAATTTAAAAAAAAACATGTAATATACTTATAATATATATTAGTAAAAGAAGGTAGATAAAGTCAAACTTGACTGACAGTTTTTTATTGTTTTTTATGAATTCAACACAAAAAGTCTTTCAATTAATTACTATAAAGGGTGTATAACTCTATAAGAGACCAATGGATTGTAACTAAAATCACACTTGAACTGTAATTTTGATACATGAAGCCCTTCAAAAGTTATATCACAGAATGATAGGCACATATTTCTATATAACAAGCTACGTCTGAATGAATGCCATGTCCCTGCGGGGCCATTAAACCCTGGGGGGCGGTCAAGGTCATTTGAAGGTCACCTGGTGGTCAGAGCTCATCAAGGTGCATGCACCTGTAAAGTTTGGAGGCTGTAGGTAGAGGGACTTTTGTGACAGACCAAAAACAATATATGCCCCCCCCCCCAATCTATCGATGTGGGGACATTGTTTGTACCCCAAATCAAACTTGGCCTGTACTTTTATATTACATACTTGCACAACAAATATGAATTTAATACATAAAGCCTTTCAAAAGTTATTGCATGCACTGAAACGAAATGTCTACGGACAGACGGATTGAGTCAGACAGACAGCGCCATACCATCTTTCATTTAATGGATATATAATGCATATTTTGGCTGGATTCTCTGACTCTCAGGTTTTGTGTCCCAATGTGGGACACACATTTTACTGGGTACATCTAAGTAATTTAATGAAGTTCATACTTAACAAATTGATCACAAATTATATTTCAAATATTTGCATTTGCCACATATACTGAATAGATGAAGTTTTGGTGCATGTACTGGACATTTTGCAACAATATTAAAAAAAGAAAAAAAAAGTTAAAAATGAAATTATGTAAGAGTCCACTACCATGACTACATGTAAAATTCATGAATAAATCATTAAGTGATATGTCGCCTGATCATGAGAAAACTGATGGCATATATTCACATACAGGGCTCATCATGCAAGTCGCGTGTTCCCGCTGTCATTTTCACATCGCGTGAGGTACATCACATAGGCACTATTTAACCTTTGACCCTTCAAAACATGCTATTTCCTCTCTACTTTGGCAAAGGTGAACAATAATTTTAAAAAATCAGATAGATGTCAAAGGCTATGTAACAGTTACGACGTTCTATAAGGTAAAATATTTACTTTTAGCTATTGTTACGAGTCTTACCTGTATTTTACTGCCCAGATAATGATAATTGTTTCCGTGTATCCCGTCAATTAGCAACGCGCTTACGAAACAGGTAAGGCCGACGGTGCGTGAGAGTTACTTTAGCGTGAGAATCACTTCTTGAGTGCCAGGCTAACTAGTTACATTCAAATCAACAATATATGTTGCAAATACTCCTTTTCAGTCTTTTAAGAGTTTTCTGAGTTAGATACAAAGAAAAAGATTAAAAATTAAATGTAGTTAACACTGATGTCGCAGTTATTGAAAAAGAGGAAGTAATTTTATATCTGTTTTGCATGTATTAAAATAGTGGGTCCGTCACTTTAGAAAAATTTCAATAGTGGCTTTTGCAATTACATGGTCATTGATATGAAAGGAAACTAGAATACTTTGGGAAAATTCACATGTCCAAAGGAGAGAAACGTCAAATGACTTGCATACATTTATTCTTTATACCCTATACACAATAAAGTTTAAGGTAGTTTAAAAACTTATTTTTTTACGTCAGTTGGGAACAAAGTTCTTATTCAAAATCCACAGTAAGAATTCTCCATTTATACAATAAACAAATATTGCCACAAAAATATGTATTACAGTTTGATGTAACAAGACCTCATTAGTTGCCAACATATTTGTATAAATGATGATATAAATGTAGTAGAGGTATAAAATGGCATTTGTACTATCTTGCCATAGATCTAGAGCTAGCTTTTGTGGAAATGTGGTAGTATTTGCATACAGAAGATCCTGAGTTCGATTCCAACTCAGATAGTAGGGTTTTACTTAGTTACACAAGACTATAAACACACGGTCACACGACTTACCGAAATACCAATATACTTCCGAAAAACCGGAATACCCTAGATAATTGGGATAGCCATATATGCTATATTATGAGGTATCAATGGCTTTATGCTTTATTTTGTTTATGAAGTGTTTTATTATTTTTTTTTATCTTATTTCTTTTTAAATGGGCTAATTCGAGATTTCCATATTAACCGAAATTTCTCGTCTGTCGAATCCTCTCTCGGCCAATATATCCCTGAATTAATTTATAAAATAAAACAACGCTCAGAACTATTTTACCGCGTGGGTTCGATTCCCGACGGGGTCATTCAGATTTTCATGTGAGAAAGCTTTCCAGCTGGCTTGCGGAAGGTTTGTGGTTTACTCGGGTACCTATGTGCAATCGGGGTTCCGTCCACCTGTAATTAGCTGGACGTCGCTATATGACTGAAATACTGTCGCAGCGACGGTAAACCCAAAACACACACACATTCAGAACTATTTTAAATATGCGAAACAAGCACTACAATGGTATACCGGTCGAGGGAGGATTCCGCAAATTACACTAAACATGCATACGGTATTTCGGTTTCTCTTAACGGAATACTGCAGTCGTCGGTTGTGTTTTATAATTTCAATACATTAAATAAACATATATTACAGCATTTAACAATAGTTTGTTACTTCAGTTTTTTAACTAAACTTAATAAGCGCATCATCAATTATTAATTTTCAGTAGGTTTCCGTTAGAGGGAGTGCAATTCCACCTATCGTATCGCCTAGCCTGTAGATCTAGAATTTCAAAACACTATAAACACACACAAACACACGAAAAAAACCAACAAAAACACACAAACAAATATAATAAATACAATAAAATAAGTTCATTAAGGGATATTCCGGTCTTGGGATAATACCACAGACGAGTCATTCGGTTATGGAAATCTCGCTACAATTGGCTCATAAAAGAGAAAAGTTGAAATAGACACACACACACAAAACAACTGAATAAACATTAAAAACATCATAAAGCCATTGATTCCTCATAACATAGCATTCTAACACTTATTAAGCCCTACAATATATGGCTATCCCAATTATCTAGGGTATTCCGGTTTTTCGGAAGTATTTTGGTATTTCGGTAAGTCGTGTGACCCTAATCACACTTGTTTTCTTGAAACTTTTGGTATTAAAAGATTGTGATAATTTTTTGTGTTTGTGTCATTGAGTGTGTGTGTGTTTTTGAAGAAAAACTCAAATTGTCAAATATTTTGACACTTTCACTATATTTATTCAGTCTACATTCAGTTTAATCCTGCTATTTACGGAAGTGGTAATTACAAACTGTTCGGAACATCTGAAAAATACTTAATGGACGAAAACGACTGGCACAGTTTGAATTCAGGACTAAAACAAAAACGCTTTGAAAAAATTCTGACCTTGTCAATTGGAAAAGAAATGAACTCTGGACTGATTAAATCAACTGACGGAACCATTACAATAAAAAAACCAAACACAAACGCAGGAAAGAAGCCTGGACAACGACGACGACCGACTGCTGAACGAACAACAACAAGACACCGATGATAACAGCTATTATATAAAGTTTGTCTATTCATGTTGTATACTTCTATTTTTTGTATTTTCTCAACGTTCAAAACATTATTGCTATTAAAGATGTTTTGTATATTCATGTTGTATACTTCTATTTGTTGGAGTTTCTCAACGTTCAAAACATGACATACAAATAATTGCTATTAAAGATGTTTTGTATATTCATGTTGTATACTTCTATTTGTTGGAGTTTCTCAACGTTCAAAACATGACATACAAATAATTGCTATTAAAGATGTTTTGTATATTCATGTTGTATACTTTTTTTGGTTCCAATTTATTTAAAATACAAATATTGCTGGTATTCTGCGAAATATATTTGTCAATAGATGTACATTATTTTTGTATATTTGCCTTTTGTTATTCATTTTGACATATCATGTCTATATATTCTTATAAACGCGAGTCCCAAACACAAACTTTCCAACCACGCATTAGTCAAAGAATCTGTTCTGAGAGACAGAAAGGGCGAGGGGGAGAGAGAGAGAGAGCTGCCCCCTGAGAGATAGATAGAGAGAGAAAAGGGGAATTTGTAATTTGGAATCAATTTGTGTAAATGTTATATGTATAAGTCAAAGCCACGTTCTACGTGATTTGAAATAATTTGGTTGGTAAATATTAAAATATATCTTATAAGTAATTAATTGCTATTTAAATCAGAAAAAAATGTATATTAAAAATATAACACATTATAAATAGTAGAATTTAAAATAAAAGTAAACTTTGATTTTTTTTTAACAATAATCGATTAAATAAATAATAAATTACCTTATACTATGAATGGTCCCGTCGAATAAACCATGATTTAAGGGGCCGTAGAATAAACCGTGATTCAAGGGCCGTAATTATTTAGGTTTCAGTACTGCGTGGTTACAGTGTCGTAATTCCATAAATATCAATCATATAAAAGCAACAATACCATATTTAAGTGATTGACCGAAGATTTGGGAAATAATTCCTACAAATAAAGTGAATGGAAAGAAGATTTGGGTAGATTTTTGTAAGATTAGGCAGTACCCGTATCCGCATAACAGCACAGTATCTGACATTCGGCAAAATTATATGGAATTTTATCTTATTTCTCAGTTAATTTCAATTTTTTTATACTTACTTCTTACGAAAAACAACAATCAATACATTTAGAATAACTGGAAGGAAGATTTGGGTAAGATTTGGGTAAGGTTTGGGTAGATTTGGGTAGATTTGGGTAAGATTTGGGTAGATTTGGGTATTTCGTGCCGCCCGTTTAATCCAACATCTTTAGTTCTGTAAGCAGTGACCATAATAAGAAACATTTTGCCAGGAAAAATGTGTTAGAGGGCGTCCATTTTGTAGCATTTATTTCTGGAGATAAATGTATTAAGTACAACTGAAAGCATTAGATTGAAATGTTCCTCAAATGAAGAATCTGTTATTCTATATTGCCAAAAGTATGCAAAATTTCTATTCTTTGGGTCAATAATTAAGAATGTTCTAGATCTTCAAAATGTTGAGTTAAATAAAATCTGTATTTGAGATATTAGTGAAACTGTGACCTGATTACTGCCTCTGTGGTTTTGTACTTATAGATGGTGACCTTGTTACAGAGATTAGAGAGCACTTTTAAGGTCAGAAATGAGGTTTGTTGATTCACTCATCACCGTCACAACTTTAAGACAGCTCTCAATGCAGTGGGTTTGATAATGTGAACAGATAATGCTATCATACTGAATGTAACATTTTATCTATCACATACTCTTCTTAACATCCAAAGAGTGTTAAATGGGGGCAAAGTCTTTATCAGGAGCAGATAACCCAGTCTTTATCAGGGGCAGGTGAATTACTTCTGATCTCCCCTTTATATAACATTGTTTGGATATATAATATCTTATTTCTTAATACATGCATTCATACATACATTTGTATATGAATGTATGTATGCGAGTGTGTTATTTTGAGAAATGTAGCATTTTTTGTTGTTATTTATTTTGTGTCACTATAGTTGCCATATGGATATGTAACATGACTTTTGTGTGACCTTTAACCTTTGTAATTTCCAGACAAAACATTTAATTTTAAATGCATGACACCTATGCTGTGACCTTGACCCCAGATTCAAACCTTCCTTCCTCTCCACATTTGTAATCTACTCACCAACTTTGGTGACATTGCATCACTTCCATTATACATTCAAGGGTAAACAAATTACTTTTTTTACAGATTGCCTTGACAGCAGTCACAAGCCAAAAATACCTTCCTGATGTCTCATGCCCCAAACAATGCATCATGTCAAAAGGAGGAATAAAAGACAAGAGAATTACAAAATATATCTTTTTTTTCATTTATTCATTTTTTGTATGAATCTTTCACTAGATAACACTTATAAATTTCAGAACAATTACAGTTTCTTTATAATGCACACTCCTGCCTGTGTTATTAGTATCAGTAACCAAATGTATGTCAGATATTGCTATGGTAACCTTTGCCTATCTCTTTATTTCATATAGACTCATTTTAATGCATAGGCAAACAAAGCAGACCCAGATCAGTCAGCTCCTATAGGATCAGGGTCTCCTCTGTTTGCTCATACAATATTGTAGCGCAATTTCTATTTAATTGGCTGTAGCAAAGAAAAAATACAGTATTTCATAAACCATTTCAAAATCAATCAATTAGTACTCATCAAATCATAAATCTGTACATGAATATTCATGAGGTAAAGGGCCATGATATGACATGACCAGATATCATACGTGTCAATGGTGTCTGTTAACAGCATCATTTATGTCAGTGGACATTTCTTTCAAAAGTCATTCAATGATTCATTGAATTGATAGTCTTAATTTCTCACTGGTTACTTTTGTTTTAGGTCACCTGTGTCTGAGATCAACTTTATAAGTTGCAAACTTTATGAAGCAATCACCTTTTCATAAAATCTGTAAAATCTGTAAAATATAAACAAGATGGCCATGATGGCCCTGAAACGCTCACCTGAGTACCATTGCTACAACTGATTACAAGGTTTTTAAACAGACAAGAATTCTGATATAACTCAATCTTAAACATTTTAGCCCTGACAATACTACACACCAAATATATAAGCACTGGGCCTTATGGTTTCAGAGGAGAAGACTTAGTGCGGGGTCATTTATCTCCAAAGGGCCACCATTTTAAAAATCTTGATAATGGACCATTAGATGATGCTACATACCAAAAATCTAAGCTCTAGGCCTTATGGGTTCATAGTAGAAGATTTTTTTTAAAGATTTTCCTATATAACTCTATGTAAAACAAGTGACCCCTGGTGCGGGCGCATTTATCACCATAAGGTCATGATTTGTACAATCTTGGTAATGAACCAGAAGATGATGCTACATACCAAATATCTAATCTCTAGGCCTTATGGATTCATAGAAGAAGATTTTTAAAGATTTTCCTATATAACTCTATGTAAAACAAGTGACCCCTATTGCGGGGGCATTTATCACCGTTTGGCTATGATTTGAACAATCTTGGTAATGAACCATAAGATGATGCTACATACCAAATATCTAAGCTCTAGGCCTAATGGAATCATAGAAGAAGATTTTTAAAGATTTTCCTATATAACTCTATGTAAAACAAGTGACCCATGGTGCGGGGGCATTTATCACCATAGGGTCATGATTTGTACAATCTGGTAATGAACCATTAGATGATGTACATACCAATATCTAAGCTCTAGGCCTCATGGATTCATAGAAGAAGATTTTTAAAGTTTTTCCTATATAACTCTATGTAAAACAAGTGACCCCTGGTGCGGGGGCATTTATCACCGGACAAAAGGCGATCAGAAAAGCTCACCTTGAGCACGTTGTGCTCATGTGAGCTAAAAACATGTCAAGATGGGTTTATAGTTCATCCCAAGCAACAATGAAACTGTTAATTTAACATATTAAGTACCACTGAAATCAAAGGTTAACACAAGGTCTATCAACTGACAGACGATTGCCAAATGGCATCCTTCTTCAAAGGGTTGGTGGAAAAATAAATGTGACATTAGATAACAGACATCCATTACAAGTCAAACATACATGAGGACCTGCCCCTGACTAAGATCTCCACATCTCTATCTTGGTTACTTCATATACCTGAACTTAAGAACATTTGTTTACACATGAACGATATACAACACCTACAGCAAAATTTTTTAAAAATGTGTCGTATCCAACAATCAGTCCATTCCTATCCATATCAAACTGAATGAACAATTCTGTCCAATGTATAATCATTCACATCCAATGTATGACTAAACCCAATTAAAGACAATGCCCATTCAATGTAAGACATGCCTATCCAATATGTGACTGTCCATCCAATTCAAGACAATGCCTATTCAATGTAAGACAATGTCCATCCATTGTGGGACTATGCCCACCCAATTTAAAACATTGTCTATCCAATGTATGACTGTCCATCCAATGTGTGACTATGTCCATCCAATTCAAAATGCCTATTCAATGTAAGACAATGTCCCTCCATTGTGGGACTATGCCCACCCAATTTAAAACATTGTTTATCCAATGTATGACTGTCCATCCCATGCAAGATAATGCCAATCCCATGTATGAGAAAGCCTATCCATTGTACAGGAACAACTATCAAGTGCTTGAAAATGATCAATTAACGACAAGTATGGCAATTCTCATGCAATGAGCAAACACAAACCACCTAAAAATGGTCCCTTTCTATGTAATTAGCTCTTATTCTTGTACATTCTGCAGTAAAATCTTTCTATTGTTCCACTTGATCTTCAGTACATTAAAACACCATACACTTAAACTGCATTATGATTGCATACAAACTGACCAACTGTCAAATCTCACAGTAATCCAACCGCTAGGATTTGCCAGCGATTATAATTTAACTGCATGGAAAAAGTGGCCATGCATTAACATAAGGAGGAATTTCTCAGATCTACCATTATAGTCATTAACAAGTAACAGCCAGTGGAGTTAAATCTCCAGTTCAAAATTTGGTAGCAATATCCTTAAGCCGAGAGACTTCTGCAGCTGAACTCCACCAGGTGGCGCTGTATGTTGTGCATTTGACTGGGAGAGTTTAACAAGGTCAGGTAGACGGTGGAATCTTCTGCGTCTCATTACGGATGGTCTTGATCAAGTCTTGGTTAATCAGGAAGATGAACCTCAGACACGATATCTGAAACAATAGACACGATATCTGAAACAATAGACACGATATCTGAAACAGTAGACACGATATCTGAAACAGTAGACACGATATCTGAAACAGTAGACACGATATCTGAAACAATAGACACGATATCTGAAACAGTAGACACGATATCTGAAACAATAGACACGATATCTGAAACAGTAGACACGATATCTGAAACAATAGACACGATATCTGAAACAATAGACACGATATCTGAAACAGTAGACACGATATCTGAAACAATAGACACGATATCTGAAACAGTAGACACGATATCTGAAACAATAGACACGATATCTGAAACAATAGACACGATATCTGAAACAGTAGACACGATATCTGAAACATAGACACGATATCTGAAACAGTAGACACGATATCTGAAACAGTAGACACGATATCTGAAACAATAGACACGATATCTGAAACAGTAGACAGCCAAATATTCTCATATCAGGTAAGTATGACAATATATTTAGCCATCTTAGATTATTGACTAAGTTTGCAAAGCTTACAACATCGAACACTGATTACTTTTCACTATTAGTATGTATACAAAATACAAAGGGATGAATCTTCAGAGGAGATTCTGAGAGATCTGCTGATTTTCCCTTAAGATCTCAATTGAAAGATCCCTAGTAAAAATCTCTCATTTGACAGGAACAAGTTCTCTTTTATTTTGACAAACAAATATTGTTATTTTATTTCTTCTCTTCGCTTTTTCAACAGACATATTTATCCGTTCTCTTGCTCAACATGCTGTAAAATAATAAAAAGGAAAAAAAAAAATGTCCATAGACTGAAATTCTGTACTGTATCATATAATATTATTTACAACGAACTTTGACGATGCTTTTTCAATTAATTTCTAAAATATTCCTGAATTAACTTTATTAAAACTACCATTTTGGTAACAAGAGGGCCATGATGGCCCTGAAATGCTCACCTGAGTACCATTGCTACAACTGATTACAAGGTTTTTAAACAGACAAGAATTCTGATATAACTCAGTCTTAAACATTTTAGCCCTGACAATACTACACACCAAATATATAAGCACTGGGCCTTATGGTTTCAGAGGAGAAGACTTAGTGCGGGGTCATTTATCTCCAAAGGGCCACCATTTTGAAAATCTTGATAATGAACCATTAGATGATACTACATACCAAAATTCTAAGCTATAGGCCTTATGGATTCATAGTAGAAGATTTTTTTAAAGATTTTCCTATATAACTCTATGTAAAACAAGTGACCCATGGTGCGGGGGCATTTATCACCATAAGGTCATGATTTGTACAATCTTGGTAATGAACCATAAGATGATGCTACATACCAAATATCTAAGCTCTAGGCCTTATGGATTCATAGAAGAAGATTGTTAAAGATTTTCCTATATAACTCTATGTTAAACAAGTGACCCCTGGTGCTGGGCATTTATCACCATAGGGTCATGATTTGAACAATCTTGGTAATGAACCATAAGATGACGCTACATACCAAATATCTAAGCTCTAGGCCTTATGGATTCATAGAAGATTTTTAAAGATTTTCCTATATAACTCTATGTAAAACAAGTGACCCATGGTGCGGGGGCATTTATCACCATAGGGTCATGATTTGTACAATATTGGTAATGAACCATAAGATGATGCTACATACCAAATGTCTAATCTCTAGGCCTTATGGATTCATAGAAGAAGATTTTTAAAGATTTTCCAATATAACTCTATGTAAAACAAGTGACCCCTGGTGCAGGGGCATTTATCACCGTAGGGCTATGATTTGAACAATCTTGGTAATGAACCATTAGATGATGCTACATACCAAATATCTAAGCTCTAGGCCTAATGGATTCATAGAAGAAGATTTTTAAAGATTTTCCTGTATAACTCTATGTAAAACAAGTGACCCCTGGTGCGGGGGAATTTATCACCGTAGGGCTATGATTTGTACAATCTTGGTAATGGCCCATAAGATGATGCTACATACCAAATATCTAAGCTCTAGGCCTTGCAGTTTTGCAGAAGAAGATTTTCAAAGTTTGCATTTTTAAAATCTATTTTTAGCTCCTGTGACCTACTTTTTTAACCAATCTGAATAATTTGTACAACTTTGATAGAGGGCATCATAAGGATGATTCCTGTGAAGTTTGGTCAAAATCCCTTCAGCGGTTCATGAGATGTTGTTGTTTAAAGCAAATTGTTAACGGACGCACGCACGCACAACGGACAAAAGGTGATCACAAAAGCTTACCATGAGCACGTTGTGCTCAGGTGAGCTAAAAATCCATAAGACCTAAATCAAGTCTGATAGCCCAAATGTAACATCAAGGGATTAACATTTTTGAAATTACTAGTACCTGTCAAACCAAGCTTTATATGGTTTTGATATTTAGACAAAGGGTACTGGGAACCTGAAACATTTATAATCCTGAGATTTATTGATACTTGTACATGGCATAAAGACATAAAATATCAATCTGCAAATATGGGTCCTAGAAATTCACTCTTACTTTTTAGTAGACACTACGTATGAAATAGTGAAGATATTTTTCAAAGTGACCTTCATTTTGGCTGTTAAATATAAGAACACTAACACAACTTGTTGCTTAGTAAAGTTGAATTAAACACAGATGGTCTTCTTAGGACAGATGACTCTAAACACAAGTTAAACTACATACCTCCACAACTGAGTTGTTATTAAGCCTCTGTTTGTTTCCAGTAAGTATTGGCTTGCCATCGATGTAGATTGGACGTTTCCCCTCGTTAGCGATGTAGAAATCCCCGTTACTTCGAAGTTTGATGGCCCCCTGTCGACGAGAGATCTTCCAAGCGGGACCTTCCAGGGACAGATCAACATCAATCTGGTTGTCCTTAGTAGCACGGCCCAGTGTTATCTGTTGGGAAGATTGTGATTGTATATTTCAGCTCTCTTTTCACACAGAAGAGTTCTGTCATGTTCAGTTTATATTTAAATCAAAGTTTTTCCAAATAGATTAAACCCTTTGATTAATTTTTTTGTTTGTTTATTGGATTTAACGTCCCATCGGCAGAATTTCAGTTATTTGGAGACAATGTCTACTTGAGAAAGATGCTGCCACACTGCAGTATCATGCCATAGACATGTGGCATGATACCATATCCGGTCACATTATCCTGACATCGGGCCAACCATTTCTGGAACTACCCTAATATGCTGAGCGCCAAGCAAGCCAGCTACACCAGTACCATTTTTTACAACTTTGGTGTATCGCAGCCAGGAATCAAACCCACCAGATGCGGATTCCATGGCGGACACTCTAACAACTTGGCCACCAGTATTTGAATTTGAAGATTTACCACTTAACCCTTTACCTCATGAATATTCATGATGTGGTTAATATTAATTTACTAAATATTAACTGGTATATGAAATATTGGGATTTTTTTTTTTGCACCAACAACAATAATGTATGAACAAACAGAGGAGACCCTGGTCTGGGTGACATTGTGTTAAAATGAATGTATGTGGAGTAATGGGTTAAACAACTTGAAAAAGTGTACATTGCAATGCACTACACTTATCATTTCATTGCACTATACTTATTTTTTTATTTTTTTTACAGAACTGCTATTGACCCATATTCTTCATGGTTAAAGCAATCCTTACCAAATTTAATCTTGATAAAGCAATCCTTACCAAATTTAATCTTGATAAAGTAATCCTTACCAAATTTAATCTTGATAAAGCAATCCTTACCAAATTTAATCTTGATAAAGCAATCCTTACCAAATTTAATCTTGATAAAGTAATCCTTACCAAATTTTAATCTTGATAAGAGAACCTCACTTAAATTTAGCCTGGAGAATCGACTGGACAGTGTTAGTATTATAATGTTATCTTCAATGAAATGTAATTTCTTTTCAAAGTTACCAAACATTTCATACATGTATAACTTTTTTTTTAAATGACCAAATATGAATAATATACATGTACCTACTGGTATATTATTTCAATGAACATCATATGTATCCAAAAACCTCATTCAAGCATCAGGTAAATAGACTATGCTTTTGACTAATTATAAGTTGATATACTAATTAAATGATTTTGGATGCTAACAAATTTAGCAAGAATGGACCAGAACATATTGAACATTACTTAGGTCATGTTCAAAACAATGCCTTGAAGATTAAACCTTCATCTTTTATCCCAAGTTTGTACTACTTAATTGTTTTAAATATGCATTTGCAGTGAAGAACAAGAGCACAAATTATCACAAAATACACCAACCCCAGCAATTTTTATCATTTTGCAAGCCATAAGTACTCTGGAGTAAGTGCAACTTTCTATAAAACTAGTTTTGATCAAAATGTAGGACAAAAATTGAGGCATTTTAAGTGAAAATCTATTTACTTGTTTACTGATCATCATCATTAAACTTGAATTTTACTTAAAGCAAATTCCACCAGACTCCATAAAACATGCAATTAATTTAACTGACGAATAAAAAGTACAAGATGATCAGCAAGAGCAATCAAAGATGATTCATTTATTGATGAAACATGATGGAACAAGACGGATTCGAACATGAGAATGTAATACCTATACAGACTCACATAAACACTGTATGGTGAAATCCCTTTATACAGGGATATTACTAAAAGTGAGATCACTTTGTCAACCCATAACTCACAAACCAATCAAAAAATTTTCTATTTTAAGTAACAGTGACCTTGACCCAGCCAACTTCAATGGTATATCATCAGCTTCACTAGAGATATTGAAATTAACTGAAACAAAGTATGGAATACACAATTCTAGTATAGATAACCAAGAAAAATGGGGATTACAGGAACCTTGTTGGCATGTGAAAACTTACCTCACGTGACCGCATCAGATACCGGACTAACCTCCCCCTCAACACAGCCAGGGTCTGGTTGTCGAAGTCAGGTGGGCTGATACCTGGGTATAAAGATAGTTCATTGTCTACATAATCAACATTCATAATGACGCAAATTCCTTCATTCTTAACCCTATCCCTCATATAGACTCACTTAACCCTTTCCCTCATATAGACTCACTTAATCCTTTCCCTCATATAGACTCACTTAACCCTTTCCCTCATATAGACTCATTTTGACGCACTCAATAGGCACCACATAAAGCCTGATCTGCAGAAAACCACAATTAAACCTTACCAAATTTAATTACAAAATCCTCATTTCCAGACCACTGAGGAGCAGCAAACAGCATAAAACCTGATCAGCCTGCGAGTTACTCGCAGGCTGATCTGGTTTTATGCTGATCGCATAGGTCTTTTCATGGTTTCCTCTATGAGGGAAAGGGTTAATCTGGACAAGCCAATGAACAATAGTTATATTACTGTTCAGGGCTGTCCTGCGTTCAGTTCTGTCCCGGATGTATCGCCCAGCCTGTAACAGTTGCGAGTGTAATGGTTAATTGTACACTGGGCTGTTACACTTGAGTAAAGGGGAAATAACAATTTTCAAATCATATCAACTAAGGGAGGTTACTCACCTGTTACACTGTCCACAAGCACCTGCCACTTTGGTAACTCTTGCTCCAGGTGACGTATCTCTTTCTTGTTCCGCCGGTCTGATATGGACAACTCTGATAGGAGGAAATTTCATTTATTTAATTGGACAAATACTAGTAAACATATGATTAAAATATCTGATTGGAGTGAATCTTTAAAATAAGATTTCTTAGTATTCATACAAGAGGGCCAAGATGGCCCTATAATCGCTCACCTGAGAAACACTACCTTCATTACCTGCACTGCTGAAGAAATGAAGATGCTGGAGTATAAACAAAGTGAAATATGGCATTTTTTTTATATCAAGAGGGGCATAACTCCTGACCTTATGGGCCGAAATCAGCAATAATCAACTTGATCGAGAGATTAAGGTCATAAACATTGTCATAAAATTTGAAGATGATTGCTCAAGAAATGAAAATGCTAGAGAGTAAAAGTGAAATCTGGCATTTTTTTTTATATTAACAGGGGCATAATTCCTGATCTAATTGGCCGATATTAGCCATAATCTAACTATAAATAAATTATAGTCACAAATATTTTCATGAAGTTTGAAAATGATTGCTAAAGAAATGAAGACAAATTGAAAGGTTAAGGGGCCAATATATGCCATAATTCAACTTGGTCGAGAGGTTAAGGTCATAAACATTGTCATTAAGTTTGAGATGATTGTACAAGAAATGAAGATGCGACAGTGTAAACAAAGTGAAGTCTGGCTTTTTTTTTTATTAAAAGGGACATAACTTCTGACCTAATAGGCCAATATCAGCCATAATCGAACTTGACTGAGAGATTACGGTCATAAGCATTGCCATAAAGTTTAAAGATGAATACTTAAGAAATGGAGATTCTAGAGTGTAAACAAACTAATTGTGGACGACGGACGGATGACGGACATTCAACGATCCTAATAGCTCATCCTGAGCACATGTGCTCAGGTGAGCTAATAAAAACCGATCTCAATAGACAACCACACAGTAAAATACCAAAGTGTGTTGTTTTTTTTAAACGCAATCTCTGATTGAATAAACTGAGCCGGAAATGTGGGTTGTACATCATTCCATAAGTTCTGATTTAAAACTGCATGTACCAAAACGTTGGTAACTTCTTTATCATCTCTGAGTTCTACTTTAAGTATTCTTTATACCCTCATAAAGAATATGGGGTCTTTCTGATAGCAAATTATTTATTTTCAAATAGCAATTTACAGAGAACAACAGGGGATGAAGACCTCAAGTGCACAGAGGCATTCAGATAGAACCTCCGACCTGCAAGACTTCCTCATGTGAAAAGAACCAAATGACCCTGCATGATGTTTTGTCAGCGACTTGCTCAGCTATGAAGGTCCAACCTTTTTAGCTTTATTCAAGATTATTCTGTGAATCATTTTCAAAGAATATGAGTATGTGAACTACTTACCATGCTCCAAAACATCATCTTTTGCATCTCTGAAATCAAATAAAGACTTATAGTTATACAGTAAGACCTCAATAAACCGGACTTGTCCGAATTTGTGAAAAAGACCATTATGGAGAGAATTCTGGTACTTCACATAGCGTAAAAAATACATTTTGAATTTCAAGAAAATGACAAGTCCCTGTAATGCTAATTTGAGCTGTCCTTTAATTTATTAGGCCTTTTTTGTGAGTAAAAATGGCACCCTAATTTTACATTTAGGTGAAAAATATGTGCATTATTGGGGAAAAATAGCCAATTCTTTACATTATTAAAAAAGAAAATATGGAGTTTTGAGACAAGGAGATGCCTAAGAATGGCCCAAAATAATCCAGGAGATAAATAATGGCGATAACGAATCTACGGAATACAAAGTAAAAAGCATTTCACTAAGTGAACCAAAACAAAATGTTAAAGCAGTACCGGTATATAAAAGATGAGATATTTTGAATATCTACATGTCTGATTAAAGATAATAATTACATGCTGGATATTGTCTGCATGTAAAACCTGCTTCAACATCGCTAACTAGAGATTTAGGTAAAATGTAGACTTACTTCAGGTCCTCATCTGTAAGGAGATCCTCGGCATCGGAGAAGTTGAGGACGTGGTCCCCACGTGGCATGGGCTGCACTGTAAATATAGTCACATACAGGTGTTAAACACAGGTGTTGAAGAAGAAAATATATTTGGAATTCCCACCTGGCAACAGAAACAAGTCATATGTTTCTAACTTCAGGTATTTTGTGCAGAGGACCAAGCTTTTCTTTACTGTATCATTTTATTTTAGGTCTCTGAAGCCGAGCAGGAAAGAATTGCTGACTCAGCATTACTCAACCCCTCAAATACCTTGGATTATTCAGTCTTGTAACTTCAGCATGTTGTATTCTAAGAAAAAAGACAAATTGATGGATTTATTTATTCTTTTTCCATGATGATAGATATTTTTTCATTTTTTTTTCACCAGTAACAATAAATCCACATCTTCTTTTCCAGATAAAAACTTGTACTACCTGACTCATCAATGTTGTAATATACCTTCTTGACAGGTATGACTATTGTATGCTTTATTTACTTCCTTGTTTGTGAGACCCACCTCGAAACAGATCAACAATCCATGAGCAGGTGTTCACTGATGCAAGCCAATATTTATATTGAGGACTTGATGCAATACTATGATAACTATAATTATGTACATATAAATAGAAAATCAATTAAAATAGTTTTGCACAAGCCCTAAAGTGTGTGAATTTTCAGTGTTGTCATATGATGAAAGGGCAGTCCAAGATGTATTTTAGCATGCAGCACGAGTAAAGAAATATTAATCAGCAATAATCTTTATCTAAGAAGTGATCAGATTATAATATAAGAAAATAATAATATATACAATAAATATAGAAACTAAGCCACAATAACCAAGTAAACAAGGCAGTCCAAAGGACAGCTATATCCCCCGCCGCTGGCCAAATATTAGAATTTGTTTGGTCATAGGATTATGTTCACCTTAACCTTGCATGGTTGTAGCAGACATAGAAGATCAGTTTAAGAAAATTTAACTTTCCGGAGTTATGTATGAATCTCAGAATTCGGAGGCACATATATTAAAAGTTTACTGACAAGTTTTACATGGAAAACAGTACAAAAAACGAACATCAATGAAGTATAGGATGTGTTAGGTAACCACAAAATACATGTGTAACTCAATTAAAAACTTTATATATCATGACATAATTTGTATGATTGTGAACATGACGAATGACGAAAAAATAACATTGACCTTCAAGGATGACCTTGACCTTGAGCCAGCTGACGCCTCATGCCTTCTGCACATCAGCTCAATGAGGTTAACATTTTAGCCAGTTTAAGAAAATTCAAAGCGTTCATGATATGGAGCGGACACGAAAATAACATTTGACCTTCAAGGATGACCTTGACCTTGAGCCAGCATGACCGCCTCATGCCTTCTGCACATCAGCTCAATGAGGTTAACATTTTAGCCAAGTTTAAAGAAAATGTGTCCAAGCGTTCATGAGATATGGAGCAGACACAAAAATAACATTTGACCTTCAAGTATGACCTTGACCTTGAGCCAGCGTGACCGCCTCATGCCTTCTGCACATCAGCTCAATGAGGTTAACACTTTAACCGAGTTTGAAGAAAATGTGTCCAAGCGTTCATGAGATATGGAGTGGACACGAAAATAACATTTGACCTTCAAGTATGACCTTGACCTTGAGCTAGCGTGACCACCACATGCCCTCTGCACATCAGCTCAATGAGGTTAACACTTTAGCCAAGTTTGAAGAAAATGTGTCTAGGCGTTCATGAGATATGGAGCGGACACGAAAATGTTTCGGACACACTGACGGACTGACGGACGGACGAAGGGCATTCCTATAACCCCCCTCCAGCTTCGCGGCGGGGGATTAATAATCAATGCAAGATCCTTATTCATGAAAACTGGAAAATAAAATAACTCAGAAATTATGGTACGCCCCCTGATATACAACAATCTAAACAGAAAGTAGAATATCCCATTTTCCTGGATTGTAAGGAGGGGCATTTAAAAAGTTTATACAGATAATAGAAAATTAGTGTTAGAAATAATGCACTGTATCAGCTTAGTTAATCAAAAAGGATCTTTGTAATAATAAAAAAATAATAATAAAATAAAAAATGTAAGTTAACAAAAAAGAAATAAAAATAAGAGTAAATATCTCAATTTCTAAAGGAAAAGAATGACTGGTTACACGTTATCAATATAACCAGGAATGAAATGAACACCCCCTTTTACAAGGTAGAATATTGAGGATAGCTGTTTTGAGTATTTAACTAGAGGAAACAAGTTAAAACAAGCTAAAAATGGCTTTCAGTCCGATGGCAGATTGTAACAAGATGGACACTACAACTAATGAATTTGCTGTGGTAGTGGCCATTGACTTTGGGACAACCTACTCTGGGTTTGCTTTCTCTTTCAAGGATAACTGCAACCAACCATTCACACAAACAACCGGGGGACAGATGTCAGAAGACCGGGAACCAACCACGGTCCTGCTCAACCCTGATAAATCTTTCCATTCTTTCGGACTCCAAGCTGAAGAGGACTACAAGGAATTCATGCAGGAAGGAGAAGACTACGCAGATTATTTCTACTTTAGACGCTTCAAGATGGCTCTGTACAAGACCAACGGACTCTCATATGATACTGTGATCCATGACAGCCTCGGCAGACCCGTGCTTGCAATGGACATAATATCCATGGTTATACGGTTTCTGCGCACAATTGCCACTGATGTCATTACCAAGACAACAGTGGGCATTCCACTGGAGGATAAACACTTCCTATGGGTGATAACGATCCCTGCAATATGGGCTGACTCCGCCAGGCAGTTCATGCGAGAAGCAGCAAATAGAGCTGGAATTGCAAACACTAACATCAGGCTGGCACTGGAACCTGAAGCCGCTTCCATATTCTGCCGAGAACAAAAACGAGTCCGACGAGAGACTAAAGATGAACTAGTGGAAGAAGGAAAGTTTGAGGTTGGCTTTAAATACATTCTGGCAGACCTTGGGGGAGGTACAGCAGACATCTGTGTGCACGAGATTGTGGCAGGTGGGGATGTGCATGAGCTGTATCGTGCTACAGGAGATTCTTTAGGGGGAACTTCAGTGGATGCGGCATTTATGAATTTCATTCAGGATTTGTTTGGGTTCAGTCCTGATGAGGAAAGGGTGACAGTAGAATTTCACAATCTTCTGGATGATTTTGAGAAGAAGAAAAAAATTTTGGTAGAGACAAAAACCAGATAGTTTTCTTCTTGTCTGGGCATCTATTGGATGTGATTTTTGACACGAATCAAAAGCCGTTACAGGATGTTCTCCAAGACAGTGAGTACTCAGAAGTTGTCAGTTTTAATCCTAAAAATGGTAAAATGATTCTCACAGAGTCGATCCTCGAAAGTTTTTTCAAGCCAGCAGTTGAAAGCATCATTGGACTTCTGCAAGAGATACTTGACTCCGTCAATGATTCAGAAGTATCCACGCTAATTCTAGTGGGCGGTTTCTCCGAGTCTCCATACATCCGGAAAATGATCCAGACTGACTTGGAGCATCTGACCATACTTCAGGAACCTGAAGCCAGACTGGCTGTCCTTAAAGGTGGAACCATGTTTGGCTGGAATCAACAGTCCATCATCAGCAGGAAGTCCCGATTTACATACGGTTTCTCGGTGCAACGAGATTTCGAAGATGGCGTCCATCCAGAATCAATGAAGGTTTACCAAGATGGGAAGCCCCGATGTAAAGGTGTATTTGTGAGCCTGGTGAGACGTGGCGAGGATGTGGTTAAGGGAAGAATGGAGGAGATACACACAACAAACCAGATCAAATACCTTTCAACCGCACGACAGAACTTGATTACGACCTTGTACCGGTCAACTGAGGTGGATCCAGAATACTGCAGCGAGGAGGGATGTGAAATGCTAGGGAAGATTGTCAAGAGCCCGCCGCCCGACGGCTGGCCGGAATGTATTGAGTTTGTTCACCAGGTCACGTTTGGTGAGACAGAGATTTCTGTGCGTGTGTTTAACAAGGAAACACATGAGGAATACAAGTCAAAGATGGAGTTTCTCTAAAGGGAAGTGGGCTGGCCATTTTGTGAGTAAATATGGCACCTTTATTTTACATTTAGGTGAAAAATAAGTGCATTATTGGGAAAAAATAGGCACTTTCTTTACATTAGCAAAAGAGAAATTATGGGGTAAATACATGTAGCAACTGGCTTTGGTCTCTTATTAAATTCTAAAAGTAGATTGTGACAATTAGATTTAGACTTAATTCATTAATCAGGATTTAGTCCTTTCAAACATTTGGTTGACATTTAACTTTTGATAAAGAATCAAAGACACAAAGGACATCAGCATATCTTGGAAAGGTGGTAAAGTGGCTGGATTAATCACTAGGTAATAAGAATCAAAATTTAACTGTGAGAGCGGCCACTTTGCGTTATCAACCAACCTGTGAACAAAATCCGGTGACTTGATTCCCAAGATGGCATTTACAGAAAATTAAGCCCTGAATAACATTCACCACTAGATAAAGGGCAATTTTCTCTTTCATTGTAATAATCTTAACTCACTGGGTTATCTTTATTTTGCTGTGTTATTTTTCACTTTACCTCATGAATTCATGAATATTTATGTACAAAGGAATGACTTGGTGAATATTTATTAACTGGAACTTTAAATGGTATATGAAACATGGTATTTTTCTTTGCTGTGAAGACTGTACAAAATCTGATCTACAATATTTTATGAGCAAACATAGAGACCCTATAAGCCAGTTTCTTAGGGTCTGCTCGTCTGCTTTTTTTTTTTTTAAATCAGTTAAGCAACTTGAAAAAAGTGTACATTTCAATTCACTGTTTTATTTTTGTTTCAATATTGGACATTTCTTTTTTTTTTGTAAGTAGATATGGCTGACCATTTTTCAGAAATATGTAATTATGTCAGTATCATTCATATCATTTTTTTGAAAACAGCTGAGCTAGATATTGCCCTATAATTATACCTTTATCAGATATGCCTCCCAACCTTTACTTACCTGACTTAGTAACAAGAAATTTTGACCTTGAACCAAACTTACTTTCCTGTGAAGTTAACCCTTTACATCATGAATATTCATGTACAAATTTATGATTTGATGAATATTTGATGAATATTTGATGAATATTAATTGTTTAAATGGTGTATGAAATAATGTTTTTTTTTCTTTGCAACAAATGAGTGTGAAAAAACTGAAATACAATAATATATAAGCAAACAGAGAAAACCCTGATCAGGCAGCTCCTGATATGGGTGTGCTCTGTTTGCCTATAGGAGTCTATATAAAGTTAAGATACTTAGAACTAATATTGCATCTCTGATTGGTTATCTGCCTTTCAGACAGAAATCAAGATCAGTAAATTGTACATGATTGTGGCTATTATTTGGGTAATATTTATGAAGAACCAGGCCACTTCACTGTTCCTACCACTGAACTAAATAATTGTCATTTTTACTTTTTAATTGATGCTACTCCAGGGTAACCATTTTACTTTTTATTCCATTTATCTACCAAGTTACTGGTTAATGTAAGTAACACTGCTTTAAGAAATTCTGTGAAATTTATTTTTTGGGAACTTTTTTTTATATAATAATGTATAAAAGGATTAATCTATCTTTAAATAATAATAATTTGATTTGATTTTATATAGAATATGCATAGGTGTCATTTGTAATTAGATTTTACTGTTGTGAAATATATGGTGAATGATTATTAATGTTTGTACATATTTTTTAGGGATGGAAATGAATATTTCATACTTCATTCTTCAGACATTTATCCTTAAATTACAAGTAGCCATTACAAAAAAAAGTAACTACTTATACAGAATACTGAGTCAAAAATGCCAGGGATCTATTTATATATTATTTTAAGTTGGGTTTTAATTTTCCGGTTTATTAAGCAGAACAAATTATACATTTATTCTTCCTATCTACATACTCTTGTGAATGTTTAGTCTATATACAAGAATAATGGATTGTGTACATTATAACATACCTAGGTACTGATTAACATTCCATGTGTTTAATTCTTTTCTCATGAATATTCATGTTTAAGAAGGTCATGATAGCCCTATATCATCACCTGAGTACAACTGCTCTAAAGGAGCAATCTTGGTAGAGGTTTACCCATAGAACATCTGTGCCAAAACATCTTAAAATCTGGTCAGAAGTTTTGGAGCAGAAGTCTTTTAAAGTTTTCACTTTTCATACATTTAAGGCAAACTTAGGCCTTCTTGGTAGAGGGTTACCCAAGTAATATCTCTAAAATGTTTTGAAATCTACCAGAAGTATTGAAAGGATTTTTTTTTTTTTTCTTTTTGTTGCCATGGCAACCAGAGTTCTACATGGATCAAGTTTATTTTAGCAACTTTTGTGAAGGCTTACCTAAGGATCATCCCTGTCAAGTTTAATCAAATTTTGTCGAGCGATTCCAGAGGAGATGCCGTTTAAAGTTTTCACTATATAAATATAAGGCAAATTAGCCCCGCCCCTGGCGTCCATGTTTTTTTACAGATCGGAATAATTTTAGCAATCTTGGTAGACAGTTACCTAAGGGACATCTGTACTAAAACATTTTGAAATCTGGCAGTAGTTTTGAAGGAGATGATTTTTAAAGTTTTCATTTTTTTTTGTTGCCATGGCAACCAGAGTTCTACATAGATCAAGTTTATTTTAGCAACTTTTGTAAAGGTTCACCCAAGGATCATCCCTGCCAAATTTAACCAAATTCTGTCCAGCGGTTTCAAAGAAGATGTCCTTTTAAGGTTTCACTATATACACTCAAGGATCATCCCTGCTAAGTTTAATCAAATTCTGTCCAGCAGTTTCAGAGGAGATGTTGTTTAAAGCAAATTGTTGACGATGCACAAAGGAAGGCACACGACGGATACGGGTGATCTTAATAGCTCACCTTGAGCACAATGTGCTCAGGTAAGCTAAAAATGTATGACTTGTTGAATATCAAAATGCATGAACTTTAAATGATATATAAAACCATGGATTTTTCTTTGTTATGCAGACTATGTAGAATCTAAGCTACAATATTGTATGAGCTATCAGAGGTGACCTTGATCCTGCGAGGTTCTGTTTGATCAGGGTCAGCTCTGTTTGCCAAGGCATCAAAATGAATATGAGGTTAAGGGCTAAAAAAGTCACTACTGGTAAATATACTTATTCAAAATATTTTCTAGTAAATATGTTGTGAAATTTATTTTAATTATTGAGAAGAATATACTTTGCATTTATTCCTATCTTAATATTTAACTGTTTTAGTTTTTAATAGATTGAGTGCATTATTATTAAGCACTCATAATTAACTTTTTTTATTATATTCTTAAAATATCTTGTTTTTATTCAATAGTTACTTAAATTACTTATTAAACTTGCAATAAAAAAAAATCATTAAATTTGAAAATGACAAGAAGAGTTTACTGACTACCAGTATGTATTGTACAAACTATGAAAATAAAAAATAATTTCATATTTAATTTTGTTCATTTTACACATCAATGCAATACAATATCTCACCATCTGAAAATACCGAACTGAAAATAGCTGGGCGCAGAATTTGTGGCTAAAGTTCTTGAAGAAAACAGATGGGCTTTGCCACATGAAAGGGATCAGGCCCTTTTTACCAATGATGGGAGAGGGGGCCTTCATACTAAAGTTAAGTTTTGTTTAATTTCTTTTTTAAGAAAAAGCTAAGAACATGAACATCATGATATATTTCAGAATGGGAAGATGTTTGAATGGCAGAAAATAATAGTCTTGAGACAGGGTGTATTTAGAGATGTAAAATTCCCTAAATTATCGCTTACCTTTCCTCACACTTCCCAAATTTAAGATATTTAAATCAAGAAAAATACAAATTTTCTGGCTTTTCCCCTGCCATGCACTAAAGTTCACAAGCCATGGTGTGTGAGTCAGTGGAATTTTACACTCCTGATGATCTCCTGTTCCCACATGATGTTACCAGGGATTGAATCAAGAATATTGTTAGAAACGGGAATATTTATATAGATAGTATGAAATATAACAAATAAGTAAAGACAGTTGAAAAAGAATAAGTGCATTTTAGATGCAATGTTTCTTTTGAAAATGTGTCAAAAAAAAGAAAAGAAACTAAAACTGTCAGTGATGATGGGCCTGGTTGGTCCTACAGAAGATGGTATGATCATTTGTTAAAGTTTGGTCTGACAGGCAGGAAAAGTATTATATGATTTGTAAGAGTCTAAATGATTGGTCAGGGCAGAAAATGGTATTATGATTTGTAAGAGCTCACCTGATTGGTCAGGCAGAAGATGGTACTGCTTCATAAGTAGCCAATGGGTGTGGAGGCCTTTGGAAGTCCTGGTGGGGTAGAAAACATCTGGATTTTTGTCCAGAAGTTCTTGAAACATCTCCAGGGTTGGTGAACTTGTCTGAAAAAAAAATAATGAAGTGTCGTCAGCTGAAATGAGGAAGCTGATTTTACAACAATTATAAATATATCTTTGACTGGTTTAGAGATTTTTATGTTAGAAGTATTTCATGATAACATTGATAAACATAAACAAAATTACAACACAAAAACGAGTCTTGTATTTACATCTAAAGCTTTAGGGTCTCACTAACTCCTTATTGTGAGTCCTGTACACCAGTATTAAGGAAAAAAGATGCTTTTGTAATGGAATCAAAACTTTCACAGTTCTAGTGAGAACCTTTAAATTTGTATTTCCATTAAAAGGATTGAACAGTAGCAAACAAGAGCTGTCACAGTCACTGTGACAAATGCCCCCAAAGGAAATCATTGACATTAAAACCTGGGTCATGTGTATGACAGGACAATCTTCTCTTTTTGACTAATTGTGGCCTTGACCATTAAGGCTATAGAAGTGGATCATGCATGTCATTCATTGTGCCACATTTTTATATGTAAAGCAACATTAAGAGCCCCAGCACAGAAAAAAATTGCCACTTTTCAACCTTAGACCTGTGATTTTGATCTTGACCTTTTGACCCCAGACTGTAACCTTGACCTTTGAGTTACAGAGCTGGGTCTGAATGAAAATTATTTTCCAAAAGTGCAATGAATTCATTTGTTATTACAAGACCTCAAAAGAGGATGCCAATGCTCGTCTGTTTTACATGTGGACATTAAAGCTTATCCATGACAATGACAACCTAGCGATCATAATAGTTTGACTTTTACTTTGAAACCGACAAGCTAATAATCATGCAATGAAATGACAAATACTTACTGAGGGAATTTTCCCCAGGAGTGTTTCCTCTACCTTACTGAACAAGGCCTTGGCCTGAACCGTGGCCAGCACGTCAGGGTGAAACTGCTTCATAGCCTGAACTGACAGTCTGCAATACAGGAGTGGTTGGAAAAAAAACCTTAGTTAATAGAAAATATTATGTTGCAGTAGCTTTTTTGGCTTTGTATTTTGCTACAAGCAGCATAGGAAAAAATGATATCTCGCAAGACTGAAGGTCAAGCGAGATGTCATTTTTCCTTCACTGTGAGTAGCAAAATACAAAGCCATGAAAAGCCACTGCAACATAATTTTCCTTTTATTATACTATAAATATTCAAGACACAAGAAGCCAATTTACACAGGTTTTAATGAGTTTATCAAGTTACGTCACGAAAATCAAAAGTGACGTCACACTACCACCGTATTTGTAATACCAATTTTAGTCTGTTGAGATGTTTTGTGTCTCGTGTTTTGCATGTATTTGAGCCAGAAAATTTATAGGTATATATTAATATATAATAACATTACCTTTATTAGTTTTATACAGACTAAGAAACAAGTTCTTAAGTATTAAACAAGTCATTGAGAGTTAAATGAGGATACTGGAGCAAACAAACTTTGATCATTTTAAGTTCCACCCAGTTCTAACAATTTAATTATCTTTACTTTATTCCTAGCATTTCTTTACATTTTCCTTAAGCGTTTAAAAACATTCCAAACACTAATCCTTTCTAGCCTTTTTTTTAGAACCAATCATTTTAAGCTTCTTTAACACATGAATTCTTTAGTTGTATTTTTTTTTTGTGTGTGTGTTTTTTTTGTTCTATTCATTTCTAACAAGAGCTGGCATGATATGCCTTAAGCATACCATGATGTATTGACAAATATAAAGAGGGTATCGCAATACGTATCACAATATAGTAATTGCCATATTTAATCGTACTATAAGTAGGAGCTTTTTCAAACAATATCCTATTCAATTAAATAATAAGCCTAATAACTCATATTCTTTTGCAAATGCTCTGAAATCGAGTTTGCCACATTTCTAGAGTACTTCAGAATTTACTTCCCTGATGTGGATTCAACCCCAAACTATTTTTAGTTGTTTGTTGTAGATGCCTTTTGATCCTTAAGTAAATTTTTGACTTAAGATGCACAAAAATGTCAGCAGCAGTAAAACTGTAAAGAATATTGGCAAAACTGGTATGTTACAATACTGACTTCACTCAGTAGCATAATACACAAGTATACCTCGATGGCTCTATTTCTATCAGATCTCAATATATTTCATTTATCATGACATTTAGCTTCGCCCTTTCTTAAGGTAAAAGTGATTTTCAAATGGCCGATAATACTTACTTGGATATGACAGGATCATACAGGAGGCTATACCAGCGCTCCTGGATCTCCTTAAGGGTGAACTTGCATGAGAACTTGACCCCCAGATGTACAGCTGTCAGGTCATTTGTCTGAAACAAGTGACACGTGGTAGAGAAGATGGTAGTAGTTCACTGCTAAGAAGTGTGTCTGGTACAAGTTCCACTAACAATACATTCCTTACGTAATAATAAAATTCTTTAAAAAGGTTAGAATACATTCTTCATCCTGTTTTATGAAATATTCTGCAAGAACATGGCTAAGTTGACATAATTATTTATCTTGCTATCTTACAATATTTTTTTAAGAAATTAAATATATTGGAATTTTTATTATCTAATTAAGGTAATCCAATTATCATTGTATTATAATCATGGTCCTTCAAATGCTTAAAAACACTTCAGAGCAGATGCAAGCAACCATTAATGTGGAGTTAAAGACTGTTTTGCTCAAAGTCTATAAATGCTTGCATTTACTAAATATTTCCATTATCACTTGATGGACCATGATCACAATTAAATGATGGATGGGTTGCCTTTAAGTTGGTGGAATTGAGCTGGATATAATTATGAAGGGCAGGATAAATACAGTTTTTAGTTTCTTAACAGTTTCTGCCTTACTGCCAATTTATAAAATCCAGAAGCAGACAAAAGCAGGTTGAAAACAAAGCTCCCTGGTGGAGTAATTTCCAAACGAA
>CM037783.1:18975567-19025567 GCA_021229015.1 Solen grandis | reverse complement strand
GGAGCAATGGTGGTCACATCAACTAGAACAGTACTTGCACCTGATTCAACATCAGCTATTGAAGTTTGCAGACTGTTAAAATCTTCTGTTGGTGGTTCAAAAGTTGATTTAACATCAACGGTCTGTGTGCTGTTATCATCTAATGGTACCTCAGATTCACTTGTGATCAATACCTTTGTCTGGGCTGATGAACCCACTGTCGTTTCCGATTGTTCAAATTCTGTTGACTGCTTATCTGGGACATTTGTTACTAAAGATTCAATTATATCTGGTTCTACAGATTGAGCAGGTGTTGTGTCTACATCAGGCTCAGATGGTGAAGATGTTGGAGAAGTAAAACCTGATGTGTTAGTATATTTAGTATAGGTAGTTGCGTCAAAAAGGCTTTCATCAACAGTACTGTGGCTAGTAGTAACACTCTTAGTTGTATTGCTAACATCAAAACTTTCCAAAGTTGATACTTGCTCATTTTCTGACACAGTATGTCCAGCTTTTGATGTAGAGTAAACAGTGGGTTCTTGAGTAAGAGAATAGTGAACAGTTGGCTCTTCAGTAAATATATTAAAATTAGGATCTGCACTAGATATTGCTAGGTCAGCAGATATACCATGGCTATTATTGAGATAGACACTGGAATCATTTACATAACTTCCCCCTGTCTCATATAACTCCTTGGTTTGATAATCTTCTGTATCAATGTCTTGAATGACATCAAAATCTTTATATATCTCTGTTGTAGTTTGTTTTTCTTTATGTACAGTTCCTGTTACTAAAGTTGTTGCTTCTTGTACTACTGTTGTCCCTACTAAAATATTAACTCCATCTGTTTCTATTTCAACATCCACATCTTCATCATCTGGCCCAGTCTGGTCTTGGTCTAGACTTATGTTAACTGTGTCTCCCTCTGGTTCATCTAGAGGAGCCACATCAGGTTCCACCTCTGCTGGTTCAGTTGGGAAGTCAGGCAAAAGAACTGATTCATGTATCATCGGTGGGGGAGTGGCAACCTCATTTTCCAATATAAATGTGTTGGATGACAATTGTGAATCTATACCCAATTCTGCCAAGAATACCTGACCTGCTGAAGGTAGAAAATAAGGGAGAAATTCAATTTACAAGATTTTATTGTAGAATTTAGTTTTAGCTGGGTGAACTTTAATATAAGGAAGGACAAAAAGGTCCTTTTAGAAATCCCACATATATTAAAAATGAAATAACTCTAGAAGAAGATGCATGTACATGTAAATGAACAAAAAAACAAACAAAACGAAAAAAAAAAAAAAAAAAACAACATGGAGGCAGGACATTACATAAAAAAAGAGAAATATCAACAGTTAACACCTTAAAACTTTTTTACACTATTACAATGTGTAAAACAAGAGCTGTCAGAGAACAGCACGCTCGACTATTCTAAATGCTTTTTGGTAAATCAAATGAAATCTTTTCCAATTCTTGCCAGTCCCATACCCTGTATATAATAATAGACAACAAGAGTGCCAGTGATGCCACAATATACGCCGCCACAAAATATAAAGACCAAGAGGGGTCTTTTAATTATTGCTTTTAACATTTCTGTAAGCATAACCTCATAATGAAGTCTGTAAGACCAATTAATTTAGCTGAACAGAGATAGAACCCTAAAAATGCTTCCAATATGACAGTAGGTCAAATAGCAGTATCAATTTGAATCCTTTTTTCTTTCTCCCCATAACTCTTGCAAAAATCACTGTACCAGAAAATCCTTGCCTTATGCACTTTTACCTGTTTAGAAACTTGAGTTGTGTTTTAAAGAGACCATGTTTAGAAAGGCATAACTATTGCAAATATTGATGAACATCAAAGCCCCTGCTTTGTGCATATCTACCCAGTATAGTAATGACATTGCCCAAGTTTTGAAAAGATTAGGTCAGAAACATACAAGAAATTGCATTCCCAAAGCTGAAATATCAATCAGCTAAAAAGACTAAGTTTCAGGGGACACAAATCTTGCAAAAATTAATGTACCGGAAAATCACCACTTCATGCACATCTACCCATTATAGTAATGATATTGACCAAGTTTTGAGAAGATTCATTCAGAAATGTAGGAGGAGTTGTGTTCACAAGGCTGCAATATCAATCAGCTACAGAGACTAAGTTTCAAGGTACACAAATCTTGTAAAAATCAATGAACCATAAAATCGCCACTTCATGCACATTTACCCATTAAAGTAATGACATTGACCAAGTTATAAAAAGATTCATTCAGAAATGTAGGAGGAGTTGCGTTCACAAGGCTGCAATATCATTCAGCTACAGAGACTAAGTTTCAAGGGACACAAACCTTGTAAAAATCAATGAACCGGAAAATCACCACTTCATGCACATCTACCCATTATAGTAATGATATTGACCAAGTTTTGAAAAGATTCATTCAGAAATGTAGGAGGAGTTGCGTTCACAAGGCTGCAATATCATTCAGCTACAGAGACTAAGTTTCAAGGGACACAAATCATGTAAAAATCAATGAACCATAAAATCACCACTTCATGCACATCTACCCATTATAGTAATGATATTGACCAAGTTTTGAAAAGATTCATTCAGAAATGTAGGAGGAGTTGCGTTCACAAGGCTGCAATATCAATCAGCTACAGAATCCACTTCATGCACATTACCCATTATAGTAATGATATTGACCAAGTTTTGAAAAGATTCATTCAGAAATGTAGGAGGAGTTGCGTTCACAAGGCTGCAATATCATCAGCTACAGAGACTAAGTTTCAAGGGACACAAACCTTGTAAAAATCAATGAACCGGAAAATCACCACTTCATGCACATCTACCCATTATAGTAATGATATTGACCAAGTTTTGAAAAGATTCATTCAGAAATGTAGGAGGAGTTGCGTTCACAAGGCTGCAATATCATTCAACTACAGAGACTAAGTTTCAAGGGACACAAATCATGTAAAAATCAATGAACCATAAAATCACCACTTCATGCACATCTACCCATTATAGTAATGATATTGACCAAGTTTTGAAAAGATTCATTCAGAAATGTAGGAGGAGTTGCGTTCACAAGGCTGCAATATCATTCAACTACAGAGACTAAGTTTCAAAGGGACACAAATCATGTAAAAATCAATGAACCGGAAAATCGCCACTTCATGCACATCTACCCATTATAGTAATGACAATGACCAAGTTTTGAAAAGATTCATTCAGAAATGTAGGAGGAGTTGCGTTCACAAGGCTGCAATATCATTCAGCTACAGAGACTAAGTTTCAAAGGGACACAAATCTTGTAAAAATCAATGAACCGGAAAATCGCCACTTCATGCACATCTACCCATTATAGTAATGACATTGACCAAGTTTTGAAAAGATTCATTCAGAAACGTAGGAGGAGTTGCGTTCACAAGATATGGACGTACGGACGGACGGACAGACGGAGAAGATGTCAATATACGACCGCCTCCGGCGGCGTATAAAAATGATATACCTTGATAATCTGATACCCCTAAATATGTTTATGAAGTCTAAAATCAACCCCATGCTTAGTTACTGTAACATAATAACACTGTGCATGCAAAACTTTAACCTAAAATACCCAAGTTAGAAAAGGGTCATACTTTGTATTAAATTTCAGTCAAAGAGTTATCCTCCTTGGTTTTCTGATGCCCCTGAACACACTCATAAATTTCAGGTCAATACCATAAACAATAGCTAAATGATACAGAAAAAGGGCCAATAAATGACTTAATTTGAAAAGGTTGCTTTTCTGTTTGTTGAATTTTAATTGCCTACTTTCTTTTATAAGGTAAAAATGGAAAATCATCCATGTTACCCAACTCAATTTACACTTACGTTATGGAAAAGAAAATGGCCAGGTAAAATTCAACAAGCAGAAAGGTTATATTTTTAAATAGAAAAACAGTATAACCTTTTTTCTTGGCTTATTGAACCTTCTATCATCAATTTCATAAGAAATTACATATTTTGTATGAAAGTTACCAAAAAATAACTGTCAAAATTGAAAATGACGTTCAAATTTTTTAGTGTTTGAGAAAACTGTTAGCATAAAGATAAAAAAAATAAGTATAGTCTATAACAATATGCCTTTCCTTGTAGACTGTGGCAGGTCTCATACATGAGTATGAATGATACAATAAGAATTAACTGAAAAATGGTTCTGAATAGAAGGTTTCAGTCTCTCATATTGTCTGTACACATTACCACAAAAGTCACATGATTCCCTGCCATGTATAAGGTGGATAGTAGCTTGCATGCAAAACTTTAACCCATTTTTCTATTGCATGCAAATTTCAACTAAAAAGTTTTAGTCAAAAAGTGGCAATAATCTACATTATAGTCAGTTAAAAATTTAAATTTTTTAAAACATTACAAATATTAACCAAAATTTTTAAGTTAAAAAGAAGCCATAACTTCAGTATATTCCACCAAGAATTGTCTACCTTGATGATTTTATACCCCTGAACATGTTTAAGATTTTTCAAATCAATCCCATGCCTGGATACTCAGAAATATGCATTACAATACAATGCATGCAAAACTTTAACCAAAATTTCTCTGTTATAAAATGGGCCGTAATTTGCATTAAATTCAGTCAAGAATTATCTACCTTGGTTGTCTAATGCCCCTAAACATTTTCATAAACTCAATAAGTCAATACTGTGAATGGTTATTGAGATGTAAGCTGGAAAGTAGCTTGCATGCAAAACCTTAACCAAATTTTCTATTGCATGCAAAACTTTAACCAAAATTTTTAAGTTAAAAAGGGGCCATAATTTGTAGAATATTCCATCAAGAGTTATCTACCTTGATAGTGTGATACCCCTAAACATATTTCAAGATTTTTCAAATCAATCCCATGCCTGGATACTGAGATAAAAGCATTACAATACCTTGCATGCAAAACTTAAACCAAAATTTCTCTGTTAAAAATGGGCCGTAATTTGTATTAAATTCAGTCAAGAGTTATCTACTTTAGTTGTCTAATGCCCCTAAACATTTTCATAAACTCAATAAGTCAATACCGTGAATGGTTATTGATATGTAAGCTGGAAAGTAGCTTGCATGCAAAACTTGAACCAAATTTTCTATTGCATGCAAAACTTTAACCAAAATTTCTAAGTTAAAAAGGGGCCATAATTTGTAGAATACTCCATCAAGAGTTATCTACCTAGATAATTTGATACCCTTAAAGATATTCATAAAATTTCAAGTCAATGCCATGAATGGTTATTGAGATATAAGCTTGATTATAACTTGCATGCAAAACTTTAACTAAAAGCTGCTACGCCAACAGAACAAGGGTGACTGCAATAGCTCTTATATTCTTTAAATAGTCGAGCTAAAAAATGACAAAGACAATAAAAAAAGAAGCTGTTTAACAAATTCTATAGCATGCCAAGAAGGTTAAAGTACTACATAGCTTTTGAATATTTTTAGGTTAATGCTAAAAGCAGGCTATAAATATCAATTTATGATAAAATGTCTGTGTTTAAATGATAAAATAAATCAGTGATAAAATAAATCAGTTTTTAAAGCATTCATGCATTCAAATGAATAAAGGAATTAATAATATAACATGACTGATTCATGGATTTAACAAGAAAAGTGTACAATATATTGTTATAAAAGTCTTAAATTCAACAAAAAGTACAAGAAACAAGCAATAAAATAACTAGAAAGGTGTCCATAGGATACAGACGTCTCTGCAATTTTGTTTATTAGATGAAAACTGAAAAAAAGATGATTTTTAGATGAAATGAGCACTGTGAACTTGACCTAAACCAAATGATGTGACCTTGACCTTCAAGCTAGCAACCTGGTAATTGTTCACAACACATTGTTTTGTCCTAAGGCTCCTTTGTGCCAAGTCATTTCAAAACATGACAATACACGATAAAGATACAGCCCAGACAGGACTGATTACACAAATTTTGAACCAATCAAGACCAAAGTTACAGCCAGGAAAAGATTTTATGGTCACCTGAGTGCTGTTTGCCAAGTTAATTTTAAACACAAACATACATGACAAAGTTACAGCAGAGACACAAATTCTTGCACACACAACATACTAATACACACACACATGGACAGGTGTAATACTATATGCCCATTTCATGGGCATAAAATAAAAACTGAAATGGAAAATTACTTTAAGAACAGAGAACAAAAAGAAAGCATCCATATACCATTAAAAAAATCCACTCAAAAACTTATAAGAATTATTTTACCAGTGTAAAAATACACCAATAAAATACCATCCCCATAGTTAAATACATAAAACATGAGTGTTCTCTGGAACACATGTATCACCTGCTGATGGTAAAAAGTGTGACGAACAAACAGACAGACGGATGGACAGATGGACAGACAGACAACGGAAAAGCAATCTCTATGTGTCTCCTCTGCTGACAGCAGGTGATAAAAAAAGTGTAAGATCCTAATGAAAGATCTCAATATATAGGTGCACAAACTTAGTACAAACAAATTTCTGACTTGGATTTTCATTTATTTCAAAATGTAATTTCCAAATACAACATAACAGGTACTACATGGTTGCTCCCACATTGAAGTAACAAAATGACAGAAACCACATGAAAGATATCAAATAGCTTCTCCCACATGGTAGTAACCACATGACAGATACCACATGGCTGCTCCCACAAGGTAGTAACCAAATGACAGATACCACATGGCTGCTCCACATGGTAGTAACCACATGACAGATACCACATGGCTGCTCCCACATGGTAGTAACCACATGACAGATACCACATGGCTGCTCCCACAAGGTAGTAACCACATGACAGATACCACATGGCTGCCCCCACATGGTAGTAACCACATGACAGATATCACATGGCTGCTCCCACATGGTAGTAACCACATGACAGATACCACATGGCTTCTCCCACATGGTAGTAACCACATGACAGATACCACATGGCTGCTCCCACATGGTAGTAACCACATGACAGATATCACATGACAGTTACCATATGGCTTGTACCACATGGAAGCTCCACTTTGGCAGGTACCATATTACTTTTTCAGTCTAGTTTATCAGTGATTTAAACTGAATTGAAATTGTGTATCCTGGTGGTTGAAGGCAAAAACTAAAGAAGGCATTAATGAGTGAACAATAGGTTCTAGCTTGCATTTCACAAAACTTCTCAATATTGTGAAAATCTAGAACACTTATTTATTAAGTGACCTTCATACATGGTATTTTTAGTGTGAATTCATAAAAAAATAGCCTAAAATTTCAAGATTTAGTGTAAACCAAATATGAGTTTTTGAAGTTAAGGAATCTCAATTTAAGAAGTTTCATGAAAGAGGGCTAGATACCCAGCTCTATTAACTTCACTTTTTAACTCACCATCTCCTTTAGTGGTGATTAGGGTGTAATTCACTGGCCTGTTCTTCCTGACCATTGGCTGCTGCAGCTACCACTACAATTTCATACTCGGTGTTGGGCTGCAAGTTGGACACATTCATCCAGGAGTTGTACTTCTGCTTCTCTGTTTGGATCCAGTCCATCTGACCTGGATATTGAACAGGATAGAATTATGATACATGGAATTTTTTTCTTCATGTGTTTTTTATGTACAGGTAAATATCAAAATTTTACTTCCAGAAATATCAAAATTGTGAATCTGAATCTATGAAGGCATACTTGCATCTAAATCTGACTGTCCTATTCCATGATCTACATTTTATAATCCACAATAATTTCATTTTCTGCTTCTGTCATGCCATTTACAACTTCAAATAAAGCTTTATTCTCATGTCATTTAATCTGACTATGACAAGTACTTTTAGGCATCAAGTCTGACTGACATTTAAATTCCATGATCCAAAATCTTGAGCCTGTTTTCAAGACAAAACTGGGTTCTGCTTCTAATACATCAGCAACAACAATATATCCTATTCTAGGGGAAGGTATAAATTAATGTTCTATTCCATAAACCTCAGCTGTGCATCTTTACACATTGGATCTTTGTAAATCATAATAAGTAAGAATAAATCTAAAATGTTCAAAACGTATTGTTGAAATACTGTAATCACTCAAGTTTTGGGACACCCTTGATTTTTTAGAGAAAAACAAGTAACTGGTGTTGTATGCAACACATAAAGTCCCCTACCGGCTCCACCTTGACTCAATATGGTAATCAATCCCATTTTTTGCCATATTTTCACTATTTCCGTTACCATAGCAACCACAATTTTAGTCGAAGAACAAAAATAAAATGACATGCATAATCTACACATTGTCATCTAGTCATATACCAAGTTTCATCAAGTTTGCTTGCTTAGTTATCGCGGGATCCCATTTTTTGCCATATTTTCACTATTTCCGTTACCATAGCAACCACAATTTTAGTCAAAGAACAAAAATAAAATGACGTGCATAATCTACACATTGCCATCTATCATATACCAAGTTTCATCAAGTTTGCTTGCTTAGTTATCGCGGGATCCCATTTTTTGCCATATTTTCACTATTTCCGTTACCATAGCAACCACAATTTTAGTTGAAGAACAAAAATAAAATGACGTGCATAATCTAGTTAGCTTGCTTAGTTATCGCGGGATCCCATTTTTCCATATTTTCACTATTTCCGTTACTTTTAAGAACAAAAATAAAATGACGTGCATAATCTACACATTGCCATCTAGTCATATACCAAGTTTCATCAAGTTAGCTTGCTTAGTTATCGCGGGATCCCATTTTTTGCCATATTTTCACTATTTCCGTTACCATAGCAACCACAATTTTAGTCGAAGAACAAAAATAAAATGACGTGCATAATCTACACATTGCCATCTAGTCATATAGCAAGTTTCATCAAGTTAGCTTGCTTAGTTATCGCGGGATCCCATTTTTCCATATTTTCACTATTTCCGTTACCATAGCAACCACAATTTTAGTAAAGAACAAAAATAAAATGACGTGCATAATCTACACATTGCCATCTAGTCATATACCAAGTTTCATCAAGTTAGCTTGCTTAGTTATCGCGGGATCCCATTTTTTGCCATATTTTCACTATTTCCGTTACCATAGCAACCACAATTTTAGTCGAAGAACAAAAATAAAATGACGTGCATAATCTACACATTGCCATCTAGTCATATAGCAAGTTTCATCAAGTTAGCTTGCTTAGTTATCGCGGGATCCCATTTTTGCCATATTTTCACTATTTCCGTTACCATAGCAACCACAATTTTAGTCGAAGAACAAAAATAAAATGACGTGCATAATCTACACATTGCCATCTAGTCATATAGCAAGTTTCATCAAGTTAGCTTGCTTAGTTATTAAGTTATCGCGGGATCCAGATTTGAGCGGACAGACGGACGGACGGACGGACAGACAGATAGACGGACGGACGGACGGACGGACGGACGGACGGACGGACGGACGGACGGACGGACGGACAGACGGACGGACGGACAGACGGAGGGCAAACCTATAGTCCCCTCCGGTGTGAACATAGGTAGGGGACTAAAAAATTGTGCCTCTAAATTTTGGGACACTTTTAATTTGATAATTTTTTACTGACTCTAAGTTTTGGGACGAAATTTTATTCCATAATTACCGCTTACCCATTCCTCTATACCATTATGCAAATTTACATTGTTGTGATTTTTCCTTAAAGCAGGTGAAGTATTATTCGTTTATCTAATCAATTAACCAGACAGATACCCCAATTGTTTATCTTCCATTACCACCCATCTTTGCTCTCCCCCCACCCATGACACATTGTCTGTCGCATGTTAAAACAACATCGTGCCTCAGGAATCCGATTGGGGTAGGGGTTGGGTGGGAGGGGTGTGTACTCTATATTCGCTTACATGTGTCATTACTTGACAATCAAGGACAATAAGAAGCTGCAGCCAATAACAAATGATACAGTGGTCCAATTAACAGTAGATGGATAAGGAAATTATGAGTGCTTTTATAAGAAAGTTTTGTATGCTTCAGCTGGGGCATGGCACCAGCAACATATTCCACAATGTGGCCTACCCATTTTCCTGTACTGTACAAAGTGGTACTGTCCTGCCGGGTTATCGCTCTTGTGACCAACACGCCAGGTGACATTGATGAAGTCCTCGCCAATCAGTGTAATCTCCACTATGGGCCTCATTAGCTCTGTAATCAGCCAGAACTTACAAATCAGAGCATGGTAAATGTACTTGTACATGGTAAATGTACTTGTACATGGTAAATGTACTTGTACATGGTAAATGTACTTGTAATTAAGTTAGGCATGCATCTTAGTAGTACAAAGTCTTGAGGATTTCAAAGTTCTGAGTAGCTACCAACTTTCACAGACAGCAATGTTAAAACTAGACGAGTCTATTAGAAGTGGGGAAAAATCTTAATTTATATGATTGCTGACAATAACTCAGCTTTTTTCTTTGAAAAACAGAGCTAATGGAAGGAATCAAATTATATTCATGGCTAATACAAATTACAACTGTCCCTGCATCCCACATAGTCTTCATGTAGTGAGAGTTTAGGAGTGGTCTTGTTGAGGCATGACAGGACAGGTCTAGATGTTATGGGACGTATCCTGACAAGTGTAAGTCCCATATACTCTCCAGTTCTATGATGCAGGGATATGACAATAAAGACTTACGTCCAGAGTTGGCAGTCTTAGCATCAATGAAGTAGTCCTCCCCTTTCCCTTTGCTGGTGGTAGCCCAAATAAATATGCGATATTCCTGACTTTCCTCAAGGTTGTCAATGTATGCCCGTAGCTCATCGGGGTCATCATATTTGACTGCATCATGTACAGGGTACACTTCAAAGCCTTTCACTAGAATCAGAGCAACCACTCATTATGAACATGCAAAGTTTTCTAAAAGTCAGGAATACAAGTCAATGATGGGCACTGTTGTTCAGAACATATTTGACTGTAAATCTGATAATTATTAGTTTGAACACTGTTGGGGCTAGGATTTTTCATGGCATTCCAATGAGCAAAGTACTGGTCCAAATAAACATCCAAAAGGATTAACATGAGTCCCAAACAGATGTAATTAAATTTGAATAAACTTAAACAAGTCAACAAAAATATATCATGTGAACATTAGAAAAAGTGACCATATAGATAAGGTAGTGGCTAAAGAGAGGTCAAATATATAAACAACAATTCAGAATATTACAAGTGCTGGTAGAACCGTAGATGCTCCCTGAACTGTGCTTTGTTACTTGATGGGTACTTTATTATACTATATGAGCTCCAGACAAAATTTAAGTATGAAAATTTACTCCTAATGTATGCAGAACAGAGTTATGCTTCTTGTACACTGCTCTTCTCCTCATTGAGATCTATCTACCTATGAAGTTTCATGTTGATACCTCTTACAGTACTTGAGTTATGCTCCGGACAAAATTTAAGTATGAAAAATAACAAAGGGAAATTATATAACTTCTAAATTATGCAAAACAAAGTTATGGTTCTTGTACAATGCATTTCTCCTCATTGAGAGCTATCTACCTATGGAATTTCATGTTGATACCTCTTACAGTATTTGAGTTATGCTCCGGACAAAATTTAAGCATGAAAAATAACAAAGGGAAATTACTTCTAAATTACTAAAACAAAGTTATGGTTCTTGTACACTGCACTTCTCCTCATTTAGATCGATCTACCTATGAAGTTTCATGTTGATACCTTTCACAGTTTTTGTGTTAAGCTCTGGACAAAATTATGATGGACAGATGAACAAATGGACAGACGGACAAAGCAGCAACTATATGCTCTCCCTTCAGGGTACATAAAAATGCCCGCTAATACAGGTTGGCTGTTTCAAACAGGTAACCACCCATAAAAAGTCAGCTGAAACTATCATATTCTTCATCGTAAGCCACTAAATATAACTTGAGCTGTCAAGAGTCAATACCATCATAATAGTACAGACTGTATTCAGACTTGTTCTTGGCCAAAGTATTAGCTGAAGGAAGTTTGTTTTTTTAATTTTAACCCTTTCCCTCATAGAGGAAACCATGAAAAGACCTATGCGAACAACATAAAACCAGATCAGCCTGCAAGTTACTCGCAGGCTGATCTGGTTTTATGTTGTTCGCTGCTCCTCAGTGGTCTGGAAATGGGGATTTTGGAATTAAATTTGGTAAGGTTTAACTGTGGTTTTCTGCAGATCAGGCTTTATGTGGTACCTACTGAGTGCGTCAAAATGAGTCTATATGAGGGAAATGGTTAAACCTCAAATGAACACTATTTTGTAATTCTTCTTTATGTGATTAATATAACAAAATTCACGAATAATGTAAATTTGAAAAGGAGAATATCATTCCTAATTGGAATTTTGGAATTTAATTAACTTACCTTTCTGGTAGCCAATTTGGTAACCTGTTAGAATACCATTGTAATCCTCTGGCAGAGGTTTATCCCACTTCAACAGGAAATGGTTGTGGCCACGCAACAACACATTAGCATTCCTCACAGGGCCTGGAACTGTCAAGAAACACACAACAAGATGAACATGAATAAAATATGAATTCTGACAATCAGTCTGACAGAATCAGCATGTCACCATGTCAAAATATTGGTAACTGTCTAAGGCAGTGGCAATTGTATTAGATAAGAATAACTAATGTAGAACAATTAAGACAACAGCCTGTCCAATACCAATAAGGCCACTGTCATTGGGTCTGTATGTTTATATAGTAAAGAATTGATAAATAAATACATGATAATTATGTTATTTTTTTATAAAAATTTGCAATCAAATAATTACAATGTCCATGACAGACATACCTCCCTCCGGTGTAGTCAGGTTTACAATCTCACTGGCATTAGAGGCATACAGGGTGTTTTTGGCCACCAACTCCGCCTCAATATTGGAAAATGGTGGTAAGTTTATCACAGACCCTGTTTCTTTTGTGGCTCTCTTCACTTTGGGGTCCTTTGGGGCACTAACAAATTCCACACGTTTCTCTGTTGTGTCACGTTGACCTTGCTTCCAAAACCTTATCTGAAAAATATTCACATCTAGTGTGTTCACAAGGTTTTCTAAGATTTTCTAATATTTGACCTGGTGACCTAGTTTTTGACCCACATGACCCATTTTCAAACTCATCCCAAATATAATGTAGCAAAATATCCTGACCAAATTTTATGAAGATTGGGCTAAAACTGTGGCCTCCAGAGTGTTCACAAGATTTTTCTAAGATTTGACCTAGTGACCTAGTTTTTGACCCCATGTGACCCATTTTCAAACTCATCCAAGAAATAACGTAGACAAACATCCTGACCAAATCTATTGAAGATTGGGCTAAAACTGTGGCCTTTAGAGTGTTCACAAGGTTTTTCTTAGTTTGACCTGGTGACTTAGTTTTTGACCCCATGAAACCCATTTTCAATCTCATCCAAGTTATCATGTAGACAAACATCCTGACCAAATCTAATGAAGATTGGGCTAAAACTGTGGCCTTTAGAGTGTTCACATGGTTTTTCTAAGATTTGACCTGGTAACCTAGTATTTGACCTCAAATAACCCATTTTCAATCTCATCCAAGTTATCATGTAGACAAACATCCTGACCAAATCTAATAAAGACTGGGCTAAAACTGTGGCCTTTAGAGTGTTCACATGGTTTTTCTAAGATTTGACCTGGTAACCTGGTATTTGACCTCAAATAACCCATTTTCAAACGGTTCAGTTTCTAAGATTTGACCTGGTACCTGTTTTGACCCAATAACCATTTAACTCATCCAAAATATCATGTAGACAAACACCCTGACCAACTTTCATGAAGATTGGCCAAAACTGTGGCCTCTAGAGTGTTCACAAGGTTTTTCTAAGATTTTAGCTGGTGGCCTAGTTTTTGACCCCATAATACCCAATTTGGAACTCATCCAAGATATCATGTAGACAAACATCCTGACCAAGTTTTATGAAGATTTGGCCAAAACTGTGGCCTCTAGAGTGTTCAAAACCAATTGTTGACAAAGGACAACGCACATCACACGATGCACGACGGACAAAAAGTGAAAAGCTCAACCTGAGCACAAGTGCTCAGGTGAGCTATTAAAAGATGAATCAACAACAACACAAAAAAGTTTCACAGTGTATCTACATCAGTGTTTTGGCTAAAGCCTGTATCAGTAAAACAATAAAACATAAACAAAGGAAATGACACAATGTCAATATCATTAATGCACAGACAATTAGCAAATTTTTCTTCCTTTTTGTTTCACATGATTGTACAACATTTAGAAACACAAGTGTTGCTGAAATGTAGAATTGTCTGATAATGTGAATTGTAACACATTGATAGTGATAATAAATCATATATTAATGAACTTAAACAGAAGTTACAGAAAAAAAAACAACAAGAGCTGTCCATAAGACAGTATGCTGGACTATTCAAATGCTTGTCAATAAAAGTTTGTGAAACATCCAATGAGTAAAACTGGAAATAAAAGCAATGTTTAACAAATGTTTAACATTTTTTCTAAGTCCAAAAAGGGCCATACATATGCAAAAGTATTTGGAAGAGTTACTATTCCTGTTTCTACTGGTTGGTCTGATGATGATAAACACATCTGTGCAGTTTGAGGGATATCCATTGAGTAATAGTGGAGATAATGGCAATGTAAAACAAGAGGGCCAAGATGGCCCTAGATCGCTCACCTGAGAAAAGTATCATTCATTGCCTGTACAAAACAGATTGCTTTAGAATTAAGATGATGAGGTGAAACAATGTTCAGGAATTTTCTGACCCCATCCACAAAAGATATCATCATGACAAACATTCTGCCAAAGTTTGAGGATGATTGGACCAAAAATGTTGCCCTCAGAGTATAAACAAGATTTTTCTAAGATTTGACCTACTGACCTACATTTCTATCCAGCCCCACCCATTTTCAAACTGGTTCGAGATATCATCATGACAAACAATCTGACCAAGTTTGAGGAAGATTGCATCAAAACTGTGGCCTTTAGTGTGTAAACAAGATTTTTCTAAGATTTGACCTATTGACCTACTTTTCGGTCCGGCCCAGCCCATTTTCGAAAGGGTTCAAGATATCATCAAGACAAACATTCTGACCAAGTTTGAGGAAGATTGGATTAAAATTGTAGCCTCTAGTGTGTAAACAAGATTTTTCTAAGATTTGACCTACTGACCTACTTTTTGATCCAACCTGACCCATTTTCGAAAGGGTTCAAGATATCATCAAGACAAACATTCTGACCAAGTTTGAGGAAGATTGGATCAAAATTGTGGCCTCTAGTGTGTAAACAAGATTTTTCTAAGATTTGACCTACTGACCTACTTTTTGATCCGACCTGACCCATTTTCGAAAGGGTTCAAGATATCATCAAGACTAACATTCTGACCAAGTTTGAGGAAGATTGGATCAAAATTGTGGCCTCTAGTGTGTAAACATCAAAATTGTTGACAGACTACAAGATTTTTCTAAGATTTGACCTACTGACCTACTTTTTGATCCAACCTGACCCATTTTCGAAAGGGTTCAAGATATCATCAAGACAAACATTCTGGCCAAGTTTGAGGAAGATTGGATCAAAATTGTGGCCTCTAGTGTGTAAACATCAAATTGTTGACGGACGACGGCCGACGGATAATCAAGTATCCCAAAAGCTCACCCTGAGCTATGCTCAGGTGAGCTAACAAAACCTTAACATTTCTTGGTGACACCGGAATGACTACAATAGCTCATTCTATTCTTCTTATGAAATTAAATTCTGACCTTTAGTTTCAGAGAATTTTTTGAAATTTTCTATATACAGTAGATTACATAAGAACACTAGCCACTCCCCTGGAAGTCTCATTTTTCAAGGGATCAATTTTTTATGCAATTATGGTAGAGGGCCATGAGATGACCACTTGTGCCTTATGAAATTATGCTTTGCACTGATCAGTTTAATTTGAACAACTTTAAAGGAGGACATACTGAGGGTTGAGAGTGAAACTAGGCTAAATGCATACAGATATATAAGCGCTTAGCCTAGTTTCGCTCTTGCCCTTTGATACAATGTTTCATCAACTTCAGCCCATTGGATTCAGTGGAGATGTCATATAAAAGAAACTGTTAATGACAGATGATGCACAAGTGACAATAATGATCACAAAAGGCAAATCTATATACCACCCCCCCCCATTAGTGGTGGGGGCATAAAATATATCTAATTGATAAAATTTAATACCTTCATATGAAACTACTGAAACAAATACAGATCTGATTATATGTGTGGGTAGGTTACCTCATATGCAGTAAACTTTCCCCTCATCATTTTCGGTGAGGTGTCGACAGGGTCCCACTGGAATTTAGCGGACTTTGAAGTCACATTACTGCCCGGCACAAGCTCAAAGTTCTTTGGTACCACCAGTGGCACTGTAATTATAACATACAGTCAAGTGTTTTGAGGCACTACTCACCATGCATATACATTCATATCTATAAAAATAAATGTGCTATAGAGACTAAGTTTCTAAAGGCACAACTATTGCAAAAATTGCTGAACCTGAAAATCTCTGCTTTATGCACATCTACTCATTATAAATATGACATTGATCAGGCCCGGATCCAGAATTTTTCCCCTGGGGGGGCCAAAGTCTGAATGTAATGTGAGTGCTAGGGAGGTCTGGGCGCATGCTCCCCCGAAAAAAAAAGGTTTTTAGTGTGACAGAGATGCATTCTGAGGGGTATCTGGGGATAAAATTGAGGGGGTTTTTTACTCTTTTTTTTGTTGTTGTTTTTTAAACTTGAAGACCATGGATCTAATGCCTATAGGCTTCCACTGGAGAAAAATCATCGGCAATGTGGAAATATACAAATTTTCTCCCGATGGCATCAGATGTTTCAGCCAAAAGGACGGAGCATTCTCATGAGAAGCTTTGGGATTGGTCCGTTGAAACGTTCACTGATGTTTCGGTTATGGTACAATGGCCTTGTATTATCGGGGATGGCCCCCGATGCTCGTGAAATTTTTCTGATGATCGTGGAAGGTGCCCTGGATCTTCACCGAATTTGAAGCATCATCGGGGGAATATCCCCGTAGATTAGGGGATGTATCGTTGTATCGAACCATCCTAGATGCCTCGGGGAAGATTATGGAGCTTATGAGAATTTGGTGATGGACAAAATCAAGGGTAGACTTTCGGGGATTTATGAGGATGCCCCCAGCAATGTCCCATGGCATTTTTGACCGTCTCAGTCTAAAGTTGACAAAAAAAAGCATCAATTTTAGAGTGCGCTTGCCGATTTTTTTTTGATTTTTTTTTTTTGCGAATATTCTGAGATTCTTATCACAAGATCTGGAATGTGTCACAGAAAGGTCACCAAGCCTAGGGGGTTCCTTCGGAGGAAAAAATATTTTGCGGAAGCTCCGTGAATACTTCTCAGGAGCTTCCTGGATGCTATTCGTATGTTTCCCCGGCCTGTTTTCCCCGATAAAACTTCGAGAACATATAGGGAAAAATTTCAATGCAAGCAATAAAGTTCTCCCGAGGCCTCCCGATGACTCCACATGGCTCACAACGCTTTCGAAGCTTCCGCGGGACACAAGGGAACTTTTACCCGACGTCTCCCGAGGCTCATCAATTTCCATTGGGAGTACGTCCCCTAGGCAAAAAATGTCAAGTGGGACTGAGCCTTGAGTGATAATAATCTTATATTTTACCTTCGCAGAGCCATATTTTTGTATTTATGTTTGAAAAACTACTGTGCAATAGTATTTGACTACAGTTGTATTTAAAAATGACGGTTAGTAAAGGGGGTGGGGGTTGGGGGGCAGACTGGCATAAAAAAATTATAAGTGCTTTTTGGACCCCCCCCCCCCCCAAAAAAAAACAACAACAACAAAAATAATAATAATAAAAAAAACAGTGACTTGTGTACACTGTCAATTAGTAAATGTTTTGAATAGTCATTAGTTTTTAGACTCAACATTGTAAAAGACAGTTTTGTTTAAATTTGAGGAAAAAATCACTTTAAACATATTTTGTCAAATATGTTGAAGGGAATACCAGGTATATGCTGTATTCGGTTTGAACTTGGTAATCTTGACTGTCTAATTGTCGATCTGGAAGCAGCCTTCACACACAGACTTTCCAGATAAAAAAAATTAGGCGTACGTTTTAGGGTCAAGCGGTTGCAGAAGGTTTGGCCCCCTTCTGCGTGTCGATTTTTGGTACATTTTTTTTCTAAATGTTAACTCTGTGACAAAACAAACAATATTCAGTAATAAAAGATGTTAATAATGTTAATCCTTAATATCCGTTTTATTTCGCACATAAATTATGTTTTCTGTGCATTCGTATTTCGTATTCATGGACTTATCAGTAATATTGCTCAATGATTGATTACCTGATTATCTGGATTTGATTTGAAATAGTGATCATGCATTATCTACATATACATTGTCAAAATATGGATTGTCCCAAAATACGACAGATTGAAAATTTCAAATTCTTTCATTTCATATTCATGATTTTATAAATTTAAAATACACCAGGGTCTCTATATTAAGAGACCATGAATACACATACATGTAGATTATCATATTTGTAAATATTAAAAAATAAACATGATGATATATCGGCCTGCTGTTTGTATTTATTCCTTTCATGAAAAAAATTTAGAGGAGTTAGTTTCATAAAAATAATACTTAAAACGTTATGTAAAATTAGTAAAGCTGATGACATTTAGAAACACAACCCATTTAATTTGCATGGCTAGCAAATAGGTATGCAAATACTCTGCAGTTTGCTACAGCAAAAAATAAATAAATACAATAAAAACCCTTTTAAATAGTTTATAGTTGTAACTGATAAACTTTTAGTAATTGCCTATTTTCCCCAATTGTTAGATCGCTCGGCAGATGACATGTAACTTTCTCTCAATCAGTGAATGTGTCCGCAGTACCCTAAACACATGCTTATCACACAGTCATGGATGACTGCAGATTCGGATTACCTACACATTAACAGCAGGGGGCCATAAAACAATAGGAGTCTGGCTGGTCAGGTGGTTATGCGGGTGGTTCAATACGGGGGCCCACGATGGGGATTTCCTCTAGACAGCACTACTATGATGTAATCATGGGATTTTATAGCCTTGAAAAATGTATGACCAGGGCAGATGGGGGGGTCAAGGCCCCCCCCCCCCCACCAGCCTGTTGATCAAATATGACATTGATCTAGTTTCATAAAGATCCATTCAGAAACTTTGGTGGATTTAGTTCACAAGGCTGCAATATCAATCAGGTACAGAAACTAAGTTTCAAGGGACATAACTCTTGCAAAAATTCAAAGAACTGGAAAATCTTTGCTTAATGCACATCTACCAATTACAGTTATAACATTGACCAAGTTTTGAAAAGATTATGTAGGAGGAGTTGCATTAACAAACAAGCGGGCCATAGAGGCCCTTAATCACTCACCTGAGTATAAGATTACCCAAGTAACTTCTGTACTAAAACATTTTGAAATCTGGCCAGTAGTTTTGAAGAAAATGACTTTTAAAGTTTTCATATTTTTTTTCTTTTCATTGCCATGGCAACCAGAGTTCTACATGGATCAAGTTTTTTTAAGAACTTTTGTGAAGGTTCACCCAAGGATCATCCCTGCCAAGTTTAATCAAATTCTGTCCAGCCATTTCAGAGGAGATGTCATTTAGAGCAAATTGTTGACGACGCACGACAGATGACGACGGATGCAGGGTGATCCTAATAGCTCACCATGAGCACATTGTGCTCAGGTGAGCTAAAAATGGACGTACAAATGGACAGATGGACGAACAGAAGGAGAAGATGACGCTAATATATGACTGCCTTTGGCGGTGTATAAAAAATGAGAGCTGTCAGAGGACAGCACACTCGACTATTGTTTGTAAATCAAATAAAATCTATTGTTATTCTTGCCCTTCATATACCCTGTATATAACAATAATCAAAAATGATATACTGGGATAGTCTTATACCTGTAAATAGGTTTATGAAGTCTAAAATCAATCCCATGCCTAGTTACTGAGACATAAGCATAATAACACTGTGCATGCAAAACTTTAACCAAGATTCCAAGTTAGAAAAGGGCCATAATTTGTATAAAATTCAGTCCAAGAGTTATCCTCCTTGGTTTTCTGATTCACCCTAACACACTACTTAACTTTCTAGTCAATACCAAAGACAATTTCTGAGATATAAGCTGGATAGTAGAATGCATTAAAAACTTTAACCAAAAAGTCTAAGTAAACAAGAGGGCCATGATGGCCCTGGATCGCTCACCTGGTATCATCAGGCTATGTAAAATCAAGTGACCCCTGGGGCAGAGCCAATTTTGACCCCAGGGTCATGATTTGAACAAAGTTGGTAAGAATCGACTAGACAATGCTACACACTACCACACTCTACTTGGTAGAGGTCTATTAGCCCATGTTACATACCAAATATATAAACTCCAGACCTTGAAGATTTTTATAGTTTTTTTTCCAATATAAGTCTATGTAAAATCAAGTGATCCCTGGAGCGGGGCCAATTTTGACCCCAGCGTCATGATTTGAACAAACTTGGTAAGAATCGACTACACAATGCTACACACCAAATATCTAAACTCTATGCTTTGTGGTGTCTGAGAAGAAGATTTCTCAAGTTTTTTTCCTATTAGCCTATGTTAAATCAAGTGACCCCTAGGGCGGGGCCAATTTTGACCCCAGGGTCATAATTTGAACAATCTTGGTAGAGAGTCATAAGATCATGCTACATATTAAAAATCAAAAGGCTAGGCCTTGTGGTTTCAGAGAAGAAGATTTTTCAAGTTTTTTCTATATTAGCCTATGTAAAATCAGGTGACCCCTTGGTGGGGCCAAATTTGATCCCAGGGCCATGATTTGAACAAACTTGGTTGTGATCTACTAGACAATGCTGCACACCAAATATCTAAACCCCAGGCATTGTGGTTTCTAAGAAGAAGATTTTTCAAGTTTTTCCTATATTAGCCTATGTTAAATCAAGTGACCCCTGGGGCGGGGCCAATTTTGACCACAGGGTCATGATTTGAACAAACTTGGTAGAGATCAACTAGACAATGCTACACACCAAATATCTTAACTCTATGCCTTGTGGTTTCTGAGAAGAAGATTTTTCAAGTTTTTCCTATATCAGCCTATGTTAAATCAAGTGACCCCTGGGGCGGGGCCAATTTTGACACCAGGGTCATAATTTTAACAATCTTGGTAGAGAGTCATAACACCATACTACATACCAAATATCTAAACTCGAGGCCTTGTGGTTTCTGAGAAGAAGATTTTTCAAGTTTTTTTTTCTATATTAGCCTATGTAAAATCAAGTGACCCCTGGGGCGGGGCCAAATTTGACCCCAGTGTCATGATTTGAACAAACTTGGTTGTGATCCACTAGACAATGCTACACACCAAATATCTTAACTCCATGCCTTGTGGTTTCTGAGAAGAAGATTTTTCAAGTTTTTTTCTATATTAGTCTATGTTAAATCAAGTGACCCCTGGGGCAGGGCCAATTTTGACCCCAGGGTCATAATTTGAACAATCTTGGTAGAGAGTCATAAGATCATGCTACATACCAAATATTTAAACTCCATGCTTTGTGGTTTCTGAGAAGAAGATTTTTCAAGTTTTTTTCTATATTAGCCTATGTTAAATCAAGTGACCCCTGGGGCGGGGCCAATTTTGACCCCAGGGTCATAATTTGAACAATCTTGGTAGAGAGTCATTAGATCATGCTACATACCAAAAATCAAAAGGCTAGGCCATGTGGTTTCGGAGAAGAAGATTTTTTCAAGTTTTTCCTATATTAGCCTATGTGAAATCAAGTGACCCCTGGGGCGGGGCCAATTTTGACCCCAGGGTCATAATTTGTACAATCTTGGTAGAGAGTCATAAGATCATGCTACATACTAAAAATGAAAAGGCTAGGCCTTGTGGTTTCGGAGAAGAAGATTTTTTAAATTTTCATTTTTAAAAATCTATTTTTAGCTCCTGTGACCTACTTATTCACCCAATCAAAATAATTTGAACAACTTTGATAGAGGTCATGATAAGGATGATTCCTGTGAAGTTTGGTCAAAATCCATCCAGTGGTTTAGGAGGAGAAGTTGTTTAAAGGAAAAGTTGACGCAAGACGCACGCACGCACGGACGGACGACGGACGCCGGACAAAAGGCGATCACAAAAGCTCACCATGAGCACGTTGTGCTTAGGTGAGCTAAAAAGTGGCCCTAATCTGCATTACATTCAGTCAACAAGAGCTGTCAGAGGACAGCACGTTCGACAATTCAAAATGCTTGTTGGTAAATCAAATGAAATCTTTTTCAATTCTTGCCCTTCACATACCCTGTATATAATAATGGTCAACACTGATATACCTTGATAGTCTGATACCCCTTAATATTTTTATGAAGTCTAAAATCAATCCCATGCCTAGTTACTGAGATATAAGCATAATAACACTGTGCATGCAAAACTTTAACCAAAAATCCAAGTTAGAAAAGGGCCATAATTTGTATAAAATTCAGTCCAAAAGTTATCCTCCTTGGTTTTCTGATGCCCCTGAATACACTCCTTAACTTCCTAGTCAATACCATAAACATTTCTGAGATATAAGCTGCATAATAGCTTGAATGCCAGACTTTAACCAAAATCTCTAAGTTAATTTGTAATACATTCAATCAAGTGTTATCTTCATTGACAGTATGGTACCCCTAAACACATGAAAGATGTTTCAAATCAATCTCATACCTGGAATCTGAGATATAAGCATGAAAGTACCTTGCATGCAAAACTTTAACCAAAATTACTAAGTTAAAAAGGGGCCATAATTTGTAATATATTCTATCAAGAGTTATCTACCTTGAAAGTATGATACCCCTAAACACATTTAAGATGATTCAAATCAGTTGCATGCCTGGATACTGAGATATAGGCATGAGAATATCTTGCATGCAAAACTTTAACCAAAATTTCTAAGTTGAATAGGGGCCATAATTTGTAATTAATTCCAGCAAGAGTTATCTACCTTGGTTGTCTGATGCCCCTATACATATTCATATACTTTCAAGTCAATACCATGAATGGTTATCAAGATACAAGCTTGATAGTAACTTACATGCAAAACTTTAACCAAATTTTCTATTGCATGCAAAATTTAACCAAAATTTCTAAGTTTAAAAGGAGCCATAATATATGTTAAATTCTGTCAAGAATTATCTACCTTGTTTGTCTGATGCCCCTAAACATATTTATAAACTTTCAAGTCAATACCATAAATGGTTATTGAGATATAAGGTTGATAGTAACTTGCATGCAAAACTTTAACCAAAAGCTACAACGCCAACGCCGATGTCGACGGCGACGCCAACGCAAGGGCGACTACAATAGCTCTCATATTCTTCAAATAGTCTAGCTAAAAACTGCCACTATAGTATGATACCAATAAACATATTAAAGAAGATTCAAATCAAACCCGTGCAGGGTTAAATATATAAGAAATATATGTATATGAAATATAAGCATGAAATTCCTTGCATGCAAAACTTAAACAAAAATTTCTACGTTGAATGCTGGTATACTGAGATGTAAGCATGAAAGTACCTTGCTTGCAAAACTTTAAACCAAAATTTCTAAGTTAAAAAAGGGGACATAATTTGTAATATATTCCATCAAGAGTTATCTACCTTAACAGCATGATACCCCTAAACATATTAAAGATGTTTTAAATTAATCGAATCCTAGATACTGAGATGTAAGCATGAAAGTACCTTGCTTGAAAAACTTTAACCAAATTTCTAAGTTAAAAAAGGGCCATAATTTGTAATATATTCCATCAAGAGTTATCTACCTTGGTTGTCTCATGCCCTTAAACATATTCATAAGCTTTCAAGTCAATACCATAAATGGTTATTGAGATTGATAATTACTTGCATGCAAACCTTTAACCAAAAGCTGCAACACCAACGCGTGACTACAATAGCTCTCATATTCTTCGAATAGTCAAGCTAAAAATGAAGGATATTTAGTGAGTCATAGTGAGGACCATCATCAATTACTGGGCTGGAAGTATTACAGTCTGGTTGGTCTAAATGTTTAGGTGTCCTGTTTCGACTGGAAACTCAGTGAGGTTCAATTCCCATGTGAATGGGTCAATAACTCTTGATTTTTGATCCAACCAAGTGATACAAAGGGTACTTGTTTATCTAATTTCAAGATAATATTTTATGGCACAAACAATGATAGAAATAAAACCATATATATATATATGTATGTAGCCCAGACATCAGTTAAACAAAAATAATCTTACAATATTTATTTTATCATTATCATTTTTTTTTAATTTCCTTCCATACCTGCTTCACCAGTGTAAGCTTTGTACACGACAGCTGGGGTGGGGCAGACACCATTTATATTTATTGCTTCCACGTAAACCTCATACGGCTCATAGATTTTCCCATAGTCAATCTCCTTTGAGTTCTCTTTCCAATCAAAGATCTCAGTCTGGTTTGTTTTCCCATCCTTCCGAATGGACACACGGTACCGGAACTCTTCTCCATTGTGGTCAATAGGGGGCATTCTCTGTAACAGATAGGGAGGGATAATTGTGAGCTATTGCAATAGGTTGGATGATGCTGTAACATTTAATACAATATATTGCCTTTTGTAACAAATAATACCTGATAGATAAAATATAATAAAGAATCAGTATTCACATGTGAACATAATTTCTTTGCTAAAATAGAAGTAATTGGTCAAAGTAATGACAATGACAATACCATTGCTTCTTTTTATTCATTTTATCCTTTTCTATTCTCATATAAGAATGCTGTACTGAAACCAGTGCCAATATTGGGGTGTAAGCAGTACCTATGAATGCTGTACTGAAACCAGTGCCAATACTGGGGTGTAAGCAGCACCTATGAATGCTGTACTGAAACCAGTGCCAATATTGGGGTGTAAGCAGCACCTATGAATGCTGTACTGAAACCAGTGCCAATATTGGGGTGTAAGCAGCACCTATGAATGCTGTACTGAAACCAGTGCCAATATTGGGGTGTAAGCAGCACCTATGAATGCTGTACTGAAACCAGTGCCAATATTGGGGTGTAAGCAGCACCTATGAATGCTGTACTGAAACCAGTGCCAATATTGGGGTGTAAGCAGCACCTATGAATGCTGTACTGAAACCAGTGCCAATATTGGGGTGTAAGCAGTACCTATGAATGCTGTACTGAAACCAGTGCCAATACTGGGGTGTAAGCAGCACCTATGAATGCTGTACTGAAACCAGTGCCAATATTGGGGTGTAAGCAGCACCTATGAATGCTGTACTGAAACCAGTGCCAATATTGGGGTGTAAGCAGCACCTATGAATGCTGTACTGAAACCAGTGCCAATATTGGGGTGTAAGCAGTACCTATGAATGCTGTACTGAAACCAGTGCCAATATTGGGGTGTAAGCAGCACCTATGAATGCTGTACTGAAACCAGTGCCAATATTGGGGTGTAAGCAGCACCTATGAATGCTGTACTGAAACCAGTGCCAATATTGGGGTGTAAGCAGTACATGTTACCTATGAAACAGAGGTATCTGTGATTTGCTTTTAATATTGTAAAAATATAACGTTAATGTTGGAAAAACATTGATATTATTACAATCTTTGAATAAGTGGAACTTTTAACAACACAGTGTTGTATTTGACAATCTTATTAGCAAATCAAGGATACTACTTGATCATGGATACTGCTCACACCTAAGTACAGTTAATCCACTGTTATTTCAAATAAATTGATAATATTTTTGAAACCCAAAACATTTAAACACAGGCAAGTATTATAAACATGTTTCATGAAGATTAGGCAAACAATGTTACTGTGGTTAGTCTCGCATTCTTTCAAAGAAAAATTTTGACTACTAGACTCTGAGCTGTGAAAGACAATGGTACTTACATCCCACTCAATGATGAGGACCCCTGGTTTACTCCTGTCTGTCCTAAAATTTTCAGGATTCTTGTCCGGTGCAGCACTGTTGGACTCACATACTGCTGTGCTCCGTACGCTTGGCTCACTTTCTCCCATACTATTCACAGCTATCACCCTGAAATAAAATTAGAATTGAAAGCATATTGCTACATACACTGACTGTGGCAAAATATCTCTACATTAATCAGTATCATGATATATTTATCATCATCAAAGATAATTTTGAATTTTAATATCCATCCTTTTATCATCTATGGATATTTTATATTTATGAAATGATCATCTGTAAAATATAAAATGGTATAGAAGTCATTTGTAGAAGTTCAAGACCTATCTTGTAATCTGAAGAAATTGGAAAGGCATCACATTATTATCTGAACATAATGAAGTATGTTTTTTACCCTTTAACTGTAGAATTTCATGGCATATCATTTCACAAATTATTAGAGATTTATTACATCATATAAACATACAAGCTGTTTTTCATGCTATCTGTAAAAACTCAATATTATTTCTTCTTCTGTAGAAATTACGGAGATTACCTGTGGAAAAACATTGTCACTTCAAAATAAATGGCAAAGTGAGATAAACCTACCTGAAAGTATAGTTTGCAAAGGGAGACAATGTGATTTTGACTTCTGTCTGGCTAGGATCCTTAATAATGGCCGCCCTGTGCCACTCTTCCTGGGAATAGGAGTGGTTGTATTCAACATAGTACATGATAATGGGTGAGAAGTTGTTCTTGCTTGGTTTCCATGAGACAGTTGCTTCACGTGCAAGGCAAGTTGCAAACGTCACATCAGTTGGAGGATCAGGAGGCGCTGTGACAAGTAATCAAGGGAGAAAATCTATAAATCATGTAATGAAAAGCATTTCTGGTAGATTTGATAAAGCTAATGAAAAACTGTAAAATAGATCAAGAAACCCTTAATATGATGGGGTGAAAAAACCAAACAATGATTTTAAGAGGAAAGATAAACTTGACAGCAAATATGTGTATGTTTTGTTAGCAACCAATTTAATGATTCCTATGGTTGTAAAAAAAAAACATCAACAAAAACTAAATGAAATTTTGCGATTTGGAAATTAAAGCATAATACTTCTAACAAAATTGCCTATTGTGGAAAACTAAGCATACTTTTTTTATCACTTGTTTCTCTATCAAGGACACAACAGACCAGTATTCCACTCATTTAATGCTTTTGTATAGCGTTCCTTTGTATAGACAATAGATCTACTGAATTAGTGAGGACTGATCTACTGTCTATTGCCTTCAAAGTGTGACCTTGATATCTGAGCTAAAAGTCTGGGTCATACCTCTGCACACTGTCTGATTAAACTGAACAATTTTACCAAATTATCTGAAAATACCTCAAAGCATGTTCAAACCCTGACCAAGACTGTTACCATCATATAACAAATATTTGACATTCAACTTCTTAGATTGGAAAACTGGGTTATAAAAATATTAATTTACCCAATATATGCACTTTGTTATGTTGAAATAAATATTGTAGGCTTCTGTGTGAAAATGAATGCGCTATTGATCAAACCATAAAAGAAAAACTCTCCCTTAACAATGAGTGGAGGTGTGGCCTAACCTTTTACCTCATAAATATTTAAATACAAATATTTGACTTGATGAATACTCAGTTACTGAATTTTAAATGGTATATGAACAATTTTTTTTCTCTGCCTTACAGAATGTAGGATTTGAAAAACAATATTGACTGTGCTAACAGAGAACATCCTAATCAGACCGCTACTGGAAGGATTTTTTTCTGCTTTTGCCAACGTGTTAAAACAAGCCTCTTTAAGGTGAAGGGTTAAGATAAATGTGAAGACAATCAATAATGTCAGCTGACTTACCCATAACATTTACAACTGCTTCAGCCTTATCACTGTCTAGTCCATTAGACGCCAGACAAGTGTATGTGCCCGTGTCCTTACTGGAAGCCGGGGTTATTTCAAGGGCATGTTGTGGACTCTTTGAGACCCAGATTCTGGGGTCACTTTGGTCAACTGGTTTCCCATTCAGTAGCCAAGTAATAGTCAGAAACTGTTGCTCTTTTGGGTCAGTGGTGGCACTACACTCTAGCCTCACCTTTACTCCATGCAGGATCATCTGGGTGGTAGGGGACGGGGGCTTGCGAATCTTTGTCTTCTCTGTAACCATGACAATGTATATGCAAGTAATGGACATATATTCTCTTTCAATAATTTCTGCAATAATTTTCTTGGTATAAATCTATTAGCAATGAATGATACAATGTTGTGCAACTTTTCTTTCTTTCAGTTTTAAAACAAGAGGGTCAAGATGGCCCTGGATCGCTCACCTGAGAAACATTGCCTCCATTGCCAATTACTGTATTATGAGTCATACTGAATATATAATCCATGCAGAACTACACAAGATCATCTAAATTCAAACCAAACTGTACCTGCCATCCAAAATTTGAAGATCATAGCTCTAATAAGTCTATATCAAATCAAGTGACCCATGGGGTGGGGTCATTTTGCAACATGGCCATGATATGAACAGACTTAGCTGAGGTCCCCTAGTAAACATCTTAACTCAAGGATTTCTGGTTTCTGAGAAGAATTTCCTATACAAATCTATGTAAAATCAAGGGACCAATTTTGACCCCAGGGCCATGATTTAAACAAACTTCGTAGTGGTTCACCAGGCCATGTTACACTAAATATCTAAACTCCAGGCCTTGCGGTTTCTGACAAGAAGATTTTTCAAGATTTTCCTATATAAGTCTATGTAAAATCAAGTGACCCCTGGGGCGGGGCCAATTTCAATCCCAGGGTCATGATTTGAACAAACTTGGTAAAAGCCATAAGACAATACCAAACACCAAATATCTTAGCTCAAGGTCGCAGTTTCAGAGAAGAATATTTTTAAAGATTTCAATTTAAAAATCTATTTTTAGCTGCAGTGACCCAGACATGCAAAGGTTTGAAACCATTTGAACAACTTTGGTAGAGCTTCATGCAAGGAACATCACAGGCAATTTTCATCAAATATGGCCCTGCGGTTTCAGAGGAGATGTTGTTTGAAACAACTGTGGATGATGGACGGATGACAGACAGCCATTGATCCGAAAAGCTCACATGAGCACTACATGCTAAGTTCAGCTAAAATGCCATAATGGCCCTAGAATGCTCACCAGAGTATGATAAGCTTAAATTCTAGAAATCCAGCCAATGGTTTTGGATGAGACATTTTTTTTAAATATATGTAATTATTATAATTATAAATACAAGGAAAACTAGATCTGTCTCCTTGTGTCCATGTTTTTCTATGGATCCAAATAACTTTATCAATTTTGTTAGATAGTGAGCCAAGAAACATCTGTGCCAAAATACTTAGAATTCCAACCACCAGTCTTTAATTTGTATTATATACATATAAAGAACATAGACTCCACCCCTTCAGGCTGTGTTTTATAATGAATCCAAAGGATTTTAACAATCTTGGTAGAGAGCTAGCCAAGGAACATCTGTGTACTTTTAAGTACTTTGATTCCAGATTGTTGTTTTGGACAAGAACATTTTTCATTTTTGTTTGAACAATTGTATGAAAGGAGACCACCTAAGGAACATTCCTGTACAGTTTTATGAAAATTGCCGTAGTAGTATAGGAGAAGATGTCTTAAGTTATTTGATGAAGACGCAAGCAGAATGCCAGACATTCACCAGTCACAATAGCTCATTTGAAAATGAATGAAATTATTTGATATTGAAAGTATTTTATGAGTTCTAATATGATTATTTCTACTTACCTCTAACTATTAATTTCCCTGTTGTGTTGAACTTTCCATATCTATTTTCAGCATAGCAAACCCATTCTCCTTCATCTTCCATCTTTGCATTCTGTTCAAGGGAGCATACAAAATGTATGTTATACTTTATGTAGTCTCTTAATTTAAACAAAGTAATGATAAAATAGCTTGGTACAGCACTTTCCTTCTTGGAAAAGTCAAACTATATGAAACATAACTATTATTTATTAACTATTCCTTTGAAAACTTTGTTTAATAAGCCAAACTCAAATAGCATAAACTCTCATGAAATTCTCCGATGAAAAGCAAAATAGAAAACTTAGTATAAAAACTAAACTAAAACTTAAGTTAATTAAAACTTTGTCTTCATGTAATGCGAGTACAGAACAGGATGTAATGTAACAAGATGTAACATGAGTGTGATACCTATACAGCTCTACCTTCTGTGAGGTGGGCACATAACTAAAGTTATCACCGAAGGTGTTCATAACCCACGCTACACTGACTTGTCTCAATAGGAGAAAAAGATATTGAAGTGTTAATTAATTGGGATGGGAATTAACACAATTTTTTGGGACATGACAATGCTCATGAATTTTATAAAGCTCCACCAGGGGTAAAAAAAGTAATCACAAGTACAAACCCGTATAGTCAGGTTGCCATCCAATTCCATGGGGTACCCTGGGCCTTCCATCTTGATCCCTCCGCGTTTCCAGTATACGGTGGGTTTTGGCTTCCCATCTATCTTGCATGGCAGAACAACTGAGTGTCCCTCAGCCACCTTTAGTTCTGTAAATCCTGCCAGTAGCTCTGGCTTGTAGGCTAAAACATGGGATAACAATATGCAATACATTTTGAGAAAGAGGTCAGATATAGTGTAGTGTGACTCAACAACATCTTTTCCAGATCTTACAGCAAATCATACTGAAGACATCAAACTATACAACTATACAAACTATTGTATTATTGTAAATAAGCCAGACAAAATTCAAGAGTAGCTATTAACATGTCTGAAAAACCATCCCACTAACCTATGGATCAACAAATTTGATAAGTAAACCAATTCAGAAGGTTGCTAATCTCTCTAACAGATCTTGTATTTCACCATCACTACGGCAACCCATACCTAGGATACTAAGGGGCACGTCAGCCCAGAGGTAGCCATGTTTGTTGGAGGCATTACACTGTATCACCTGAGCATCATCCCGACTCAGATTGGAAAACTGCAACTGTCCATCCGACCCCGACCCATGCCTCCTGGGGTCTGTCTTCAAGCCTGGCAACATCAAACAAGCAATGTAATCCTTTACTTACATCTATGTAGTTGATAATGATGCTAGATCAAATGACTTTGTAGTTTCATTAAAGCTTCTTTGTATTTCATTGGTGGGACCAGCCCACACAAACATATTTATATGTTAATGTGCAGTTGTTTTCAATGGTATCATGCATTTTTGAAACAGGGAAATTCTTTAAGCAAATTTCAAACTCTTCTGCATGTAGACACAACAGTTACTATGGCATTCATTATACAGTTGAGGCTTTTATGTTACCTTCCATTGAAGTAAGCCAAAAAGGTCACATAAGACAGGGAGACAAATACGACAGTCCTTCTTCAATATCTTTTAAGTTTAAGAGAGTTATCTTGACTATTTATGTATACACAGGTTATATGTGTTTAACTGCCCCAAACCTTTTCTACTACTCTATACAAAAAGATACGATAATGATCCCCTGAAGGTGTAAAAAATTACAGTTGCTAACAGCAGTATCACTATAAAGTCCACTGTTCAGTAAAACCATGGATGTCTGGATATACATGGGGTGTTTCAGAGGTTCATGGACTTTTTCTATAGACTGAATAATTATTGATACACGGTAGTAGCGGAGATAGGAAGAAAATCCATGAACTTCTGAAAAATCCCTTGAATGTTAATTTTATGCTGTCATTGTTTTGCATTAAATATAGAACGAGACAGCCACAATTTGCATTTTTTCTAATAGAATCTTTCCTGTAAATTAGGCATTTCTCAAGGTCTTTCAGTGATGAAATTAAAACTGAATTATATATGTTGTAAGTGCATTCAGATTTAGGTCTAACATCTATAAGATACTGGGACTTTAACTACTTTTTCACTGATCAAGCATATATATTTTTTCAGCAATGGAAAACAATAAAAAAATTTATACAGTACAGTGAAACCTCATTAATCCAGACACTTTAGATTCTTGGGTAAATTCCCGGATGAAAGAATTTTCCGTATTAATGAATTAATCAATATATCTCTCCTTTTTTTTCCTTTCTTTCTTTCATACTTTGTCTTTATACTCTCTGTGTAAATGATGCACTGTTTTGATTTTTTTATCCATCCATGACATCAGCATACTTTAGGAGATGAAAAAGACACCTTAAATAGGTGACAGTATAACTGTGATCCAATTCTTGTTCTGCTTTCATGATCTAAATGAATTGGTCTTAATTATCTTATCCAAAATAGTCACTAACAAAAAATATTGTATGCACTGAAAACAAAACATAAAAACAAAAAAATGATCTATTTAAAAGGATGATCAGCTTTTATGTCTCTTTTTACAGCATATGTCTGCAGTTGTGAATAAATTTTACCTTATTCACTCGCTAATTAGTACATTATATGCAGCTTGTGGCTATACTTATTTGCCCTTCTTCTCCTGACTGATTAATGTGAATTGCTTGTGGTTCTGTGTAAAGAATCTGCAGGTGACACTTTCATGGCAGTCACGCACCAAAACAAGTCCAAATGATATCTAAAAATAGTAGGAAGGAAATCGAGTCTGAACTGGTACCTGTATTATCAAGTCAAGGAAGATTGGTTCCCAAAATGGATGTATGGGTCCGGAAAGTGAATTTCCATATTAACGAAGCATTTTTACGTTATTGAAATCAGTTCCAAGAGAAAAGTGACTGAATGGTGACTGGACATGAAATAGTCCAAATTTCTACGAAACCAGGGTAAATATGGAAAAAAAAAAAGTGGGTGCAGCTTACTTCCTAGGGGATTTCCATTGATGTACCACTGGATTGTAGGTTCTGGTTTTCCTTCAGCTGCACACTCAAACACAGCACTCTCTTCTACCCCTGCGTCCACGGCACGTGGTTCTGATAACCATTCTGGTTCCGCTGCATTGATACACATTACATTCTATTGTGGATCCATCAAATGATTCAATTTAAATCATCACTGTGATAGAAGTAACACTGTATAACAAGAAGGCCATGATGGCCCTGGATCGCTCACCTGAGTATACGGTTACCCAAGGAACATCAGTCTGAATTAAAACATTTTGAAATCTGGCCAGTAGTTTTAAAGGAGATGATCCCTGTAAAGTTTAGCAACTTTTGTAGAGCCTCACCCAAGGAACATTCCTGCCAAGTTTCATTAAATTCAGTCCAGCGGTTTCAGAGGAGATGTTGTTTAAAGGTTTCTCTATATACATATATGGCAAATAAGCCCCGCCCCTGGCGGCCATGTTTTTTTACGGATTGGAATAATTTTAGCAACTTTGGTAGAGGTTGACCCAAGGAACATCTGTACCAATTTATTTTGAAATCTGGCCAGAAGTTTTGAAGAAGATGATTTTTAAAGTTTTCAAATTATTTTTCTTTTTGTAGCCATGGCAACCAGAGTTCTTCATGGATCAACTTTATTTTAGCAACCTTTGTATAGCCTCACCAAAGGAACATTCCTGCCAAGTTTCATTTAATTCTGTCCAGCGGCTTCAGAGGAGATGTCGTTTAAAGGTTTCTCTATATACATATTAGGCAAATAAGCCCCGCCCATGGCGGCCATGTTTTTTTACGGATCAAAATAATTTTAACAACTTTGGTAGAGGTTGACCCAAAGAACATCTGTACCAAATTATTTTGAAATCTGGCCAGTAGTTTTGAAGGAGATGATTTTTAAAGTTTTCAAATTATTTTTCTTTTTGTTGCCATGGCAACCAGAGTTCTTCATGGATCAACTTTATTTTAGCAACTTTTGTGAAGGTTGACCTAAGGATCATCCCTGCCAAGTTTAATTAAATTCTGTCTAGTTGTTTCAGAGGAGATGTCGTTTAAAGGTTTCTCTATATACAAATAAGGCAAATAAGCCCCGCCCCTGGCGGCCATGTTTTTTTACGGATTGGAATAATTTTAGCAACTTTGGTAGAGGTTGACCCAAGGAACATCTGTACCAAATTATTTTGAAATCTGGCCAGTAGTTTTGAAGGAGATGATTTTTAAAGTTTTCAAATTATTTTTCTTTTTGTTGCCATGGCAACCAGAGTTCTTCATGGATCAACTTTATTTTAGCAACTTTTGTAGAGCCTCACCCAAGGAACATTCCTGCCAAGTTTCATTAAATTCTGTCCAGCAGTTTCAGAGGAGATGTCGTTTAAAGAAAATTGTTGACGATGCACAACGCATGATGCACATCGTACGACGACGGACAAAGGGTGATCACAATAGCTCACCTTGAGCACTTCGTGCTCAGGTGAGCTAAAAACAAAACAGGACAAATGTGCCACTTCATTACTAAGCTTACTAGCATCAGACAAAATAAATAATTCAATGTCACTTAAGATTTGACATTGTGACCCAAACATCAGCCAGATTTACGATTTCAAAATTAAAATTCTGGCCACTGGTTTCAGAGGAGAAGCCCACTTCAAGTGACCAACTTTGTTTCTGCTTCTTTACAGTAGGCCATAAAGTAATCAAGTTTTTAGGACATTTTATAAAGGACAACCAAAGGGTCATCCATGCTAAATCACATCAATATCTTACAACTGGTTTCTGAAGTTTCAGAGGATATGTCATATTTAGTAATATGTTGATGATGCATGCCATTCTACATGAAGGATGATCAGGGTACTACATTAGCTAACCTTGAGCACATGTACTCAGGTGAACTAAAAAAAAAAAAAAAAAAAAATCAAGACAAGCAAGTGTTCGTGTGCAACATCAAAAGCAACTTTGCTTGTGTTCATAAAGTATACTAGTATATATCTCTATTATAAAACCATTAACTTAACTTGTTTTCATAAAGTATACCAGTATATATCTCTACTATAAAACCATCAACTTAACTTGTTTTCATAAAGTATACCAGTATAAATCTCTACTATAAAACCATTAACTTAACTTGTTTTCATAAAGTATACCAGTATATATCTCTACTATAAAACCATTAACTTAACTTGTTTTCATAAAGTATACCAGTATATATCTCTACTATAAAACCATTAACTTAACTTGTTTTCATAAAGTATACCAGTATATATCTCTACTATAAAACCATATCTATTAAATACTTTCACAAAAGGGAGAATACTCCATAAAATTAAACAGAGCTGTGAACATTAACAAGAGTTGTTTCCCTTGAAATATTTGTTACTGGCAGATTACAGAAAAGGGCCAAAAATCAAACACGGTGATAATAATTTTTGTGAAGAAGTCAAGGTATCTTGACAACGTGAAAGAGTGCATGATCACTTCATACAAACTACGGTATGATAATATAATATGGGTCATAATTTAACATGGACATTTTTTCTCCAAGTTTCTTGCATGAAATAAATGGAGTCACACAAATGAACACTTCATGTTTGGAATTGTAATTGACAATTCCAAACAAGAAGTGTTGTGTCACCTGCTGAAAGAAGCATTATGGAAAAAGTGTGACAGACAGACGGCAGAGAAGTTATCCCTAAGTGTCACCTCTGCCTCTCTGGTCTCTTCCATTTGAAACAGAGATCTTGCAAGATTTTTGCCTCAAACTGCTTAGCATAAACTGCAACAGTTGTACAGCTTGCAGCTACTGTTCAATGATTTACATAACACCTCCCTAGAGTAATGGTACCATAATCAATGCCATCACACAAATCAATTATTGGCATTTAAATAATTAAATGGCAATTACACACAACTGGTGCAATTAAATGGACCAGAAAACTAAACAAGCTAAAAATACAGATTGTTTATACCTTCAACCTGCAGAGTAAATCTCTGTATCTGCTCTGACTTGGTGATGCTGTTCTTCCCACGGCACTCATAGATGCCAGCGTCCTCATACTCAATATAATAGATGTTTAGCTTCTGGTAGTTTGCCTTCATACGGTCCTTGTCCATCTTACCGTCCAGCCTATACCACTTGATCTCCGGGGTGGGGCTGAACAGAGCAAGATGCCAGTGAAGAAAGGGAATATCTTATTCAAGAAAGAATAGTACTGAACAACAAGCTGAAAGCCTGTGTGAGTCCTCACCTGTAGAATTTCATGCAGTTGTTAAGGTCTGACAGATCACAAATTCTAAAAAAAGAAGGATAAGCATGTGCCAGTGCTTGTCACCTTATACATGTATGTCTAATACAAAGACCCAAAAAGATTGTTTAATTTTTTGTAAAGAATCTGATTTGTAGGTCTGACAGAAGATCACTGAGTGCTTGAGGCAGGTTTATCTGTATAATGAAAATAACCTGTAGATGATTCGACTCTAAAATCAAGACCAAACACATGCTACAACAATACAAATTATGAATTGCATTGCATCACTGAAGCTCATGTGAAAAGATCTATAGGCCATAGCTCTTAATTACCTAATTGATAATCTCCTCTTTCATATTTCTTCTGATTGGTTGACCATGACCTTAATTTCTGATTATGCCAGCAATAAAAGGAGCATGATTACTTTGGCTGTTATAGTTGACATTTCTGATACCTTCATTACAGAATGTGGTTTACATGCAAAGACATTTTCTTTACAGTTATGAATCGGGGTTTTTCTTGAGAAATACTAGTAGAATATTATACGTAAATGAGATCCATTACTGTCAAAGATTTCCGGAGACAGTAGAGCAACATTATTTCCTTGTCACACTGACATTTAAGTCAGAGGAACACTAACCTTCATCCAAGAAACAAAAGGCGATGAAAAATTACTTAGTTATGAATAGGAAGCATAATTCCTGTATTCCTACTTATTGAAGATTTTTTCAGTAAGTGTGACATTCAGATAAAGCAACAGTTTTCTTTGAACATAACTTTAAAGAGCAATGAGTCTGGCTTGTAAATTACACTTAAGCAAGGATAGCATGAATGGACATTTGAGCTGAGTATAAATGCTAATGGCCTAATCACTCACTTGCCACTGAATGAGTATAAATGCTAATGGCCTAATCACTCACTTGCCACTGAAGATGCACTTGAACTGAGTATTCTCTCCCTTCAGCGCCACAACATCTGGGTCCGAGTTGTACACAAGCTGAGTTGGGTTCTGAATGGTTAGGTTTCCTGTAGGACACATGAACATACATGGTGCAAAAGTCATTTACAAGGAAATCTCAACTAGAATAAACATCTTGTATCTTGAGTACACAGATCAATCTTGAGTAGTTAAACATCAGTACAATCTAGTTAAACATACACAGATCAACCTTGAGTAGTTAATCATACACAGTACAATCTTGAGTAGTTAAACATACACAGTACAATCTTGAGTAGTTAAACATACATAGTACAATCTTGAGTAGTTAAACATACTCAGTACAATCTTGAGTAGTTAAACATACACGGTACAATCTTGAGTAGTTAAACATACACAGTACAATCTTGAGTAGTTAAACATACACAGTACAATCTTGAGTAGTTAAACACGCACAGTACAATCTTTAGTAGTTAACCATACACAGTACAATCTTGAGTAGTCAAACATACACAGTACAATCTTGAGTAGTTAAACATACACAGTACAATCTTGAGTAGAGCTAAAACTACAGTTCACAATCTACACAGTACAATGTCAACTAAACTTAACGAAACCCAGAAAATTCAAAGTCAAAAAAGGGCCATAATTAGTTACTCACATCGGCATGCATAATCTGTCTTCAGCCTCATATAATTAAGTAGATACATGTATAGCCAATATCAATGTGGGCCAACAGTTGAAATTGGCGATATCTACTAAATTCCATTCGGCCAAGGACAGATTATGCATATCGATGTGAGTAACTAATTTGTTAAGTGGTAATACTGCATAGGTTAAAATAGTCTTTTCACAGTAACAACTGTTTACACTGGGAGACCAGGTGTACGATCCCGTGTCAATATTCTTGAAAACTGGGAACAGTTTCACAATGTTGGTTTGCATGGATGAAAATGTTGTGATTTTCTGTTACATAAATGACACGCTTGCAGTAAGGTGCAAAGTATTAATATACCATCGTAAATGACTGAAATATTGGCATTTTTTCAAGGAGGGTATGAATCTTGGTCAATCAGAAGTAGTATCCCTTATATTATATATACTGATACATGACCCATCTTTCATGCAAAAAAAACCTTTGAGCAGCTGCTGCCACAATTTCTTTCTGGATTCTTGGGATGACACAAGTTCAGTGACAAGCTTAAAAGTTTTAGTAGAACCTGTCAACCCTTCTTGAAGGGTACAGTATAGTAGAATGTTGAGGGCTTACCTTTTAGCACCTTGATATAGGAGAAGGCTCCCTCCACATACATGTTCAGTTTCTTAATTTGCATCTCACACGCATACTTCTCACCAAAGTTTTCATCCGTCTTCAACACATTTGCAAAGTATAGGTTCCCTGTAATATGACAGAGAAACTCAACTATGATTGAATAAATTTTATTTGCTAAATAGATTGCTTCTCATCTGACCTGAGGATATTAAGTTTGGAATAATAATTATGTACAGAGACTTTTCATTAATTCCAAAATGGCTCAAAATCACTTTTATTCTGAAATGACAGCTATTTAAAGAGGAATGATTTTAAAATTTGGGCAAAGGTACATCAATTTCAGTGTGAAGTTCATTTTGATATTACAAAAATTGTGCAATAAAACTGTCAATATAGCAATAAGACTCGATGAAAAACTGTTACAATATATTTAAAATCTTGTCTAGATATCATTTATATTAAGAATATATTAATCAAGTAAGATTAAAAACAAGACGGCCATGATGGCCCTGAATCACTCACCTGATTATAAATGAGCAACATATGTTGGATTTTTCATACTGACCTACTTTTTGACCCCAAATGACCCACTTTCGAACTTGTCCAAGATTTTATGGAAAAAGACATTCCAATAAAGTTTCATGGAGATATGGTCAAAAATGTGGTCTCTATAGAGTGTTAACAAGGTTTCTCTAAAAATTTGACCTCATGACCTACTTTTTGACCCCACATGACCCACTTTAGAACTTGTCCAAGATTTTATGGAGAGAAACATTCTGACAAAATTCCTGAAGATTGGGCCAAAAATGTGGCCTCTAGAGTGTTAATAAGGTTTTTCTAAGATTTGACCTCATGACCTACTATTTGACCCTACATGACCCAAATTCGAAATTGTCCAAGACTTTATGGAATCAAAATTTCTGACCAGATTTCATGAAGATTGGGCCAAAAATGTGGCCTCTAGTGTTAACAAGGTTTTTCTAAGATTTGACCTTGTGACCTACTTTTTGACCCCACATGACAAATTCGAACTTGTCCAAGATTTTATGGAGAAAAACATTCTGACCAAGTTACATAACTTTTTTGACCCCACATGACCCAATGCACGTCGCACGACAGACGCTGGACAAAGGGTGTGATCACAAAAGCTCACCTTGAGCACAATGTGCTCAGGTGAGCTAAAAAGGCTTGAAGGCCTAAAAAAGAGTTTTAAGTGCCACACATTACTGGACATTGCATACTCTTACTGACCATATACCTATGGAATTCAGGAGATAATTGCACTGTTTCAGTTGGGGGAGATTTGTGAATTCAGTTGTCATTCTAAGTAATTCACAATGCTTGAAGTTTGACACCTCAAAAGTTACAATCAAATATCCACAGAAATTGAGCATCACAAAAAGTTGCTTTAAGACATCAATTAAGGGGCTACCTTCATTTACCTTCATTATCCTGAGCCACTCTTCCATTCAGTTCCACATATCTTTTAGCCTCACCAATGTCATAGTATTGCACCCAAACTACACGTCCTGGGGGTGAGTTTTCTGGGGGATTGCACGTGATCTTCAGACTTTCTCCTACATGCACGGAATATCGCTTGTCATTTATTTCACCAAAAGTCCGCTTTGTGGCTTTCACAAAATTTATTTTCTTGGACATTGAGGTGCCAAACTGATTCTTTGCTATACACTGATAGACACCTGCATCATCATCTTCGAGTTCAGTCAATAACAAATCTCCTGTTCCTTCACTTATTCTAACAATCTTAGATTGTTTGGTACTGTTTGATATATATTTAGGATCATTAAGATCCAGCAACTGACCATTTCTTGTCCATTCAAACCTGAAATGTTAAGAGAAAATTCTATATTTATTTATAGATATATTGTTGCTAGTAAGTAACAAAACAGTGTCAGTAACAAACAAACTTAATATGTCATGTAAAATAATAACAATAAGTAATAATAGAATCCTTACAAATATTGTCTGATCAGAATCTCCTCTGTTTGCTCAATACAATATAGTAGCTCAAATTTTAGTCTGCATGGCAAAGAAAAACCTATTGTTTCATAAGATGAAGAGTTAATGTGATATCCAATGTGATAGGATTTAACCCTTTCCCTCATATAGACTCATTTTGACGCACTCAATAGGTACGACATAAAGCCTGATCTGCAGAAAACCACAGTTAAACCTTACCAAATTTAATTATAAAGTCCTCATTTCCAGACCACTGAGGAGCAGCGATCAGCATAAAACCTGATCAGCCTGTGAGTTACTCGCAGGCTGATCTGGTTTTATATTGTTCGCATAGGTCTTTTCATGGTTTCCTCTATGAGGGAAAGGGTTAAACAAAATCTGACCACATCCCACTTTCATTTTTCAACTGTTGCCTGTTATTATACAACAGACCAATATAGTGAAGTCTTTGACACTAAATAATGTACTGCAGGTACTGACGTGATGGGTTTGTCCCCATTGGCCCTACAGGGGAGCTCCTCCCCATCCTTGTTTTCATTATCAAAGTATATTGTGTCTTCCTCAGGACGACTCCAGGGTACAATTGTGGGTGGCCGGGTCTCTGGAACACACAAATAATAACAGATAAACCACATGGTAAACTGAACACATAGATAACAACAGATAAACAACATGGTAAACTGAACACAAAAATAACAGGTAAACCACGTTAAACTGAACACAAAAATATCAGATAAACCACATGTTAAACTGAACACAAAAATATCAGGTAAACCACATGTTAAACTGAACACAAAAATAACAGGTAAACCACATGTTAAACTGAACACAAAAATAACAGGTAAACCACATAGTAAACTGAACAAAAAATAAAATAACAGATAAACTACATGGTAAACTGAACACAAAAATAACAGGTAAACCACATAGTAAACTGATCAGAAAAATAACAGGTAAACCACATGTTAAACTGAACACAAAAATAACAGGTAAACCACATGTTAAACTGAACACAAAAATAACAGGTAAACCACATGTTAAACTGAACACAAAAATAACAGGTAAACCACATGTTAAACTGAACACAAAAATAACAACTGGTAAACCATGTGGTATAATGAACACAGAAATAACTGGCAAACCATGTGGTATACTAAATAACAGGTAAACCACATGTAAACTGAACACAAAAATAACAGGTAAACCACATGTTATACTGAACACAGAAATAACAACTGGTAAACCATGTGGTATACTGAACACAGAAATAACAACTGGTAAACCATGTGGTATACTGAACACAGAAATAACAACTGGTAAACCATGTGGTATACTGAACACAGAAATAACAACTGGTAAACCATGTGGTATACTAAACACAGAAATAACAATGGGTAAACCACATGGTATAATGAACACAGAAATAACAACCATTAAGCTATTTGGTATACTTAACAGTCACTTAATGATATATTCCTTGACTCAAAACACATCAGAAACTATATGAATTATTAGTTTCTGAAATTAAGAATCTTCAAAAGTTTGATAACCTTTTGATAGGTTAAAATTTTAATGAAACTGGGACAATTGAAGTCAAATGTTGGCCAAAGTGTTATATTTTCCTTTCGATCAAGCTCTGATATAAACTGTCACAATTGTGATGTGATGTTCCACAAGTTACGTTCCAGAGAACTCTTTAAAGTTATCCAATAATACCATCTTTCTCATTGTGAAAATAATTACATAATTATACATTATTCCACATTTATTTTCAAAAGTAATTAAAACTTGCAATAACCTATTCAGCACAAATAGTTGAAACAGTGACCTAATTCTACAAAAAGTCAACTGCTTTATCTGATATGAAGAAATTCAAGCAGATATGACGACACCATTCCTATTTTCCTTGCTCCAGTAACATTTTATACTGATGAATTATGCATTAACAAGGGATCATATTGCTCATTCCGCAGCCATTCTGTATACAGGTCTGACATGGGCAGAAAAAACCTAATTTGGGCCTTTTATATGCATCAAATACATTTTCCTTTTTTTTTTAATAGAAATAACAAAACATGGTCCAAACCAGGTACCATCAAGAGGGATTTGTTTAAATAAAAAAAATTGTTACCCAAAAGGTATATCACAAGTTTACCTCTTTATCATACTGACTCGTTCTGATGCAATGGTAAACAGAGCAGACCAAGAGGTTGTCTGATCTGGGTTGATCTTCTCTGTTTGTTTGATACCATTGATACCTTTGTCGATATTTGCTATCCGATTTCCAATCAATACTCAAATTCATACATCCATACACTTTCTTCAGGTAAAGATGGAGACAAAAAATATCTTTTCATGCTGTGTTACCATTAGAGTTTCTCCCCTTGGTAACTACCGCCACAAGTTTTGACGAAAAAAAAAAAGGGAAAATAAATTTTAATAGCATTTACTTATGAGAAAAACCTTGACACACACGATCATTTGGAAGTAAATTAATTTATTCATATACTGTAAATATTTTAATTTGCGATCAATGACAGCCATATCTGTTTTTGCTCTTTCAATATTATTGACCAAGTGCAACTCAGTCTGCACAGCAAAGAAAAATCCATTATGTCATGTACCATTTAAAGTTCAGTCAATTATTATTATTATTTATTAAGTCATAAATTTGTACATAAATATTTATGATATAAAGAGTTTAATCAAATATGATACCAGTCTGGAAACCAAAGCAGAGTACAACCATGAGTAAATGCTGACAAGTTTTTCTCATGAACTCCAACAATCCATTTTAATCAAGCCTGCAGCTGAGACTGGCAAATTATCTAAACAAAAGTCTCCACTCCTGATCTGATTGTTGTTCACTCCCCATGTGCATTCAGTATACCACACATATGCAGCCGGTCACTTACAATCAGCTATGGAGATAGGACCATATACCATGCTGTTCATGTGCATCTTATACTGTGAACATTGTTGTTTATGACACTGAGACAGCTTCATGGCGGACTATTAGTGTATGATTGCATATTGAATGTAAGCCAGGTCTTTAAAAGAACAATTAAGATATGTAAAATCACATCACAGGTTTTAACTATTGTGAGATAACTCCATATATAGTTTTCTGAAGAAAAAAAAAATCATTATATAAAATTGTGATGCTTACATAATTAAGTATAAGTACTGATAGAAACAAGTACTAACACTGAACATGAGATGGCCAAGAATTGCTCACCTGAAAAATTGCCTTCATTGCCTTTTATAACATAGTCATACTGAACAAACAAGACTCTGTCAGAGACAGTATATCCCGTGCCAATTGGTGCTTGTTTGAAGAAAGGGTTAAGTCAGAATTTGCATAAAAAGAAAATGGGAAAAAATCAAAAGGCGATCCTAATAGCTCACTCTGAGCATTTGCTAAGGTGAGCTAAAAATTGTGTGATGGCAAAGTATTATGATATGTGCTTTAATACATGTGGGTTGGTCAGTTAAGTGGAAACAATATGATTCAGCACCATTTAAGGAATAAATTGCAGGCTATTGTGTTAAAGGGTCCAACCGGAACATGCCAATAATATGTGCATCTCTTATTGATATTAATAGTTCCCATTAAGTTTTGTTAAAATTCAGTAAACCGTTGCTAAGAAATAGCACAGAAACAAATTTTATTCTGTATACATACTGCATAACTTATCAAGGGCCATAACTCTGTCTTAAATTTACCTGTTATTTAAATTTGGTAAGGATGGTTGCCATGAAGTATCATTAAAATCCAGTCAGTAGTTGCAGAGAAATAGCGTGGAAACAAATGTTACTCTGTATACATACTGCATAACTTATCAAGGGCCATAACTCTGGGTTAAATGGTCCGACTGAAACATTCCTAGGATATGCACATCTCCTATTGATAGTGATGGTTGCCATGAAGTTTTGTTAAAATATAGTCAGTAGCTGCAGAGAAAAAGCATGGAAATATTACTCTGTATACATACTGCTGAACTAATCAAGGGCCATAACTCTGTGTTAAATGGTCCAATCAGAACATGCTGAGGATACGCACATCTCCTATTGGTAATGATGGTTTCCATGAAGTTTTGTTAAAATCTAGTCAGTAGTTGCAGAGAAATAGCACGGAAACAAATGTTGCTCTGTAAACATACTGCATAACTACTGTATAGCGGGTATTATCTGCGGGGGTTTTATTTTGGCTTTATTGGCGGAAAATGAAAATGCGCCAAATATAAACACCGCTAATACAAACCTCCGTAGTTATAAGTCGCCGCCATATTGTTTACTAAGGGACATTACTCGTTTTAAATATTGTGTTCATTAAAATATGTATGTATTAACTCCCTTAAAAAACAAGAATTATGTTGTGAATTAGGTACGATTTATTATGTAAATGAACAACATTAAGTATTTTGAATAACACAAAGTAATTGATACAAGTTATATAATTATGCCGCAAACGAAAATACAGACAGACAACACAGGTGATTAATGCTTAGTATGAATTCCAGCACTTGGTTCAAATACCAGCCTTCGAGAACGCCTCTGCAATCACATCTGGCCTCTCTTTCAGCTTGTTTGCAGACGTGACTAGCCACTTTGCATGTATTGCTTTTATATATAATGTACGCAGATCAATGTTTACATTTTCGATAAGGTAAGTAAGTGTCTATACCAGTACTAGTATTTGTTAAGTGTCGTAATAGGTTTCGCAGTTTTATAAAACAGTTTATCACACCTTTAAAGACAGCGTACCGTGAATGGCGTAAATACAATGGTCACAATACTTGCCCTCTCATTCTGATTTCACATTATTTATATAATCCGATAATCGTCAATTATCATACAGATAGCGTACCGTATACGACTCAGACAGACAGAGTTATGTACCTTTGACCATCTTTTACCTGGAGGTTAAAATTTGGCGCTCAGTGTAATTTCCGCCAATATTTAGCATCGCCAATACAAAACGCTCTTGTTTACGCGAAATTTTTGCCCCGCAGAAATAACCCGCTATACAGTAATCAATGGCCATAACTTTGGGTTAAATGGTCAAATCAAAACATGCCAAGGATATGCACATCTCCTATTGGTAATGATGGTTGCCATGAAGTTTTCCTTAAAATCCAGTCAGTAGTTGCAGAGAAATAGCACAGAAACAAATGTTACTCTGTATACATACTGCATTACTAATCAAAGGCCATAACTCTGGGTTAAATGGTCTGATTGAAACATGCAGAGGATATGCCCATTTCCTATTGGTAATGATGGTTGCCATAAAGTTTCGTTAAAATCCAGTCAGTAGTTGCAGAGAAATAGCACGGTAATGGATATTGGACGAATGGAAGGAAGGATGGACTGACCGACCGACCGACTGACTCCAAAAAAATATCCCTCTCCTGATTCCATTGGCGGGGGATAATAATCTAGGAGTACAGCAAGGTAAATGTAATTCCACACAAAAAATGTACCTGTAGTCCATTTTTGATGGTCATAGCTATATAATCAAGTAACCTCTGTGGTAGGACAAATTTTTACACCAGGGCCATGATTTGAAAACTTGGTTCAGGTCCAGGGTCCACTTACTAGGACATGTTAAATACTAAATACCTAACCCCAGACCTTATGGAATCTTAATGATTTTTATCTATATAAGCCTGTGTAAAATCAAGTGACCTCTGGGGTGGGGCCAATTTTGACACCAGGCCCATAATTTGAACACCAGTAGGCCATGTTACATACCAAATATCGAAACTCCAAACATTATGGTTTCTGAGAATGAATTTCTTTAAAGGTTTTTCCAACACAAGTCTATGTAAAATCAAGTGACCCCTGGGATGGGCCAATTTTGACCCCAAGGCCATGATTTGAACAAACTTGGTAGGGGTCCACTACAAAATGCCACACACTAAATATCTTAGCTCTAGGCCTTGCAGTTTTGGAAAAAATTAATCTAGTTTTTCCTACATACTATATGTAAAATCAAGTGACCCCTTGGGCAGGGCCAATTTTGACCCCTGGGCTATGATTTGAACAAACTTTGTAAGAGGTCCACTAGACAATGCCACACACTATAAAATATCTTTGCTCCAGGCCTTGCAGTTTTGGAGAAGAAGATTTTTTCCTATATAACTCTCTGTAAAATCAAGTGACCCCAGGGGCGGGGCCAATTTTGACCCTTGGGTCATGATTTAAATAATCTTGGTAGCGGTCCACAAGACAATGCAACATACCAATATGGTATGTACATATATACCATATGTACCACTACATGCTCAGGTGAGCTAAAAAAGACAGAGAGGAAGAAATATTTCATTAAACTGATTTGCACATCTCTTTACCTATTTATCATCCCAGTTGCACAAGAAAATGCATGATTAACTGCAATAAATACATGTAGCAAAGGGTCATGAATGACTCAGTAAAAAATTCAACTGATTGTGATGTGGCCCTGATATGCACACAAGTGAACTTAATGCTTATAGTTCTTGTGAAGTTCCATTGAATTCCATCCAAGTGAACACATTTAAATTTATTCCCAAAAATAATAAAGGTCATAACTCACTGAAAATTCATTCAATGCTGATATGTCTATGATATGCACAACTAGGTACTTAGAAGTTGTCAAAGGGTAGTTGAGAAATGGTGATTGTCTAGAGATGATAGACTGGGTAGGATGGGCTATAACAACATCCTAATTACAGGTGGAGGAAGACCTGAGTACACAGGTACATGTATATAATTATGTAGACCCACTGACCTGCTGCAAGCCCGCTGTAACACTTCTTGCATGAAATATCTACATGACCCTGCTGTGACTCGAACCTTCAGCTTACCTACAGATTACAGTCAAGACAGAGTTACTCACCTTTGGGAGGCTGCTGATCTACAACTGCCCAGGCATACGATGAGAGGAGGAGGGCGAGGCAGGGAAGACACACGGTGCGCAACATGATGGCTGCTGGGGGGCCCGACACTAGATGGCGCTGGATACTACACTTTGACCATTGCACTCACACACACATGTCTGTAAATACAGGAAAAAAAAAATCTCAACATTCAATCATTAAAATAATTTTAAGGCAGCTATCATGCACAGCTTATAACTATCACTGAAGTTGAACACTCCAGCATACATTTCTATTTTTACTTATAGCGTTCATGACCTAGCCAACCAAAATATAATCCCATGCTACCTTTGATTCCATGAAGATCCAATCAAAATTCACTGCCATAAGCTTTGCTTGAGATATTGACCCATATGAGTCTAGTACAGACTCAGCATTGAAAAGTAAAGAAATAGTATAATACTGTAAAAACACTGAAGACATAATCATGGTACCCGTATGATGACAAAATGGTCAACAACAGTCGACCTCAGATTCTTGATATAATTATATCACAAAATGAGCAATAGAAAAGCTCTTACCTAGATAGTCTTTAGTGTTCATCAGTATGTTGAACTGTACATATGATTTGATATGAAAGGCTAGATATTAACAAGAATAATGTTCAGACCAAGCACCTGATGGTATTGATTATGAACCCTGTACCTTGGAAAGACACTTAAGGTGCAATGGCAAACAGAGCTGACCCAGATCAGACAGCTCCTAGAAAGTCTTGTCTAATCAAACCCCCTGTTTCCTCATAAAATACTGTAGATCAGGTTCTACTGTCTGCACAACAAGGAAAAATCCATTGTTTCATATACCATTGAAAGTTCAGATAATTAATATTCATCATGTCATAGATCTGTACATGAATATTCATGAGAAGGTTTAACCCTTTCCCTCATATACATGTACTCATTTTGACGCACTCAATAGGTACCACATAGAGCCTGATCTGCAGAAAACCACAGTTAAACCTTACCAAATTTAATTATAAAGTCCTCATTACCAGACCACTGAGGAGCAGCGAACAGCATAAAACCTGATCAGCCTGCGAGTTACTTGCAGGCTGATCTGGTTTTATGCTGTTCGCATAGGTCTTTTCATGGTGTCCTCTATGAGGGAAAGGGTTAAACAAAAGCCAATAAAAAACTACTGAAATGAAACATATGTCCTTTTACCAAATTGGTAGATTTGTGCTTTAGCTAAATCAAGTAATTTCCTGTCTGATCAGGCTAAAACTCTTAACAACTATATTAAGCGTTTTTTATTTCATGCTTTTCTGTGGATTATAGGGAAATATCAGTGGATTATATCCTGATAATTTCAGGAAAATAGTGAAATTATCAGGAACTTCAACCCGACGCTATGTTATATACTGATCAGAGTGTCAAGTGTGCTGGGTTTTACACAAGAAATGATGTCATAAATAATGTCACGCAAGCAAGTAATCCCGCCAATTTTGATGTTTTTTGTGAATAACAAAGCCAATTTCTGGCCTTTAAAGAATTAAATAAAAAGAAAAAAAATTGTTTTGGTGGAAGATCGATGTATAATTTCATTCATGAATATCAAAAGATGCATTTTCACTTGTGGCTTCGCAACTCATGAAAATATCACTTTTTCTGTTCACTCAGTAAAATTATTAATTGATCTTACACCAAAACAAACAATTATCCTCTATGTAATACTTAAATACTTGGGAATTATGAATCTGATTCCTGTTCCTCTAATGAAACTTTCCTTACAAATATTGTTAGTTATCAAGGTAGTAGTTCATGTTTTTCTTATGTACTTGATAATTTCTGAAAACAGAAATACTTTATACATAACCTCCTTAAGCACTGGTGGAATTCATGTCTATCCAGTTCAATGTTTACACTGGTAAATAATTGGAATGATGAAAAATCACATATACATTCGCTTTTTATGGTAACACATACAATGGTAATTTTTCTAAAAGTTTGAATCCTAGACTAACATCAATAGCAGAAAATAGGAAAAATCAAAACCTAGCGAAGCCCTTATCATCAGTATTGATTAGCAACACTTGCCTGGTATCAATGGCGGATCTGATGCAATCAATAGATGCATTTAGCAATGGATAGTTTGAGAACCTAAATGGATAGTATTTCATATTGGTAAACCTCAGCAAGTTTCTCTTAAAATATAACCTAGGTTAGTACTTTATATTGGTAAACCTAGGTTAGTACTTTATATTGATAAACTTAGGTTAGTACTTTATATTGGTAAACCTAGGTTAGTACTTTATATTGATAAACTTAGGTTAGTACTTTATATTGGTAAACCTAGGTTAGTACTTTATATTGGTAAACCTAGGTTAGTACTTTATACTGATAAACTTAGGTTAGCACTTTATATTGGTAAACCTAGGTTAGTACTTTATATTGGTAAACCTAGGTTAGTACTTTATATTGGTAAACCTAGGTTAGTACTTTATATTGGTAAACCTAGGTTAGTACTTTATATTGGTAAACCTAGGTGAGTACTTTATATTGGTAAACCTAGGTTAGTACTTTATATTGGTAAACCTAGGTTAGTACTTTATACTGATAAACTTAGGTTAGCACTTTATATTGGTAAACCTAGGTTAGTACTTTATATTGATAAACTTAGGTTAGTACTTTATATTGGTAAACCTAGGTTAGTACTTTATATTGGTAAACCTAGGTTAGTACTTTATATTGGTAAACCTAGGTTAGTACTTTATATTGGTAAACCTAGGTTAGTACTTTATACTGATAAACTTAGGTTAGCACTTTATATTGGTAAACCTAGGTTAGTA
>CM037783.1:18925467-18975467 GCA_021229015.1 Solen grandis | reverse complement strand
TGGATAAAGTCACACATATAATCAATGAAAATTAGTCCCTCACGAAAATTAATGATTCTTCAATTAATCTATAGATCAATGAAGATACATTTTACAACAGGTAATTCCTTTCTTGTATAATTATAGGAATAGTTAGGGTCTGCAAGATGTATGACATTTCCAGACAGTAAGCTACTAAGGCGGTATTTTTTCTTCCTAATCTGCAGTTTCCTCCTCTTCTCTCTCTAATTTTGATATCATTGCTTCTTCCCATTCTTGGAGTTCCTCATCTTCAGTTTCACTCTCTTCCCCTCTTTCTAATTCTGATATTATTTCTTTTTCTACTTCTTCTTCCATTACTAGTATTAGGAGCTATCGCACATACTTTCAACGAGCTCTAGACGAAGTCTATAATACTTGCTAGTTCCGAAAATATATGCTCCATTCTGAAAACATACACACACAACACAATACAATCTTGCAGTTAGTGGATTATATCGAGGGAAATACTCACACTATGACTGACTCGAGAATAAACACGAGTATAAATCTAGTATGCCTGGATGAGTTAGTCACTTTCGTCAGCTCAATAGAGTACAACATGCTCAATATGAGCTATTCTTAGCAACTTGTGTCACATCTGCATACTGTAATACATATGCACTGCTATATGCTATATAAATTCGGAGAAAACTATATGTTTATTTGGGGTACTTAAACAAGATATGATTATGCTTGAATTGTTAAGATGAATCTGCTTTCCATTTGGACATTCAGACCATAACAATGCCAAAGAGTTGGAATTGTCAAGCATGCTGTCCTCGGACAGCTCTTGTTTATATTCCCTGTGAAAACAATAAGACAGAGCTGTCTTCTTTTATAACTAGTCTTACTAGTTCTGTATTCAATGTTTAAAACATTTTATTTTGTGTATTTAATTATTGATCGACATAGGAGGACAAATGATAGAATCTCACCTTACATTTCCGATTTTATCTGATTTAAATATTTCTATATTATGGTGAGCTATTAGGATGGCCCGGCGTCTATCTGTCCGTCTGTTGTCAATGGTTTCCTTTAAACATCACTTCCTAAACTGCTGAATGGATTTTAACCAATCTTGGCACGGTTTGATCCTTATGGGGCTCTCTTTTAAAATTGTACAGATTGTTGCGATTGGGGGAAAAAAGGTCACAGAAGCTAAAAATAGATATTAGGCAAACTTTGAAAATCTTCGGCAAAACTGCAAGGCCTAGAGTTTATATATTTGGTGTGTTGCAGTGTCTGGTGGACCTCTACCAAGTTTGTGCAAAAAATGACCCTGGGGTCAAAATTGGCCCCGCCCAAGGGGTCACTTGATTTTTCTTAGACTTTAAAAGGAAAAGCAAGAAAAATCTTTTCAGAAACCTCAGGGCCTGTAGTTTAGATATTTGATGTGTAGACCTCTACCCTGTTTGTTCAAATAATGGCCCTGGGGACAAAATTGGCTATGTCCCAGGGATCACTTGATCTTATATCTAGACTTGTATAGGCAAAACTAGAAAGTCTTCTATTAAATAAAAAAAAACACAAGGCCTGGAATTTAGGTATTTGATGTGTAATATGGCCTAGTGGACCTCCACCAAGATTCTTCCAATCATGACAATGGCGTCAAAATTGGCCCGGCCCCAGAGGTCACATCGTTTTATTTGGATTAACATAGAACAATAAAATTAATAAAATGTTTGTGTTAGAAATCACTGCAAGGCCTGGAGTATGGTTGGAAGGTACAGTTTTTCTGTGGAATGTTGATGCTCTTGCTGTTTTTCTGTATGTATTCCTTTCAACTATGCTATGATAGGCGATGTAGACAAAGTTTCACACGTATACAGGATATCTTCAGAGACCACGTATGTTGTAGTAGCAGCAGAATTTAAAAAAAGAGCCAAATTTCTACTACACCAATCTTCTTCAATAAGATGTAAAAATAAAGCTAGAACACTAGTTCCTTTTGGAACATATGGTAAATTATTTAATGTCATTTTTTCAATCAAGTTCTATGTCAACATTTATAGTAACCAATAGTATAGTAGATATAAGACGTAAGTTATGTCATACTGATACTGGTTTTCAGAAGACCAGACACAGTATTACCATGATAACAATTCCGATCTTTATCAAACTAGTTCAAAATCCGATTGGCAATTTTAGATTGAAACCATTTAATGGTATCAAATCTTGTCGATTTTTTTTAACATCTGGTCGTGTATATGGCAGCTAACATCATTCCCGTACATATTGTGATAACATATAATGTTTGTCTTTATAATGTGTACTTTGTACGAAATGTGTATATCGTGTATGTACAAGTCGACATAAAATACTCTGCCTGCCTATAGAGTAGATTCATTAACAATGTAGCGGTGACAGTTAATTCAGTTTAAGTAGTCTATATGTTAATTAGAAAAAAGTCGTTTTGAGATATGTCGCAGAGTAATGCACGTGGTTTAGTTCAGATGCCCAGTAATCTAATCAGGAGGGCATCTGAACGCAACATCGCGCATTATTCTACGATATACTTTTTAATTTACTATTTGAAATTGATACAATTGTGTCGCTTTTTTATTACGCTTTTGTGCGATTTATTTCCCTGTCTCTAGACACAAAAATACTTAGGTGTTCAGGTTTACCGAATGGTTTGATCTTCCAATTTCATATGGAAGAACCGTTTCAAATTAAATGAATTTAAACTTAAATATAAAACAGGTTTATTAATGTAACAATAACGTTCGATTCCTGCTGTTTCGAGTTTTATTCAATTGCAGAATGTACTGGCACAACCTAGACACCACCGAGGAGGATAAGCATAACGTGTTTCACAATCGATGAATATATATTTTAAGTCTGAACAGACATTGCGAAACCCATAGAGTAGTTGTATACCTCAGGAGGTATCTGTGAAAATTGTGAATGGCACGTTTAAGGTTACTCATTCCGTTTAAGGTTTATTCATTAAAGAAGCTTGTTCACAGATGATCGATAGAATTGGGGAAGAAAAGAGTTTTCTACTCTCCCTCGTTAATGTTGGTGAAGTCTTGGTTTCCTGACGAAATCGGCAAGTGAAGGTCACATTGCGCGGGAAAATGCAACATCGGCGAAATCGGTTAAATATAGAATACGGTATCCCCGTCCTAAGTTCATGAATGCGATCAGTCAGGTGAAAGACAATCTATATATAGGTTTAATAATTTCAAATATAGTTTCAGTACCGCTCGTTGATGGAAAAACCACCTTTTTTTTTACAAACATGGATGGTTGCATCCTCGGTACCCAGGCTAACGTTATTCATAATTCATATGATATCATGTGTTATGAATAGCCTGGGTACCGATCGGGTGACCATGCGTCAGCAGATCGTATTAATAGACGTAATACACATATATAGTTAAATGGCTGCCGTGGTCCAGTGGTAACGTACTCGATTACGGATCCGAAGGTTGTTCGTTTCCGTTCCCGTTGGATGCAAGGAATTTTCATGACCTCCCAAGGCTTAAAATGTTGGTCTTACCCAGGAATTGTCTACAGAAATGATTTTTCCAATCGACATAAAATAAATTAGCTTAAACTAATACGTATACCTGTAGTTAGAAGTCAATGGCCATTTGAAAACGAGATTGTTTATCGGAGCCTTATGCAGCTTTTCTTTGATTGATTTTATTCATTGATTAAAACAATCTGATTAAAATCAGCTCCTAACCTCACTCCGCTATGCTACGCTGTATAGCGGAGTGACGTTAGGGACTGATTTTAATCAGACTGGATTTAACCAATATATATGAACATTCATTTTGAGTCGATTTGGCATCATACTAATTGGTATAAAAGAACGAGGCTACACTGATCCGATCTGTCCAACAGGGCAACCCTTCTGTTCAAAACCGCGCAAAGGATCCACACAAAACAGTTTATAGCGAATGTAATAAACTGCGCCCTGGATGGATTCCACGAACTCGAACTCCCAAGTGCCCACTTCAATCACTTGACAGCTTCGTGGGAAATGTATCTCAATACTGAGTATCTTGATAGTATAGGGAAGTAAATGTTAACATATGTTCTATTTCACATCCATAATATAATCAGCGATGTCTATAAGATATTTATGTTGCTTTTAAAACAATATTACTCAGTGTCGTCAAGAGGTGGCATGAGGTCACGAGGCCACGTGAAAAAATCATGTTGAGGGGTAATAAGCTATAAATTGATACACTTGCATTTATTGTTAGAATTAGCCGATACAAAACAAAACATAATAGAGGAACACACTTATTTTCAGCATTTAATATAAGCATGGAAGCTATCATTGGAACACATATTTGTAAATACTTAATATTAAATATTTTTGTAAACAAAGTACTGTACTTAGAGTAATTTTGGTAAATATCTTCAAGTACCGATGTCTTAAGTAAAATGTACAGTTTAGGTCAAAAGCATAAGTTAAATTGACCTAGTTTGAAAGAGCTAAAACCTAAAAAAAAATGTAAGCAGCGTTTGAACACTTAATTGATATAAAAGCCACAATAAAACTTCCTAAATAGCGACGATGAAGTTTTTGTTTATGGCATGGTCCTATCCTTCATCCATAGCGCGCACTTTCTCATATGGTTTTACTTGGGTTCCAGTTCCTCACAAGTCAATATTCAGTTAAACAGATAATTTACAGAAGTTCATGGTAACTTTTTTTTAAAAAGTTTAGCCCGTCAGGTCTCATCAAGCACAAAGTAAGTGTGCTGTTCCGTCGGTGTCTCGACTTCTTCCAAAGTTTGATCGGAAGTTTCCGGTATAACACCCAGTGGAGCGTATTTGTGGCTTTGTTTATTCGGGTTATGTCGGCGAAGCTCTTCGTAAGGTTCTGTGTTAGCCTCTGTGTATATGGTCTCATTTTCACCGGATGATTCCGATCGGTTCGCCTCTACACTTGCCGAAAGAGGATTGGTTGGACTAATCCCTCTTCGATGGGAGAGTTCTTGTGTCTGAAATATAGTAATAATATTGGTTTAAACACTTCTTTTGATCAGCCATTACACTGTATAAAAATGATATCTTTATTCTTGGTGCTCAATGTAAAAGAATATGAAATAATAATATAAGTTTTTTTTTTATATTACCAAGCTCGAATTCCACCAACATTACTTAGCGCTAAGTAGTACATTGTACTTAAATTCTTAAATTAGGTAGATACACATTCCACCATTCTTACTCTATGAAATATTCAAGCACATATTAACTAACCTGAATCCATTTATTACCTTAATATCTAACAATATTCGTTAAGAAATTAAATATCTAGGTATTTTTATACATGTAAAACAAACAAGAATAATGAAATTCGCCCTTAAGTATTTAAGTATTACTTAGCGCTAAGAATTGTTGAAAATGAAATTCGATCCAGTCCGAACACAGAACCATTACTCCCACGTATATTTTCCGAGTCCCTCGAGTACATACGTGGTTCTCATCAATGTCGACATATGAATCACTCCTTAAAGACACGCGACCTGTCTCTATTACAGACTTTTCTTTTTTGAGCTTCCATCTGAAAAATAAAGATGCGCTTGCATGTATAAACTAAATGGCATGCATATCATCTTTGTATTACCTTAAATCAAGAAGAATTACATATTGATGAATTGGATCGCCCTTTTATCATCGATGAAGTTTTAAAAGCCATCAATACATTAAAACGAAATAAAAGTAGTGACTACGACGGAAATGTTGCCGACTTTTTCATTGAGAGTAAAGACTTTATTAGTCCATACCTGCTTATAATTTTTAATAAAATATACAAATCCGGTAGTTACCCTGATAGTTGGTGTAAGGGGGTAATTGTACCCATATTTAAAAAAGGAGAGAGTGGGAACCCAGCTAATTGCAGAGGAATTACGTTGATTAATATCATGGCAAAAATATTTTCATTACTTATTAGGAACAGACTTAACTCATGGTGTGAATCTGGAAACATATTTTCTGATAATCAATTTGGGTTTAGAGAAAGTCATAGTACAGTAGATTGTATCTTCATTTTGCATTCAATAATCCAAAAAGTATTACATAATAAGTCTAAACTATATTGCGCTTTTATTGACTACGAAAAGGCCTTCGACACGGTAAATAGGGATGCTCTATGGTTAAAATTAATTGAAACGGGTATTAGCAGTAAACTAATAAACATGTTAAAATCACTATATGAAAATGTCAAATCATGTGTTAAATTGACTCCAAATATGAATTATTCAGATTTTTTTGATGTTACCCTCGGCTTGAAACAGGGGGAGCCCCTCTCCCCGATACTATTTATCCTTTTTATCAATGATATAAGCAACACTCTGAACTTTAACTATTTAACTGAAAACGATTTAAATAACTTATCAATGTTTATGCTTTTATATGCGGATTACATCGCCTTGTTTACAACAGACCCAGTGAGTCTGCAAAAACAGCTTGACTGTGTAAATACGTTTTCGAATAAATGGGGTCTAAAGATAAATACCAGTAAAACTAAAATTTGTGTTTTCCAAAGTCGCAAACAAGATAATTCTAATGACTGGTTCATAAATGATGAAAAAATAGAAGTTGTGGATTCATTTAACTATTTGGGCATTAAATTTTATTACACCGGTAATATGAAAGAGGCAATAAAATCTCTTTCAGATCAGGCCTTAAGGGCTTAACAATAGCTTGTTATCAATATTTGACAAAATAAGTTTAAATATAAAGACAAAACTTTCTCTTTTTGATTCTCTTGTTATGCCAATTCTACTCTATGGGTCTGAAGTGTGGGGAATTTATAATTTCAAAGAGATAGATAAACTTCATTTAAAATTCTGTAAACGTATATTAGGTGTCAAGCAACAAACTCCAAATGTAGCGGTATATGGGGAATTAGGCAGAATGCCTTTAAATGAAATAGTTAAGGAAAGATCACTTAGATATTGGACTAAAATTATAAGAAATCCACATTTACCGATTTTTAGAATCTTAAACGAACAAATAAATGGAACAAATCAACACACCTGGGGTCACCACATAAAAGGGTTTTTAGATAAACTGGGATTTGGATACATGTGGAATAATTACAATGCTATACCTTTATCAAATTTTACTTTCAAGCAGAGAATCCGCGATCAGTTTATACAAACATGGAATACTCAAATTAGTAATACATCGAAATTAGATTATTATAAGCGATTTAAATTAAATTTCGGTTTAGAAAATTATTTATCTGACATCCAAAATGATAATTACGCAGGCAAATGACATGTTTTAGAGTTACTTCACATACTTTGGAAATTGAATTCGGTAGATTTATTGGTAATATGAGACATGAACGTAAATGTAGAGTTTGTAATAGTAACACGACTGAATCGGAATATCATTTCTTGCTTTGCTGTCCAATATATGCTAACTTAAGACAAAAATATTTAGGTAACAGATACTCGTCATGGCCGACTATACAAAAATTCATTAGCATTATGTCGTCAGAAAATAAAAATTTGATACTCAATACAGCGAAATTTATTAATGAAGCATCTCAGATAAGAAAAAAATCCCTTGAAATATTAACTGCTCCATAACCATATTTAATAATATACATATATCTGTTTATTGAATTTAATCACCTAGGTTTATACTCGATGTTCGTTAATTAACTGTCTAATTTTGTGCTATTGCTTAATAAACATATCATCAAATTAAACATATTTATATTTTCAGGTTTTGCCTAACATGTGGTATAATATGCTTACTTGTTCACTATGTAGCTTCATTTATTTATTTTGTCCTTCTTATAACTTGCATGCATGGAAATGTATGTTTGTGTCTTGGTCATGTGTAAATGTATTGTTTTGTAAATGGCCAAAGGCATTGTATTATGCTGATTTGCCAATAAACTGAAAGAAATGAAATGATATAATGTATTAATACTGAAAAGGCGTGTACAGATATAGTACATAAAACAAATAAGAATACATGTACACAGGGTATCTTAAGAAACCCGTATGGATATAAGGTAGAACTTTTATGATACAAGGCACAAGAAATACCATACTGGTGCAATTTCGGGAAGACAAGACACAGTAATGCCATAATGACCATTCCGACGACCATGCTTGCGATCACGAGCCCCGCTATTACTCCCGGCGAACAGTATCCCGCGGAATCACATGATTCTAAAATGATATAAATAAACAAAATCAGTATTTCATATATCTACAGATCGATTATTTCGGTACTCTATGTTTTTATGTATAAACTATGAAGTTTTCAGGACTCCGTGGTACATTAGTAATACAGCGAATCCGAGGGTTGTAGGTTCGAAACCCGATGGGGGACAAGGCTCAAATACTGGTCTTACCTAAGCGCCGTCGAAAGGGATTTGTATACGTCATAAGAACTTGTTTCCAAATCGACATAAAATAATTAAGTTTGAAATAAACTATAAAGGATAGCAAAGTTTATCAACTTTTAGCAACTCACATTTAATCTGTTGTTGTTGTTGTTGTTGTTGTTGTTGTTGTTGTTGTTGTTGTTGTTGTTGTTGTTGTTGTTGTTGTTGTTGTTGTTGTTGTTGTTGTTTAAATGATATTCGTTATTCATAATTAAAGTGAAACTACTAAACATTACTTACGTCCACTGTTTTGGCACGCTTCTCTATTTTCTGCACATGACTTAGAATCTTAAAAAGAAAGAAAAATGGTTTAAAATCTATTTTGTAATTTGGTAATATTACATAAAAAGGCAATATATAGCTGCGGTTAATTTAGGTATCAAGGACCATGACTTACTGTTGTTTAATCAATTATATATCATACTTATGGTAATATTTGTTGACTATGGATCCTAAGGTTGAACGTTCAATTCACTTTGCGGATGGGAAATTCTCTAAAATTATCCAAAAGTATATTAAACAAAGTAGTGGTAAACGAAAGGAATCGTATAAAGGGATACGAGTATGAGGTAGAAATAATGATACCTATTGGACCTGGATACTCCAACCTTTGGATACTTAACCCTTTCCCTCATAGAGGAAACCATGAAAAGACCTATGCGAACAGCATAAAACCAGATCAGCCTGCGAGTAACTCGCAGGCTGATCAGGTTTTATGCTGTTCGCTGCTCCTCAGTGGTCTGGAAATGAGGATTTTGTAATTAAATTTGGTAAGGTTTAACTGTGGTTTTCTGCAGATCAGGCTTTATGTGGTACCTACTGGGTGCGTCAAAATGAGTCTATATGAGGGAAATGGTTAAAAAATCAGGGACTATAACTCTGTTTTAATTTCGAAATAAAGTCCTTGGTGAACAACACTATCATCGTGATATTTCATCACTAATAGGATTATACGTGCTACAAAATGCCATACATGTATATCAGTAATAAAATAATATTATCTCAGTAATATATTACCATAGGGCATCTGTCCGAAATAGTATTGGCCGCCATTCTTTTCTTCTTTTTTTCTTTTTTTTTTCACCTGACCGTATTAAATCTACAGATTTTTATTTCAATCAATAATAAGGTTTTTATTTATCAAATCGTCCTAAAAATGACCAAAACCCATTTCCACACAATTTTCAAATTTGGGTTACTGTGCATATATAATACTTAAACATAGTCACCAAATTTTGACAATTTTTAAGACGAATTGATAAATAAAAACCTTTTTTCACTGACTGAAATAAAGATGTGCCAATAATATACGGTATGGTGAATATAAAACAAAAAAAGAAGTCAATGCAGTTAGAATACTGCTGGGAGATATTTGTTTCCATGTGGGTGTGTTTGTGTGTTAGTGAGTGTGTGTGTGTGTGTGGGGGGGGTAATATATTACAAAATTCACTGTTCCAAACAAAACAATCCATCAAGGAGGATTAAAATAAAAATCAGACCAGTCGACGTTCTCCAAATAACATATTTAAGTAGATATGCGGACGTGGGTCGTGATTTCCCTCTGGAAGGGTAGGTTCTGTGTTTCAACGAATTGATTATGTTTTCAAAATAATTAAATCCACTCTAAATTTTGATGTCAGTAAATATTTTAAACATAGTATAAAATATGAAATTCAAATACATGTATATTGTTACTCCGGGATAACAAACACAGTGTATTTTCCTAGTTACGTGTAGGTACAAACGGATTTTACCGTTAGAATGAACAAAGGTCCACAAAGCATAATAATATAATTACTGTTGTGTTGCATGCTTACATGAACACCTTGTTTGTACCTACATGAAAAAAAAACATTTATGTTAGTTCCGGATATCTCCTATCAACTTTACCAACTAACATTGCCATAGGTCTTTGCAGCTGTAGTCCCCATTGTGGTCACATAATGTCCAGTTCTCGTGTAGCACGTGCTCAGAGTGCGGCGTGCACACGTTCATAAACGTCCGTACACTATCTTCCAGTATCGGCAAAAACACGTTTTTAACGTGAGTATTCCTTAAAAGGCAAAAATAATTAAAATTAAGTAATAAAAAAATCTACCTTTGACTCCAAACCGTATGACACTGAAAAGCTCAGAACTACAAATAATACTTGGATCAGCTACTACTTCTACTAGACCAGTCAACATCACATAGCACCAAATACTGACACAATGAATCGCCGAAGTTGCTGTATCTTGTGTGGGTACATTAGAGATCAATTAATTTTAACCTATGACCTTGTGACATTTACCTCTGACGTACAAGCATATATATTTACTTAAGTTAAAGTATGATCCACTGACACTATTCTAACCTAAAACCATTCGTTGTACTCCGTGTCTGATAGAATGTACATGTATACAGAAGCCCTTCGGGTTTTCTCCCACCTGTAATGAGTTATACGTCACCATATATTTGAAGTACCCTGTTAAGAAAGGTGAATTTTAACAGAACATAACTGAGTAAAAATATAGCACAAGAAAGAGAAAAAATATCAATACAACTTTGTCTTCTGCTCCATATGGTCTACTTCTGTCAGTGGATTTTATTTGGAAAATTTTGATTTGCCTGAAATACAGAATATTTGTTAGACTAACAGAAACAATGTGAGATCGAAATGTAAACATATTTGCAGCAACTTTGCTTTTATTAACGATAATAGGAACGTGTAAGTAAATTCTTTATATAAAGAGGATACCATATTTGGCATAAACAAGTCATTCAAAAGTTAATATTGCCTACCTGCAGAGTACCGATATATCAAGGTCACGTGGTCCATTTCCCAGCCAATGCGAGGAGCCTATATTGAAATATAAAATATGCACAGAGGGAAAGAGGGAGGGGCATATAGCCATATACGAGTACATTGTATTACTAGTCCCATCAATGAGCCGCTCGGCGCGACATGATATTTTAGCTGTGTGTGACGTCAGTCACACCAACTATAGTACTACGTTTTCAAGCCAGGTTCTCCTAGATTTAAAATCGAATAACCGCTCGAACCTATGATCGAACAATTGCATATATCTCTTCAACATAAGTATACCAGAATTAAGCAAAAATGCTGAAAAATCAATGCTGTGTCAAAAATAAATACTTAAGGCTACAAAAATTGCTTAAGACATGAAAAGATTATGAGACTTATTTTTTCTATGCTGATGTAACTGCAATCGAATGATTTTAACTGTTTTTATCACGTGATCACTTTACCAAGCGCACAATTATAGTTTGTTTCGTTGCAAAGGTGGCTCTCAAATAAATTTGATAGTAAATGTGCAGCGTTCGGTCATTTAAGGCTGTTACAATAACCCATATGAAGTCCAAAACAAATCATTGTAACATACTAATAATACTAATAAAAAAGGTCCCGGCTGGAATAGAACTCATGACTTCTTGAATGGGAAAAAAAGTACCGCCCGACGCTCTTACCAATTGAGCTATTTCCACAGGTGTAAATGATGTGTGTAAATAAGGCTATTGATAATCAACCTGATCAAAACAGCAGGACTAGCACTACACAGACAATTGTACTGTATTGATATCTACACCATGCGTTCTTTATATTACGGTTACATATTTACAAGATAAACATTACGCATTACTTATCCCACCATCATGTAATAATTAAACTAATATTTATCCTTACAAGCTCAATACAGAGGACATATAATGTGCAATGTCCAGACCGACGAGCGAAGCGATAAGAAGGTCATGAGTCATGGCCGATATGTATGTAAACATCATTAAATACATAAATCTACTGACTAACAATCTATCATCTATCAAATATGATAAATTACACTGGAAGCTATTTAAAACAAACACAAATCACATATTTGAAACCCCTAAACAATCAAATAGAAAAATATCGGTCACTGAAAACTATTACTATCACAACTTAACATTCGACTGCAATAAAGCCCCTCACCGCGTGGGTTCGAATCCCGGCAGGGTCATTCGGATTTTCATGTGAGGAAGCCTTCCAGCTGGCTTGCGGTAGGTTGGTGGTTCTACCCGGATGCAACCGTGCATTCGGGGTTCTTCCACCTGTAATTAACTGGACGTCGCTATATGACTGAAATACTGTCGAAGCGACGGTAAACTGAAATAGTCATGTCAAGTCAAGTCAAGTCGACTGCAATACCAATTTTGCACATGAGCAAACGGAGGTGTAAACCCATTTTAATTGGACATACTAATATATATACAGTACTTAATAACAGTTATGTATATACAGTACTGAATACCGTCCAGAAAAAAGACCGAAACCTGAATCTACTATCCGAAATGAGTTTGTAGCCTCTGACCTGTGCAGAAAATTTGCAGAATTACTTTAATCTATAAATAGAATCTGTTGTAGATAAGGTTCTGCATGAATACAGATCAAAGCTCTGATAGCGCTGAGAGAACAGGAATGCCGCATTTCTTTTGTTTATCAAAGTGAATTTAAGTATTGGTGATCGGCTTGCAGCTCTTCACCCTTTCAATTGAGACACACACAACTTCAGTGCCTTCTGCGCTTTGATAGGTACTGGTTGTCACTGGTTGTAGGGACATCGCCAAATCGAAAGTAAAACGATATCACAAATTATGGGTTCACATATGTGGACTAATTGTATTACTAATTAACACTAATGTATTGCTTTGAATAATATAAAGATATGGCTATACATATCGAATTAGACATAAAAACTAGAAGTTCTTATCATTAACAATAGTATCACAGACTGTCAACATCACTACAAGAGTGAATGATCATTCGGTAAAGAATCAATTTAAAAGAAAAATAAAGACACCAGGAAGAAAGGTAACCAGGAAGAATGACAAATGAAAGTTAAATATAAATAAGAAAGAAAAAGACGAACTGAAAATGAGCACGAACAGAAGGAATACATAATGGAGAGAGTGAAACAGCGATTAAGCACACTGTGATATAATCTACACTTACCATTCGTTTGTATATCTGGTAATTGAGACATTCTTATCTCCAATGATTGTCCCTAATGTTGTTTTAATCCAGTAGATTTCCTATTTTACATATTTCTGTTCTATAGTACGTTAGAAAGTATAGTTAGGTGTGTAAAAAGGGCATACCCTTCAAAACACAAATCCGAGAAGTTCGAACACACCCTACAGCTATGTGAATAAATACTCCAGTATACATGTCCTTTATATGTATATATCTAGGGTAAAATAACAACTAAAGGACCATACAAGTATGCGTAAAGAAACCACAGGCGGAAAGGGGAATATGCGACCATGATTATAACTAAAATGTGCTTGAAATGGTGTAAAACATTGCGATTGTGTGAGTTGAACTCTACAACAAAGTATGTATGTGTCGTTCTTGTTCTAAAATTTATTGTCGGTTCGACATGTTATTAAAGTTTATATTAGACAAAACCATTGTATAATTTTAATAAATCAAGAAGGAAATACATTCCCGTAAACCTCTGACGTCTCTTAAAAATAAGACATAAACATTCAACATGTTTGATTTGTTTGTACCGTTTGAGTCCAACATTTTACAATGTTATCACATAAAACAACTCACATCACTCACTACTATATACATAAATTGGGAACATTAATAAATAAATCTTTTTGAATACCAATTTTAAATTGTTAACCGTCTGCACTAGTCACTGTCTCAACGTTGAATGAATTACAGCCCTATAATGCACGTGAAACCCGTGCTCAACTAGCCAACCTCCAACAGCCCTATAAAGACTACATCGCCTAAAGGGAAATTAATTTTCTACTATTTCTCAAACTCAAACTTTGAAAATAATATTGTATAATAATTGTTAGGTAGATGAATAACAAAAAAGGGTATAACTTTGCTGGAGACTGGATTCGATTTTCTAAGTTAATATCATGCCCAGGTGTAATCTTTTCGGATGCACAAAAAACTTTTTCACTGGGTATTCTTTTTGAAAAGATTAATTAATTAAAAGATATTATTTCCCATTTTAAACCAAAAGACCATACCCTACATAACGATACATGTGTAGGGCTAACACGTAATATGTTGATGTTTTAACCCTTTTGTTGTCTCGACCATAGACATATTCACTATATGCATATGTCTGTGTCTCGACTGAAGATGTAATGCATGAATGGCCTTCAATCAATACACTTTCTTTTGTTAAGACGAAAATGTATGCTATCAAAACAACCGTGTTCATCCAAGCAACGTATTAGTCCGATGCTGACATACACTTGTATAAGAGTACGGTAGTATTGAACTGTTTTCTCTTTCGGAATAAATTTGAATTTCTTCAAACACAAAACCTCCGATTAGCAGTTTTAGACTACAAACAGTGTAAATATCTAGGTATCTAGCTTTATTAACACATGCTTGTATATAATGCATTTTACTTTTTAAGCAGGTCACCTCTAACACTGTAACGGTGTCCGATAATACAATCTGTTATATAAATACATTTATGTTCAAGTTTGTTTAAATGTGAACTATATATATCTACCCAGGCCTGACATATGATCGTATCTATTTATATATAAAAAGATCACAGAAACGAACTATTCTAGCTAAACTGAATTTAAACCAACTTATGAACAATAGTGTTTAAAAAAAAAAAAAAAAAAAAAAAAAATCCTTTTTGTGTATTAATGTAACAGTAAACCATTTCACTCCGAAATGAGACGTAAACCTACGTAAATCAACGAACACTTCCCGAACACATAATCTACATGCTGATTTTAAGTGGTGTATAATTCAACACAGTGTCCAGTGAGATCGAGATTTTTCTCTAGTCACTAATTGGTCAATTAGAATTATAGCGGGTAATGTCGATCCTCTGGTGAAATGGTCTGTAGTGTAAGACAATATAACCCTTCAAAAATGTCTTCGAACTTATTGCATCGCATTATTCAAAGACCAGTATAATTCTGAGCTCCTAGATACTCCTTATTTATGCTTTTTAATGGCATTTTTCTGCAAATTTATAATTTGATTTAAAAAAACGTAATTTTAAACATTGCGATTCGCCAAACAAGCATTTTGTACAGAAGTAATGGGCTTTGGCTCTATTGTTAAACTAATCTGCTATGTCAAATATACCGCAATGATATATATTCGTGAATGTCACATTTTGGTCTTAAAATCTCCCACTCTCTCTTATACTAAGAAATGACCACTGATTGATCCTTTACGTATTTATAGAATTTTAGATGATGCACAAATATATCATAGATTTATCATTACATTGTCTTGTTTATCAGCATCTTCACAAAACAACAAAACCAACATCAAAATTGCGGAAAAATTGTGGAAAAAAAGAAAATTGAACGATAAATCATTGTGAAAAACATTTTCGAAAGCTTCGACAGAAATGCCCCTTCTGTGTTCTCGTGTGTTTTTAAAGATCTTTTGATTATTAGTGAAACATTTAGCTTAAAAAAAGATAATGACGTGTAGCTCAACTTATTATAGTAAACATGTTATATATTTTACCAAATGTGGTATAACATTATTTTCTATACTACCAGCAATTTCTAAATGTATGTACTGTATATTGTCTCGTTATTTTTTTTTTTTTTTTTTTTTTTTTTTTTTTTTTAGCGAAGCAGCCTTGTACCACATATAATGAGGGTTAAGCGATTAAGTGGTTCACCTGACAATAGTAATATTAAGTTGGCAAAGTTTTAAAAGAAACATAATTGAAAAATGAAAAATAGGTTAATGTCTATATAACATTGTCAACAGTTTTTATTTGTAGGTTCTATCTTAAATTATTCATTAAAAGTAGTAGTTGTTGTTGTTGTTGTTTAAAACAGAGCTAATATAAAAGTTAATTTAAAAGTTTAAAGATACATTATAAATGTATGACACAAGTGATCTAGTGCTGCAGTATAAGACGAATTAGGGACATATTCATTGTAACTTGCTAGATATGTTAAATCAGGTTCTGTATATATACATAGTATTAAAGAGACCCTGTTTATACCTACTAAATGTTGGTTTAAGGTCTTTTAAATGCAAGAAACAATGCATACCTGTTAATTAGCAATCACACAGTGAATGTAATAAAAGCTTGGATTATTTTAAGCTGTTAACAAAAAATGTATCTAATAATGTATTTAATAATCCGGAGTTTGTATGAGTTGAATTCATTTCTAACAATTTTTAAGCAAGGAGTAATTAATTTGTATGGTTGGTATAAAGGTAAATAATAAAGGTAAGAAAATAATCTCATATATTTATTGTGTTGCTAAATTAAGAGTCTCTTGGTATTGTTTGTGGAAACAATAGAAGGATATCGTGAAAATAGACAGTCAAGACTGCCAAGAAATGATGCAAAAGTGTTTTGCTGAAGCGTGACTATAAAAGTGTCATGGACGGACAGACGGGTGGACGATGGAAAAATGATCCCTATGTGTTACCTCTGCTTACAGCAGGTGACACAAAAAGCTATTATCAAATATCAATGCTGTAGTTACATGTAGAAGATGAATTACATGCCCTCGTATTGGAACTATAAGAAACCTGCATTATAAGGTATTTTATGTGCAAGATTTTGGAGTTATTACAAACAAATGAAAAATATACCTTGTATTAATTAGCTCATCGTCGGCCACCCTCGGTTCATTCTTCCTCGTCAGCCGTGGGATTTTCAACTAGCAAGTCGTCGTTTTTAATTTTCGGATACTCTCCGTGCGGTTGTAAGAAAATGTATCAGATATAGGATAACAATTAATGTTATGATACGAGTGCTCGGATTTGTTAACGTTAGGCAGCATCCAACTATTTCCAACTATATTTTTGTTGCTTATAAGAAAAACGACGGAAGGTAGTAAAAAAAAAAGAAGAAAAAAACAAACACGGTCGATGAATGGAAAGTAGAGTAATCAGCAGTCGTGGATTACCCGACGATGAAATTAGCACTATATTATAGGAAAACCATTGAATTATTGTCTTATTTATTACACAGTTTTGTTAAGTAGTTGTGTCTGTAAAGCATGGTGACTGATTTCTGTCATGTCTAATGGCGGGTTTTCGGGGCGAAATGTCGAAGACGAAAAAAAAAAATGGCGGGGCGAAAAGAGGAAAAGAAAAGAAGAAATTTCGAAGAGAAAAAGACGAAAAAAATTCGCCCGGAAATCTCGCCCCGAAATTTTTGTCTTTTCGTCTGCCAAAAGTCGAATCAGACTACAAGCTTAGTGACATATAATAATGCATTTGTGGGATATTGATAAAAAAAATAATTAAATGTAATATGATATACAAAAAAAATGCAGAACCAACAATGGCTCTCTCAGTCCAATCGTGTTTTAGATCGCGTAGGGAATTTCCGGTTACAGCGAACAAATTTTCAGGTCCCGATCTGCCCCCTTTATTATATGATATGTGATATTGCCATGTTTGATGCATGCATTTTCTTTATGATTTTTTGTATATGGCCAATGGCAAATTGTATTGCCGATTTGCCTAATAAAGTTGAGTTGAGTTGAGTTGAGTTGAGTTGAATTATTTTATATTGATAGATCACTGTTGTAGAGAATTCGGTTATAGCCAATTACCTGCTAGAGCAAACAATTTGTCTGGTCCCAACGGACGTTTCCAACGTATTATACATACGAGTATAAGTAACTGCTCATCCACGTGTGAAAATCACGACATGATACGAGCATTGTTACGAGTGACTTTTTTTCACGTCTGAACCTGGGAAATCAACAACAACAACAAATTTTACTGCATGAAACATACAACATGTTTATAGCAAACAAGCTGAACGAGAAAAGGTGGACAAAATTACAATTACAGAGAAATAAAGAAGTTAGGATTTTTTTCAACGGCAGTGATGATGATGATGATGATGATGATATAATGTAATGATGATGATATAATGTAATTTAAGATTAAAAACTACATAGCAAGATTTTTTAACAAACACAAATATTGTAATAATCAATTATTTTAAAGAATTACATTATAATCTCATATTTTACTAGCATAACTAAATATATTTGGCTAAGTTAAAGTGTTCCTTTTCGCTCTGTCTCATTGAAAATCGGTTTATATTTGTTTACAGTTGGTCAATGGCAAAAATAGGGTTTGAAATACTCCTTTCTCAAGTGTATGAATTTCGGACGTACATGTACTAATAAAAAGTGAAATTCGTTTTCTGTTACATTCCTATTACAGTTAGTACATTTTCTTTGATTTCTTGAGATGTTTGAATGTCTTCCTGTTTCTATTTTGTGAGGATATTCTAAGTTTTGTGATAGCTATGCAAAATAAATTATCTTTAATTTTGTATAGGTAGTCGTCAAACATGAAATTATATTCAATCATTTGAAATGTTTCTAATCTTTCGGAGGCACAGACGTTTGAATAATATGTTTGTATGTACAAATCGAATAGTCTTTGCCTTTTTTTTTGTAAAAAAAAGAATAATCGGCACGTTATATCTATTTCTATATAGCCTATATACGATAAGCCTGCCTGATCTAGTATAGATTTTATTTTATATGCCCAATTTTCTCCATTGTAGGGTTTTCCATTCTCTAAGTCATTTTCTAACATCTTGTAGGTAGTATGAGTATCGAACTGTCATTTCAGTTAAGTATTTTATCCATTGTTTAATTATATGTAGTTCTTTTTTTTTTTCTTATTTCTTTCATTGGATACCGGCTTAGTTCTCCGTATAATCTAAGTTTGTTGATTTACGAAGGATTTTTCTGCATTTTTTTGTATATTTTCTATATCTGGAGCACTGTGAAAGCCCCAGGCGGCACAGTAGTTTAATACATGTACTGTATTTATAAGTGAGTCAAATAATTAATATTTATCAGACGTAAATAGTTCAATCTGATTGAAAACTATGAACAGATTGTGCAATGCTTAAGATGCATGTTGTGCAATTTTTTTGTTGCGTTTAATTCCAATTGTTGTTTTTGAATAAACGAAATCCTAAATATTTAAAGGTTGTTATAATTTCAAATTTTGTGTCATTTAAATGAAACTCGTAAGTTGTGTGTCGTCCTTTTTCGAAAAATCATTATTTTTATCATGGGTGCGAGAGTTTGCCGGTCTGGCATAATTACTGTATGTTGTGTTAAACCCTTTTACTACGTCTTCGTCTGACGTCATTATGGACCCGGGTTTCATTTATGATACACGCACATGATGTACATAACATGCCATAGGCATACATGAATACACAAATTTAACTGATAAAGCGGTTCAGAAAATCCGTTTGCATGAAACAGTATACACATTTTAGTTTAAAAAATATTTATTTGCAATATGATACATGTATACATTGTTACGAAATAAAGCTAGAATTGGGAAAAACGTTGATTTACAACTTATATAAATCCCTCTTCCAGGAAAAAGGAAATTTACATAAATACATAAGTACGCAAACAGTTATAGCAAAAATTCACACATTTTGTTTTTCAATGACTGCTTTCTGCATTTCTGAGAAATGTAACTGAATTATAAATGCAACTTTCCTATGATTCCATATGCATATAGCACTGATGGAAGCTTAACATTATGCTTATTAATTAATTATTTCATTTTTCAAAGATACGATAACAATGATAATTTCCGTTTAAAGTAGACAACAAAGCTATCATGCGTTTACAGTTACTTAGCGCTTGCGTACCGTAAGGCGAAAAGGCGCCAACACGAAATTTCAGGGCGAGATTTCGGGGCGAAAAGACGATACTTCGCGGCGAAAAGTCGAAAATATTTTTTTTTTTCGTTACGAAATTTCGACTTTTCGCCCAGAACTCCCGCCCCGAAATTTCTACTTTTCGTCTTTTCACCCGCAAAACTGGTTTTTTTCGTGTTTCCGCCTTCGACCTTTCGCCCCAAAAACCGCCACACGATATGGCAGAAATCAGCCACCATAATAAAGTGTGTATGTCAAATCCATTGCGAGCCATATTTGTGTATATGTAAGTGTATATGTATATGTGCATTATATGTATGATGTTAATTTAAATGCAACATATGATGTACTACATGTACCGGTATGTACGTGTATCACACACACACACACACACACACACACACACACAATAAGTGAATATACATTGTAAAATAAACTTTTACAAGTATATTCGTTTATATTCATATCGAGGACTTGTTCCGGACTTTTGTAATTTCTAAACACTTACATAAGTGTTACTAGCAATGTGGATGTCAAGATAAGTATGTTGGTGTATAGCATGAGGCTGGGAAACATGCCTATACTTTTGAACTGATGAACTCGGTTTAAATACATGTGCCTGAATGGATGATCGGTAAAGAGTTGGGAACTTCATGTGCCATTGTGATTGCCAGGACATGTTTTTTTCTTTCTCTACTGAATTTGCTTCCCGATAATTTAAGCTGCTGCGCTTTGAGGTGTTTAAACAATAGAATTGGTAAATGACTCGTATCGTTGTAACAATGGATGGCACATTCATTCCCTTGTTATTGTTGTTATGCTCAAATACATGATTAAACAGAGATCGGAAACTCCTGTATTGTTTAGGCATACATCAGATCATTTAATATTGCAAACTTTCAAAACAGTATTGAAAATCACGGAGGAAAATGTAACCATATCATAAAATAATCATTTCTCTACTTCGAGGAATTATTCTCAGCTTGTTGATTAAAATCATTATTTAAAATTCGTCCAGTCAGGGTCTCTTTAATGCTGTATATAATAATATATATAGAGAGACCCTGATCCAGTGTAACAGAAAAACAACATATTTGACATAGTTATCCTTATACTTTACATGAAATATTTTACACAACAATTGATATATAGCACACATTTTATTTACATATATACAAAGACAATCATTATTTCCAAACAAATGTGCCTCATCGCTACGGAAGAAAGTGTTTAAATAATTGCTTTTTGAGGCTGACTCTTTATCCCTCTGCCACTATAGAGATAATATTCCTTTCTTTGTGCACAACAGCACCCACACATTGCACAAATCTTATGCAATACACTACTATGTGCAGAGGGGTCATATCACGTGCTATGTAGCGTCATCTTAAGCTGTCACAAGAAGCATCTTATTCCTGGATCCGGAGGGAAAATTAAACAATTTACTTTCATATATTTTCAATAGAAAAAGAGATATTTGAAAACGTGACTTTGCTAGAAATGGACATTCTGTTACGAGCTTTTGTGAGATTAAGTTCGCGAAATTTTGTTTGTTTTCGCGGAAAAAAACTCATCACTCATAAGGTTCCTATTTATAATGGGATACTGTACATATAAAAAAATCATTAAGGCCTATAGGAAACCTTTTGATAAAACACTTTGACGGCTTCATAACAGTATGCAGGTCATACGATAAATTAATATTCAATAAAAGTCAAGTAGTTGACATAGCACGTGGTATAAACCCCTATACTATCAGCAGTTTTCTCCTCCGTATTGCTGCTTGCGACAGCTTAGAATGACGCCATATCTCCGAATGTCAGGGCATACTAGAATTAAAAGAGAGAATTAAAAGATGTCCAACTTGAGGCTGACTAACATCGCTGTAGCATTTGGGGTCCACGAGATTCTTCAAGACATGTTTTCAAGTTGCATACAAAGAAATATGTACACCAATGAATTGCAGAAATGTTGTTGAGTGTAAAGAAAATTATGTTTGCGATGGCATATATATATAATCATGATTCATTTCTTGCACTGACGGAAGAAAAACAAGAAATGTTTGTGAAACATATATGCCCCCCTCATATGCCATAATATGTATATAGCTATATTACATGCAAGGAGTTTGCCTTCATAATGTATGTTGGCTTGTCACAAAAAATTCTCAAACTTCAAAAATTTGAGTGAAAATATAATGTGCTAAAATGTGGAACTAAACATTTACTGAAATAAAACCAGACACAATGAGATTTTGAGTTATTAGTCAGACAGTGCTTAAATCGTACAAAGTATTTATAAGAATCCAACTTATTAATTTGAAAACAGGGTTTTCTACATTTATAAGCAACAACTACATGAGGTTAGGACCTTAAGAGTAAAAATAAAATAGAAGTTATCACTTGGGCAAGACATTTATATAATGAAAATATATCAACATGTGACATTGTGAACTTGACCTTTGGATGTTGACACCCAAATCAATAGAGGTCATCTACTCATTATAAGGAACAACCCCATTTAGTCTGAAATAGGACTAAAATTTTATTTGGACAAGGCCAAGTCATCAAACATATATACAAATGCAACCTTGTGACCTTGACCTTTGAGGTATTGACAAATAGAACTTAAGTTATCACTCGGACAAGGTCTGGTATTATACATACACAACATGTGACCTTGTGACCTTGACCTTTGAGGTAATGACACCAAAATCAATAGGGGTCATCTACTAATCATGAGCAACAACCACATGAAGTTTGAGACTTAAAGGTCAAATAGAACTTAAGTTATCACTCGGACAAGGTCTGGTCTACCGACAGACCGACGGACATACGGACATACGGACCGACGGACCGACCGACCGACATGAGCAAAGCAATATACCCCCTCTTCTTCGAAAGAGGACATAAAAAACAGCGTCATTCTATGGACAATAGATGCGTTCCGTGATAAATTTACGTCTTAGATACACGACATCACGATATTCCACATATCAGTTATTGTTTTAAGACAGGATACCCTCAACAGCCTTTTCACTCAACCCTGATTTTTTTTCTTCAATTTTCCAAATCTGATATATTGTCAAAAAAAGTGTCGAGTAACAGTGACATTGACTCCTAAAGCAATCTAAACTGGAAAATCGAACTCGAAATCCGCCTAAATATCTTTGTAATGAATTTAAAAAATGTTTTGAGGAATTCGCCCGAAAACAATTATTTCCCTTTTCAGTTATATTGTTTAATATTAGAATTTTCATATAATGAAATCATAATCAAACGCAAATTAACACAATGCGTACGTGACACGTGAGGGCATTGACGATCAAGGCATATCCTGTTCGTATTGAAGAGGAATGAAACTTCAACTATTAGTCATTTCATCATCAGAAAAAAATGGAAGTTTGTTCAGTGTCGCATTTGTGCACTTAATACGGACTGCAGTGAAGTTAGCCCAGTTATCATATTAAGCCCATTTAACCTATTTAACCTATATATAAAGAAGACTATATCATTCAGCTTTACCCTGTTAAATGTAACAAGAGGGCCAAGATAGCCCTAAAGACGCTAACCTGAGAAAAACTGCCTTCATTGCCTGTACAAGTTACTAAATTATAGCATAGTTGTACTGAATGCATTATCCATGAGATCATTTCAATTCCACAAACTAAGCAGTACCTGTGGTCAAAATTGAAAGTCAAACCTGACTTAGAGATTATGGCTATAAACATTGTCAGTGAAACTTTAAAATGATTGCTTAAGAAATAAGGATGATATGTGTAGTGAAATCTGACATTTTTATTAATAAAAGGGTAATAACTCCCGACTTATTATCCGATATTAGCCATAGTCAAACCTTGCCTAGAGATGATGGCTATTAACAATATCAGAAATTTTGAAAATGATTGCTTAAGAAATGAAGATGCTAGATTGCAAACAAAGTTAAATCTGGCAATTTTTAAAATTAGAAGGGGCATAATCCTGACGTTATTGGCCGATAACAGCCATATTCAATTTTTGCCTAGAGATTATGGGTATAAATAATGTCATAACGTTTGAAAATAATTGCTTAAGAAATGAATATGCTAGAGTGCAAACAAAGTGAAATCTGCCAAATTCAAACATTGAAAGGGGCATAACTCCTGACATAATTGGCCGATATCAGCCATACTCGAACTTAGCCGAAAGAATTTAGCTATAAATATTGCCATAAAGTTTGAAAATGATTGCTTAAGAAATGAAGTTGCTAGAGTGCAAACAAACTAATTTGAACGAATGGGATGATGCTTTAGCCTATTCACTACATAGGATAAATGTGTTAACTTCACAGATATCTAATACGGTGCATCAATTCTCTCCAAAAAGAAATATTCATCTTCGAGGTCACTCACAGCGTAGGCATTGCAATCGTCAATTTCTGCAGTCGCTGGATCAAGCACAAAGTAGACGTGATTGTCTACTCTCTTTAGCGTAGCAAAGTTATCGGGTATAAGTGGTTTCACCCTGTTACTTCCTGGCTCTAGCACAAAATAGATCTGATTCGGGTCCGGCTTCAAATGCTTTTCTTCTGGAGATAACATTGTCACCGGAAGTCGCCTATTTGAGCCCGGCTCCAGTATGTTGTAAATATGGCGGGGCGCGTTTTCGTCAGCCATTTCCTGACCAATATTGCCGCATATATCAACAAATTCGTAAGGTTCGACAACGGGTTTGGGAATTGTGGAGTATTTGTGTTCTACAATACAATCTTCGTACTGCTTGGGTGGCCTTGGAGGTAAAATCATATCATCTCTTTCATAGTTTATGTTGGAGACTCCTTTGATTTCGTTTCTATTCTGTAACAAACATACAACAAACAAATGTGCATGACGTTTCTTTTTTTTTTTTTTTTTTTTTTTAGGCTGCAAGTTTCAAACTCATTTAGCAAACGTTTTTCAATTTTGATCTGTATATCAAAACAATCATTACTGCACATTTCCTCGCCTTCATGCTTTCGGCCAGTATTACAATAAACTATAAACATGAAACATAGACTGGTAAAATCAATTAAATACCTGTGGTAAACAGTTGACAGTCAAACATTAAACATACCATTTTAACCTAAATGCTATTTTTTCATTATTTCATTATAATGAAATTTCTATCTCCACCACCGCCACCTTTTACTTTAATCATTAATCATTTTTGTGTCCACTGTGCACCATAAATTAATTTTTTTTTTTTTTTTTTTTTTTTTTTGCTGCTTCATATACTTGTATATTGAAATGGTAGAATAAAACACGAACACACAGTGACACACAATGAAATAAAAAGAATTGTGTGTATTGGACACGGATGCTTTTGAGCCACTTTAACTAAGTCAAGGGCTATGACTCTGGTATGACTCGATAAATTTAAGTACGATTTCTTAGGTGCACAACTCATCACGGTAAACAGTCTAAACAGTTCGCAAAACGATTTTGTATTGGGCGGTAAGACAGACGTTCTAACGAAATCAAGGTTAAAAGAAGTTAAAAATAAATAGAAAAAAACACAACACACACTAGCAAAACTGCCACATAATCCCTAACCCTAACCCCAAACCTGTCACATAACCGGTTTCTTAAGCACAGTTAACCGGACAGGCAGACGGACAAACAACAGCAAATCTGAATACCACGTCCTTTTTTAAATTTGGGCATAAAAACCCACAGCTGATATCTATTAATCAACTCACGTCATCTTTGACACCTGAATAGTAGTGAACAATGCTCTGCTCTGAGTCGATGCCTTGGGGGTGTGTCGCCGGCGGGCCACCGGTGTATCCGATTATCGTACATCCCCATCGCCTTTTCCTATGAAATAGACATTCTACCTAATGAGCTTGATCTTAGTTTACTACTTTTCAAAGAAGAGTATTCAATGGATATATCGGTAACTTTTAAAACTTGCATGATTAAGACAGGCTAACAGTTTCATTTTCAAAACCAAGCAAGGGTATAATTATAAGAATAAGGTTTACAGCAGTCACCATTCGGGTCTATCCACTAAGTCGCCAACACCGTGTTTGACCTGTTAATAAGAAGGTCAGACCGAAATCATTCCCAGTTTGAGCAGATTTCATATTGTGATCTTCCCATTTCACTTAAGTTCTTATTTGCGAAATGAAACATCAAAAAGGTGATCCATTTCTTTGCATCATGCAAACTTATCACTTTTGGTGTAGAAAAAATAAGATACATATATAATAATGATTAACATCTGTGAATTTACTTTACCGAAGATTTTTTTTCGTGCGATATTAAGTGAAGTGGACCCTGATGAGTAGCGAGCGATCTAAAGCCTGGCCAGCCGTCGATATATCACAGACTTATCTAAATCTATGGGTTGTATAGTTGTAGTGGGCATGGTTTATAAGCAATGAGCAGGAAGAGATGACAAACTATTAGACAGTTATAACTTACTTAAGATATTAAACAGTGCAACCCGCTTGATTTTATATTTAAACCTCATAACCCTAACCCTGAACCCAGTCACATAGGCGATTAAATGAAAGAATAGAAATAAAGACCAATACCAGCATATAAAGCAATGGGTGAAATCTCACAAGTTGCCAAAGTCGCACGGTAGAACATGACTTGTGACATTGGTGAACTAAGGAACGTGCTTTTGAAATTCGCTTTAAGAGGCAATGGGTTTCAAGATGGGATCACCCCCGAAATTTGGCTTTAACCCAACCCAATGTAACAGGCAGAACCCCGAACTTTCTGACGATACTTACCTCCACACACCCAAACATTTGGTGAACATGAGACATGTGATGCCTGATCCAAACAAACAGCCCACTGCAATGCCGATCCCCAGCCCACACCAAAACGAGTCATCACCTGAAAAGGAATCGCACGGAAATGACATATACGTTCTATGTCTTCATTATAAAGATGGGTTGGATATACATGTATTCATTAACTCAAACAAACATGCATGATGATGTTGCCACTCAACTTTGTGGGTTCGAATCCCGGTATGACACCACGGGTTATTTTATCCGCGGCATCCATCCAGCTGACTTGTTATAGGTCGGTGGTTCTACCCTGGTGCCTCTGTGTATACTAGGTCTTCCTCCACCCGTAAGAGAACAGAACATAACATGTTCAACTTGATGCTGCGATGTGCTACTTTGAATGGTAAACAGTCGTCATAAAGTGGAACCGATTTGGTATTAAGGACGTTGACAAGTAGGCGAGTAGGTTATGATATAACTGCGTCCTTATTTCTTATTTCCCTGGTGTCGGCAAACACAAGTTACTGCTCATGCTTTATGCTGCGTTTACACTATGATCTCTCACGGTTACCCCGTTTTGCCCACGGTGGCCTGAAACGTGGGTGCCGTGGCCACGGTGGACAAAACGGGGTGGCCGTGAGAGAACGCGGGGGAACGGGATAGGCAAACGTGACAAGCCGTGATCGCCGTGGATGCCGGGCCAGATTTCTAAACTGTAAAAAAATCGCTACGGCAGTCACGGTGCGGATTAGAAACCTAATAGGCCGTAGCAAAACGGGATGACCGCAACAAGACGTGACAGAACGTTACAGGCCGTAACAAAACTTAGAGGTTGTCCGTAGTGGGACGGCGAACTTTCCTGATGTAGTCTCGTACAGCGATTGCTTTTTCTTTGAATGGCATTTTCAAAAATTATGTTCTATGGTAGCGCGCACTCTGCATCGAACAGCATTTCTAGGCAATAATTAGAAACACTTACTTTCCTTCCTAAATACAATTATAGGTCTTTTTTATTATTTTTTTTTATTTATTTATTTTCATCCAGTGATGTTCATTCTTATATATATTGAAGTACGGCTTCATTGTAGAAGTGGAAACCGAATTGAAATTTACAAAAAAAAATTTGCTGGAAATAACACGTTCAGTAAACGGAAAAAAATAAATGTGCTAGCGAGTAAGTGGCCAATAATTAGGAGATATGTGAAACACTGACAACTGCAATTCCATCACTTGTAGTTGCCTTTAAATATGCACATACATGTGAATGTTTCATCTGCCACGCTAGTTATATGCAACGCGGTGCAAAGTTAGGTCGCGGTTTCGAATCCAGCTGGGGAGTTTTGGAATGGTAAATTTTAGTCTATTAACCAATTAAAGATTAATAAAAAATAAAATGTAATAAAAATAAAGAATGAAAGTAAAGCAAAGCACCTAGCAATACTTTGGCCGTGGGAGTGGCGGGCTCACCCAGTGGAATTTTTAACATTTTTTTTTTTTAGTATAAAATCCAACATGTTTGCCAAAGTTTTTTAATTGATAGTAGCACAAATGTTTTTTTTCCTTGGTACATTACATGAAAGAAGCATTGCAATCATTCTTTTTTTTTCTTTTTTTTTGGTGGTGGTGGGGGGGGGGGGTCTATTTAAAGAAAATCATGAATTTATATGTTGCTTTATTTGTACTAGATACCTTTATTCATTGCCAACTGTTATTGTGTGTTTCATGAATTATATTTTCTTGCTTTTTATTTGAATACATATATCTAATAAATCTTAATAAATCTTTTTAAAGGTCTATTTTGTTTCATAATGATACAATTTTCATGAAAAAAAGAAAATATGAAATAACACTGACATATTGTAGACTAGCATAAATGGTACACAATGTGCAAATATCTGTTGTAAAATAACAGCTAAACACTTTGAAAGTTTTGATCAAATGACGCAATTTAGTATTTTGAATGGACGTCAAAATACTCTTGAATTTGAAAAACCGTAGTCGAATCACAATTGATTTATCTGCTACGTCATCAATTTAAGCACTCGTGATTCGTTAACTTGGGAATACGGAAGGTATTTGCAAAAGGTCAGAAAATTAACGAAGATATGCGGAATATGCAAATTAGGTATTTTTGTAAACAATTGAATGATCTTAAGTAAAATATTCTTTCTTATTTATGCATAGTCGTAATGTTGTGGTAAACGAACATGTGCAGATATCATCTCTTGACAAATCTGTAGTACACATTTTCTTTTTCTCTTCAAATAATATACTGTTCACCCCTCTTTTTTACGACCATGTTTACGCAAACATCTTTATGACATTGGAGTTACAGGATCGTTTTAAAATTTGAATAATTTCCACTTCAGTGCATTTAAAAGATGTTCTCTCAGCGGTATTGGCGCTTTGATTTATACCGTAGATACGAACGTGCCCAAAGCTGCCCGGCGTCCACGTTTCATCCGTAGAAAGCCTTGACAGAACGTAAGAAACGTGTAAGACCTTGATCAGAACGTTATGGTGGCTGATTTCTGCCATTTCGTGTTGTCGTGTCTTCGCCCCGAAAGGCGAAAGGCGAAATAACGAAAACTTGCCATATTGTCGTTATTTCGCCTGTCGCCTTTCGGGGCGAAGACACGACAACACGAAACATGTCAGGCGAAATAACGAAATTTTAACAGGCGAAAGGACGAAAAGTTTCGCATTTGAATGTTTCGTGTCCGCGGGTCGAAACCTTTCGTGTTGGCGCCCTTTGTTTGTCGTGTCTTCGTGTCTTTGCCCCGAAACGCGAAAGGCGAAATAACGACAATGTTGCAGATTTCGTGTTGTCGTCCTTTCGCCTCGAAAGGCGAAAGTCGAAATAACGAAAATGACTGTACGTTTCGGGTTTCGCCTTCCGGTAGACATGCGCAGAACGTTTACACATATGCATACTTGCTGTAAATATCAACAATGCCAGGTGAAGATAGCTTTATTTCACTGCAGCAGAATATATACGCCGATAATATCCTTTTGAGTAATAAAATTTATGTTTTAATACACATTATATGTAGATGCTTACGTATAAGTATAAAATTATGTTAGCTTTTTTTAAATCATTATAAGTTTATGCTACCGGAATGCGAAACCCGAAACGTACAGTCATTTTCCTTATTTCGACTTTCGCGTTTCGGGGCAAAGACACGAAGACACGACAAACAAAGGTCGCCAACACGAAAGGTTTCGACCCGCGGACACGAAACATTCAAAGGCGAAACTTTTCGTCCTTTCGCCTGTTAAAATTTCGTTATTTCGCCTGAGATGTTTCCGCTTTCGCTTTCGGGGCGAAGACACGACAACACGAAATGGCAGAAATCAGCCACCATAGAACGTGAAAGAATCCATCAGAACGTGGCGGACCGTGAGGCGTCCGTGGCTGACTGCGGGCCGCAACATGGTTGACACCGGGGCTCAGTCCTTTTCCCCTCCACGGTTCGTCACGGATGTACCGTGATAGACCGTGAGAAAACTTGGGAGGACTTAACTTGTATATATAGTAAAAAAAACACAAAAGTCCAACAGCGCACTACGTTTTGTGCAAACAGGACTGCTGTGGACGCCGGGAACATAGTGTAAACGCAGCATTAGTCGGCATGATCGTCGGTAGATGATTTATACCGACGAGGAGTCTGTGGGAAATAATTGTTGAGTGGCGTCGTCTACAACCTATGCTTTTACACCAACACATTAAAATATCTGCAAATGATCGATCACCGGTAAACGAGTGATGATGCCAGGACAGTTCATCTGATACACATATATAAATATAAACACACTCTAGCATCAGTCAAAGTTGGCGTGACGCACGAGTTACTTGAGCATCTGGCGATCCGTAAACGATTCTAAAAGAATCTGCCGAGCAATGACAGATACTATGAATAATGATTTATGTGTAGTTGAATGTCTTCGGTTAAAATATACCGTCGAAGGTATTCTTTTAATTCATAAACTATGCGAATAATAGTAAATAAGTTCTTACAGTCGGCCATTTCCGGTGCCTTATGATCAATCACAGTTTACATCCAAAGCTGTTACAGACAAACACTGTTTGGTCAAACCCATATAAATCAATGATTAATGTCACATAAATCACATTGGTTATTTAGAAATCCTTTTATTCATGCGATAACTATACACAAAGCATCCAGACATTGCTTTCCAAGAAAACATTGACTGTTACACAGACACTGAATCCCTTTATGTTGTCTTTTATCAAATGAAAACTTGGACTGACTTTGAAATAATATGCGACTGTAACTAAATATATTCTGTGCACGGATAAAAACAAAGAGACATAAAACGGAAGTATGAGATCGAGTGGATGGGTATTGTTTAATCACGAACAATGGAAACAAAGGTTATTGGTAATGTCAGCCATTCAGCAAATTAGTCACTATGATACACATGTACGATATGTGCTTCGAATCTCACATATATATTAAAAATCATACCGGCGCCTCTACAGTATTTCAGTCCAGCTAAATACAGACGAAGGAAGAAACCGTGTACAAAGCGGCATCCGGGTAATCAACCGATCTATTGCAAACCGTCATCTGGGTAAACCATCGATCTTCTGCAAGCCGACAGCCAGGCTTCCCCACATTAAAACTCCGTGCGACCAGACCGGGAGTTGAACCAACCGCGGTATAAAAGGATTAAACTCCATATACGCGAAGCATAAGTCTCATACCCGAGTATAAAGGGAACAATACGAAGTATAGAGTACACCACCTTAATGGTTTCATTAATGCTACATTTCCGAGTATAAAGGGAACAATACGAAGTATAGAGTACACTACCTTAATGGCTTAATTAAGGTACTTTTCCGAGTATAAACGGAACAATACGAAGTATAGAGTACACCGCCTTAATGGTTTAATTAATGCTACATTTCCGAGTATAAACAGAACAATACGAAGTATAGAGTACACCACCTTAATGGCTTAATTAATGCTACATTTGCGAGTATAAACAGCACAATACGAAGTATAGAGTACACCTCCTTAAAGGTTTTATTACATATCTTGATGGCTGAGTTAATAATGCTTCTCCCCGGTCGGTGGGGACGGTGGATTCGACCCCGGGCCGCGACACACCATTTTTTAAATATTTCTTGTTTATTTTTTGTTTTATTAAACACTAAAGTTACTTAAATGGTATTTGGTTGAGATAGGAGTTAGGGTTAGAATTGCCAATCACCTAATTATATTGGTTGTTCCAGGACTTGTTTGGCTGGTGTCAGGATAGCATGACTGCGTTTGACACCAAGTTTTTATCTACGGCTTCATGTATATGTTCTTGTGACCAGAGACTCTGAATGACTGCTCAGGGGAGTTTCATTTAGGCATGACATTTAACATACATATCTGTTAACGAATTTTAGTTGTTTTAGTGTTTATGGTCACCAAGCACCCAACGAGCAGGTTCACGGCCCCCAGTGAAGTTGATGTTGTCTCCATCTGCTGGCAAGGTTATGCTGGTTGTTTTGAGGTTTATCGTGGAATAATACCGGCTTGTTTCATAACAAAGTGTCAAATTGTGACTTCAATATTCTATTTAGAAGTAATTTTGAAAAAATAACCGAAGAAGAACTGAGGAAAAATATTTTTTCCAGTTATACTGCTTCATCTACAGTAGTATGTATCAACTCCTTAATGTGACAAGTGTTGTTCCAACACCTACAGTAGAACGTGTCAACTCCTTCGTGTGACAAGTTTTGTTCCAACATTTACTGTAGAACGTATCAACTCCTTCTTGTGACAAGTGTTGTTCCAACGTCTACAGTAGAACGTATCAAATCCACGTGTCAAGTGTTGTTTCAAAATCTACAGTAGAACGTATCAACTCCTTCACGTAACAAGTGTTGTTCCAATGTCTACAATAGAACGTATCAACTCCTTCACGTGACAAGTGTTGTTCCAACATCTACAATTTTACGTATCAACTCCTTCGTGTGGCATGTGTTGTTCCAACATCTACAATAGAACTCCTTCACGTGACAAGCGTTGTTCCAACATTTACAGTCCTTCGTGTGACAAGTGTTGTTCAGACATCAACAGTAGAATGTATCAACTCTTTCACGTGACAAGTGTTGTTCAAACACCTACAGTAGGATGTATCAACTCCTTCACGTGACAAGTGTTGTTCAAACACCTACAGTAGGATGTATCAAGTCCTTCACGTGACAAGTGTTGTTCAAACACCTACAGTATGATGTATCAAGTCCTTCACGTGACAAGTGTTGTTCCAACATCAGTGCAGCTTAGACCATGCCCCTTTACGCCATTTATTATTATATCTTTTTTTCTCTCGTTTACGAAATTTACGATAAGAATAATGCTTGTCAGAAAAAAATAACTGAAATAGGAGACCTGTAAGCTATTGTTCTATTTTATCATATCCTCACTTCCTCTGGTAAGGGGTTAGACGGAGTCACTTAGTCCGACAAAGGATCAATGGATTTTCAAGTTATTTTGCACAAATATTTTCCTTATGCAAGTCATACTTGATGTCCAGAAGTTGAAAAATATATATGCCAACTTGCTTTTCCGGGCTCTAACTCGAGAAAGGATCCCCAATTTTCCAATTATTTGGCACACAAGTGGAGTGCCGCGAGTTAAAAGAACTAGATTCCTGACTCAAAGACCATGGTCATACGTGAAGGTCAAATGTATGAAATATACGCCATTTCGCTTGTCCGGGCTAGCTTTGAGGATTTTTTAGTAGCTTAATACACCTGATTACCTTATGAAGGCGAAATGTCAAATGGAATGGTTTTCATCGGATACAGATATGAATGATCAAACTTATGCAACAAAGATTAATTCTGTTTTGTTTCTGCTTGTCAGGGCCACATAACTGTCATGGAGTTTGGGTGGTATGTCAGCTGGTGATTACCATCCAAATGTTTACCACTTATATATAGCAGGATAGTGGTGATATAAAGCACTTTTAGTGTGATCGCGATCCTTCAGTCTTTCCCGTAGGGTTAACAATATGTTTGTATATATGTAATTTTTATATATGTACAATATAATCACATTTGCAAACTTAAACGTTGTGAGCCTGCCTTTAAGATTGATTTAAAACCCAAATTCAGGATTCTAAAATTTAAAATAGTCAATCTCTTATTGAGTAGTAAATTAATTTATCAAATCCTCTTATATGGTAATCATTTCCTTAAAAAGTCTTTATATTTCAAGAAATAAATTGGTAGTCACCCACTATTTTTTTGTAACTCCCAACAATAATGCTGCTTTCGTCTTTACAAAATGTAGTAGTTCCTTACTGCCAGAAAATGCCGTAGACCAGAATAAGATTTCTTTCTATTTGAGAGCATTTTTTTCAACGTACACAACGCTGACTTAGTTATTTCAGGACCATTATATTAATTATAGATTATCTCCTGGTTATTTTAACGCTAAAATAATTTCGTAAAATTTTAATCTCTCTAATATACTTACTGTTCATCAACATCAGAACAAAAATTATGACAACCTTTAGCTTAGCCCAAAGCTAATCTTAGAAAATCTCATCGTCGGAAACCCCTGTTTCACTTCATGACTTCAAGCCGTAGTAAAATTGACAAAACAATGTCTATCTTCAACAGTCGTTGACTACAATACGGACAAATGAAAACGCACCTTCTCCGGTGTGGAGGCTTGAAGGTCATAAAAATTGATGAAAAAAAGTATTTAAAGCTATGAAACTACTACATATTAATAAGGAAAAAAATAACATGCTAATAGCGCAAAATGTTTTTTAAGGCCCATTATTCTTCCAAAAGCAGTATATTCTTCGAAAAAAAAAAAAGTGTGTGCTACATATGACGACGATTCCACGACGGTTTTTCCAATTCATATTATTTCCGATTACAGACCGTCTTGGGAATACTCGCCACTGCAAAATGTAATCAATGAGAGTATTTTGACATCCATCCACATCACGAAATTGCGTAATTTTATCAACATTTTCAAAGCGTTCAACTATTATTTTACAGCAGATATTTGCACATTATGTACCTTTTGTGATTTTTTTATTGGACCTTAATAAACCTCGATAATTAAAGAGTGATATAAACATTTTGGATGGTTATCAAACCTAGTTGAGATATTGTGTCCATTTACATTGTGACCAAGATTGGTTCATGTTTGTAAGAGTAAGAGAGCATGCAAACATTGTTCATGTAGCAGTTTCGAGGAGTTTAGAAAGTGGACACTGTTTATTTAACCATTTTTCATTAATTCAAGGGCCATAATTACGGATTGTCTGGGACAATCTGGTTTGTAAATGTTGTTGTATTGGGGTTTACCGTCGCTGCGATAGTATTTCAATAATATAGCGACGTCCAGCTAATTACAGGTGGAGGAAGACCCCCGAGTACACAGAGGTACCCGGGTAGAACCACCGACCTACCGCAAGTCAGGTGGAAGGCTTCCTCACATGAAAAATCCGAAGTCCCTACCGGGATTCGAACCCACAGCGGTGAGGGGCTGAGAGGGTTTGTAAATGACTATTTTAGTTTACCATCGCTTCGACAGTATTTCAGTCATATAGCGACGTCCAGCTAATAACAGGTGAGGGAAGACCCAGAATGCACGGAGGCATCCGGGTAGAACCACCGACCTACCGCAAGCCAGTCGGAAGGCTTCCTTACATGAAAATCCGAAGAACCCATGCGGTGAGGGGCTGAGCGAGTTCTAAAGTCAAGAACTTTACCCTCTCGGCCAAGGAGGCCCCGGTTTGTTAATGAAAGGGTCCAAGATATTGATATTGCACCTATTTACATTGTGTCAAAGTTTGGTAAATATCGGTTCATATTTGTTCAAGTTAGAGAGCAGACAGCATCATTTGAATCTTGCCCGTTCAGCCACCACAGGCGAATCCATTATACATCCTGACTTTGACCGGCATATAAAAACAGTAAATAGATCCAATTTGAATATCTGTAAATATTGGAGACAATGGGGCACCATAAAAAAATTGAAGTAATTAGCAGGTATATTCATTTATTTAATCATGAAATATAATCAGTCTAATATAAATGAGAGTAAAACTCAACCATGTAAATAAAACATATGACTAGTAATATCAGAATCATTTTTACAATAAACAATGGTTTTGTGAAACACACACAGTCTAGGTGACTCCTGATTTGATTAAGGCTACAATACCCTGCAAGATATCAGTAAGGGAAGTTGAGGATCTACTGGTGGTCAATGCTAGCATAATAAATATATGGGAAGATAGATGAGAAGGAAAGGAAACCATACATGAAATACTGAACAGATTAGCTGAGAGTAAAACAGAGGAGGAGATCAACTAGATACTGGTAAAACTCACTGCATACATGAAGCTAATTTAAAGCAAGCAATTTAAAGATTTTTCTAGGCCCCTTACACAGTTTGATGACTTAAACAAAGTATATTATAGTGTTTTGGATGTGACCAGACTGATGAAGGAAACAGGGACTTGGAAGAATAAAACCTAAATGTATGATGGTAGCTTCTCTTAAAGATATAATTTCTAATAAATACTTTTAACCAAAATGAAGAGCAATATTTGCCTGCCCAATAAAAATATATTCTGGATTGAATTAGGCTCTAAATCTTCATACAAGTAAGTCATTTTGTATCTTTTTTCTACCATTTAATCAACATTATGTGAAAAGAAATTACCGTATAATATTCAGAACTTCTAAGAGCTATTTCCCATCGTTTGTCAGTTTAAGGGCACTAAATCCTTGCCAAAACACAAACATATAATTGCATTAAAAGCAAATTAAAACAAAATATTTAAAACAAAAAATTAGCCCTACATTAAAAACTCAAACAAGTAACTGGTGTTGCACCAACACTTGAGTCCCCTACCGATGAGATGCATAATTTTTCCATTACCATAGCAACCAGAATTTTGGTCTGAGAAAAAAACAACAAAGTGATGTGCAGAATCTCCATACAGCCATCTACTCATGCATCAATTTTTATATTATCATCTTAAATGGTTTTTAAGTCATCGCGGGGTCCAGATTTCCGGACATCTGGACAGACAGACAGACGGATGAACAGAAAGACGGAGGACAAAACTATAGTCCCCTCCGGTGTAAACACTGATAGGGGGCTAAAAAGAAGAAAATTAACATTTTATACCTCAGAAATGAAAGTTTATTTGATACTGGCATCTGCAATTAGATGTATAATTGACCACCAGACTATTATACAGGAGTATGTCTGTTAAGTAGAACAGTACTATTAAACATCCATCAGAGGTCTACTATCATCAAGGGTTTATTTCAATGTGCTACTTAACGTAATTACATGTATTTCATTAATATTATCTTTTTTTTTTAATTTAAAATCCTGATATTGTTAAAAACTTCACATATATTGTAGGAAAATATCATGACAGTAAAATATTCTATTTATAATTTTGAAATAACATGTTCTAGCAATTATTTTTGTAATAAAAACAATAAAAAGAAACTTGAAGGACTGTACAATACCAATGTCTGAGATTAAATCAGAATATATTGGTCTAAATATTCAAGGAAGTTGTAACATAAAGTTGATGTGATGGCATGTGATGTTGGAAAATGCTGGACAAAAAAGTAAGAACTCATCGATCATATTGTTTCAAGAGATGAACAGGACCATCATGGTTTCTACAGGGTATATTATACTACCTTGGGGTTGAATAACTAATAAAAAAACGACATAAAACTGATTAGCCAGTTACCATGGTGACCATAAGGCAAGTTACCATGGAAATATCTGGGAAGCATACTATGACAGAACAGATGATAATGCCAGAGTAAATGAGGGAGACAGATGACCGTATGGTGAAATATATAGATAATGAAGCCTTATACAGATATATACATAGTACATACAAGATCTCGACAGAAAAAGCTCATTATGGAATGTAGAAAATAAATACATGTATAAATAATTGAAGCACATTCTTATAGTAAAATACACAATATCAAAGTTAAATGTCATAAAAAGTCACACACTGGTACAAATATGTACATTGACTTTTAGCTGTTTTTCCACAGGAGAGACTGGTAAGATGAGCAACAGAAATGAGATGATCAAGGTCTTCCTACAACAATAAACTCTTAACCATGAGTTGAGGTCTTGAACCAAATCACACAATGCAAATATGTTTGTTCATAGTGAGTCACTCAGTTACTTTGGTTTTCCAGTTTAATTGATCTGTGTTAAGGAAGTTATTCTGACTTGGATTAAACAATGCAAAATCTGACCTACTTATAGAGGTCTGTGGTTTTGTACACTTTTAAATGTATGTCTCCTTGTCTATTGTTGATGAAAAACAACAATCAGACAATACAAAACCAAAGACCTACAATAACAAAGATTGGCAAGTAATCAAAATCACGCGGCAGATTGTCCACATCTTGTAAAGTCAAGTTTGCAAATTACTGCAATTATATTTGATATATTTGAATGTAATTCATAATCTGCAATAGAACAATGTATTACCTTAAAATGATACTGAATATATTAAAATTAGTACAGAAATAAAAATTGTTTATGTAAAATACAGAAGCCCCTGCATGAAAAAATATATGTAGATTTTGTTGTTTTCCAGAAACACTGGTTGAATTTAAATCAAAGTTTTAAGGAATTTCAAAATTAAACTGAAAATATTTTCTTGCACTAGAAAAATGATACTTTTAATAGAAAGTTATTTTTTCTCTGTGATTTTTCTATTCATTTTAGACAGTTTGCAAAATTCAGTGACCTCAGCCGCATGACAAAATAATATTTTCCTCTGACTGTTACATGAGTTTCCTATCTTTGTTTAATAAACCAAATAATGACTGACCAAAGAGCCAATACGTTGCAATACGTATAAATAAAACTCTTCTAGCTCAACCAATCTAGTGTGTGCAAAAAGACTCTAAACTGATGAAGGAAGTATTAATAAAAGTACTGAGTAGTCACACTAATTTAAACAGAGTTTGCTGTCTTAGGTATACAATAACACATACATTGCTTAATAAGAAGGCAAAAACAGACAAGTTTCTGGGTCAGCTTTGTTTACACAAACAAGACAAACTAGCAGACTCAAACAATACCCAGCAGACACAAACATGGAAAACAACTTAGAAGGCCTCAACCAGGCAAATTAAGAAGGCCCCAACAAGACCAAATTTAAAAGCCATCTGGAAGACCTGGGCAAGACCAACCTAGCAGGCCCGTACACTACATATTAAGAAGGCCCAGAAAAGACCAATCTAGCAGGTCTGGGCAAGACCAGACAAGAACAAATAATACAGCCCAGACAAGATCAAAGTAGCAGGCCTGGGCAAGACCACAATGGCAGGCCTTCACAAGATCAATCAAGACGGCGATTAAATGGGTCAGACTGGACAATATTCATGTACCTACATCTATCAACACCACTAGTTACCTGCTGCTGAACAACACCTAGAGAAGACAGGTAAATTAGGAATCTATATCCCAGTATCACAAAAGCAGACTTGTTTTCCTTTATACTATAGCATTAAGTTGTTTCATTAACAATTCTGTGAAATATTTCCAAACTAAACTTATTTTACAAAACAAACTTCTATGAATGGTACATTTTCTCAACCTTTTAATTCAAACAAAAATATATAAATCTATTGTCTTTTAGGAAAAGAAAGACTTCACCAAACTGATGTGTACCATAAAGAGAAATATCCTTTATATTTAGCCAATCATTTTTTTTAAGCTACTGGCCAAAATAACTGTTCTAATTCCTTAATAACATAAATATAAATTGTAAAACAATAATTGGTATACATCTTCGAAGAAATATGAAAACATTTAATAACAGAAATACTGTGAATAATATGTGTGTTTTTTCAAGTCTTGATTATTTTTTACTATAAAGAACTTGGTAAGTCAATAAACTAAAATATGAAAAGTGGGTAGAAACCATTCCTGTTTTCATTAATATTCATCAAGTCATAAATATGGACATGAATATTCATGAGGTAAAGGTTAAAAGAAATCACACATCAAGACTCAGTCATATATATCAGATTGTATAGTAGCCAGTCATCAATACAGTATATCAATCTTCCTTGTGGCCGTGCCTGCAATTAAAGATACCCCACCCACTGTCCTGCTATCTTGTACAGTGAAATGTTTGATTATATTTAATTATTTATTGATTACAGACCTACAGAATTTTTTATTTTTATAAATCAGGTACATAAGAAGTCTATAGAAATCGCTTCTTAATAATTCACCTCTCCATAAATCAATCCTTCATAATGACATCAAATACATATATTTTGTGCTAGTTATGGCCATGACATTTCTGTTGATTTTGTTCCATAGCAGATCTTCATTTCCCTCTTGTAATTGGCATTTCCACCCAGTTCTTCAATTAGACTGAGACCTGTATTTGATAAAGAAACCTTACAACTGGATAGTGTATTTAAATAAATAGTTGGTTACAAACAGCACTACTTTATGACATCTAATTATATATACAAAAACATTAAACATTTTGTGGTACTAGTAAATGTAAAACATGGATCAACGGGAAGTAAATGTGTCATGGTTTTTCAAAAATCTGTGTTGCACCACTATTATCTCCCTTGACAGAATGTTAATCCTTGTCTCTCAAAACAGGAAAGGACAGGTATCAGCATTATGACTAACTCAACCTTTCATCCCATCCATTGAACAATGATTTTAGTATAAGTGAAATACAACATTTGATCATCCATCATCCATGTCTTCAACATTGAAATCTCACTGAACTATAAAGCACATTTCAAATCTCACAGATCTATTACAAATCTCACAGATCTATTACAAATCTCACAGATCTATTAAATAGCGTACATGAATATGCACATGGATCCTATACTAAGGAATGGATTTCATCGATGAATAATGATTGGTTACTCTGCCACTTGAAGCAAAATATGAGGACATTGAAGGTACATGAGGAGAGAGACAGTACATCGCACATTCACAAAAGACCCTCTCTTGTCCAATATAAATATATATGTACATATACATTTTTATACATATATATAATTATGTGAGTCAATTATGGAAACACAGAACGTTCATAGCATAACTATAGATTAAAAAAATGAGATTTTGGTCAATGTACATTGCACATAGATTGCACATGGACTGAAACTAAACAGGAATGCTGCAAGACTCATAGCCAGTCTAAGCAAATGGAAATTATACATCAACAGTAGACCGTTCATCCGCACCGCACTGGGATCTGGCTGGCAGTGTCAATAGAATCTATCTTCAGAATTCCCAGAATTCAACCAATAAATCCTGACTCTCAAAACACTGGATTGACTACATTGCATTTCCTCTGCTGATCTCTATAACCCACTGTCAGAGAAACCTCACCAAAGTGGGAGAAGAAGAGATGAATTGATCTTTCATTTTTCCATGCACATGTCTGTTCAGCTGATAATGATTATACATGAGACCGGAATGCATGCTTCAATACTATTTTTGTTTTTGCACTTTCCTTTCAAGATTCCACAAATATTCAGCATTAATTCCTTAACCCATCACAGCACTAGCTATGGTAATTACCAGGTTACGAAGCTTTGCATGTTATTTTCACATTTAACATCATTTATAATGAACATTATTCACAATGTTCAAACCTCCATAAATTTGATTAACGCTGAGTGAACTTGTTTGATTGAGCTGGGTTTTTTTTGGATTTGCTTGAGAAGTCAAGTTTCTGGTTGTCATAGGAACATGGGTTCATGGAGAATCCTGATTAATGCTGCATTCCTGCTGTCTCATTGTCAAACGAATGTGGACATGGCTGAAGGCTGGTTTCCCTTCTCCTCAGGCTTGTTGGAACCATATTGGCCTGGAACCATAGATACAGTTTATAAAGCTAATGTACATTATTTTTTAATAATAATCAAAAATCAACAACAGAAGTGAAGAAATTTTACTTCAACTATAGGCCTAAATCCACCTATAAGACATTAATGTAACCAGCCGCCAATGGGATTCGAACCATAAACCTTCAGATCTGCAGTCACACAAGGCTGAAATGGTAAAAATCCAACTCTCTATAGCTTACAGCTCATATCTTAATAATTATCAATAAAATTCAATTTCCAACATCTGTTGAAAACTTACCAATAAATGACCCATCTTCATTAAATTTACTGGGGTCTACATCACCGTACTCAGCCATGCTATCTGTCTCACTTCCCCCAGGCAACTTGTCCGGGTCATTGTCAAAGGAATCTGGGCTCCCTGCCGCCAGAGGGTCCTTCTCACCACTGAAGTACAAATAAAGAAAAATAGGGTTTACATTTATGACTAGCAGTTATATGCAATTTATCAAAATTGATTGAGAAAAACACAAGTTTCTCTTGAATTATTCACCACTCAGCAACATTTGACACCATGTCCAACTATTGAGATGCCAAAATAAGCATGTATGTGTTGCTACACATATGGCCCAACCAACAATCTGTTTAATGGCAGAAAAATTAATATGGAATGTAAAAAAAATACATTAAAAAAAGAAAAAGGCATGCATGATTTGTTATGGTTTTCATCATAATACACATATATATCAAAAGTAAGTCAGATACAATTATGGATATTGTCATGGTTTAAGGTTCATAACTCTATCAAATATGCCAATATGGGAATGAAAAGCAATTTTGGTCAGTATTATCTGCAGCATAAAAAAAGGTTCAAATACATTGTGTAAATGTCTTTCTTCTTAAGAAATAATCAAAGTCCAAGGCCCTAAACTCCACAAAAGCTATGTGTAAAAATTGTTTACCTTCATACCAAAAATGAGCTGAACATTTAAAAGAATGTAGCAGAAGTTTATAATCTCTGCAAATAAGAAAATTCCTAAGTCTTAGGGCAGTAACTCTGTAAAAAATGCCCCCCCCCCCCAGGGAACAAAATGCAAACTAGATCCAAAATTCATCATTGTTAAACACATACTAAGAATCATTTCATTATCTCTAGGTGAAATTCTGAAAAGCTTAAGTATAACCATGACTAGAACTATATCACAGCCACTCAGTGGTTGGGCTATAAAAAGGCAAGTTTAAAGTTGTTTTTTTAAATTTAAATAGTTTAAATATTTTCTTTACAAACTACTTATAACAATAGCTTTATATGCAGAAAGCAATATTTAATGCTTGTATCTTTGGAATCACACATGTCAGTAAAAGCATACGGTGCCACTGTGTGCTCATGGTCAAAATCAGACAGACAGACACTATGTAAAAGGCGTGCAGTACTGGTTGAGAATTGCGTAAACGGTAAAGCAAGATGATTATCATAAAATTCATGGGCTTGGAGCAGAACTATTGTAACTGTCTTCTTTATATACATGTAGCTAACATAGGTTTGCACCAAGCCTTTAATATGTGTTTCAATATGTACATAAAAGGATGCATGTATTAGTATATTGAAGTAGCAAAAATTCTAAAGTATGTGTCACCTGTGAAGCTGCCAGGTAATCTAGGTACATTAGTTACAATGGACACATGGGTAAAATCAACAACTAAATGCAAGCCATCTAGAAGGCTTCCTTACATGAATAGACTGAGGTACCCAGCAAACAGGGTTTTGAACCAACAGCAATGAGGGGCTGAAGTATGGGAAGTCAGTGGCTTTCACTGCTTGGCCATGGAGGCTCCTCAAAATTATTTTGAAAAGGAAATAAAATGTAAGTGTCAAAACACTGGATAGATGGTACCACAGAAACAGGCTGTTTGGGATTTTAAGGTTGAAAGTTTTCAGGAATGTGTTCAGAGAGACAAGTATAAAACAGATCAGTCTGATCAAGTCTTATACTGTTCACTCCTCATCTGTATTTGCAATACTGTGAAGTCATTAATTTTCAAGGACACTAATTTTTGTCGATTTTGTGGAGGGTTTTATCCATGAATATTAATCCCCACAAAAACTTGTCTCTTTAATAGACCTCACGATTTCTAGAACATAGATCAATGAATAAATGTTCCCATGAAACTGCTTTAGGTACATAATCAACAAAATTTAATGTCAATGAAATTGAATAATTTTACAGTAGATAAGAATGCAAGACTAATACCTGTTAAATCTGAGTTTGCTTTTAACCCTTTCCCTCATATAGACTCATTTTGACGCACTCAATAGGTACCACATAAAGCCTGATCTGCAGAAAACCACAGTTAAACCTTACCAAATTTAATTACAAAATCCTCATTTCCAGACCACTGAGGAGCAGCGAACAGCATAAAACCTGATCAGCCTGCGAGTTACTCGCAGGCTGATCTGGTTTTATGCTGTTCGCATAGGTCTTTTCATGGTTTCCTCTATGAGGGAAAGGGTTAATGATATATACAGAGGGCTGATCATAAAACTGTACCATCACATCCTATTTCTCCATTCACTTAGAAAAGTTTCATGGTCAGCCATGGATATAAAAAAAACAGCATACAGCAAAGGAAACTTAACTAGAGACTTGTTTTCGTAGAAAACTGATGTCTCCCCCCATCCTTTCCCCTCAAACATACACTGAGGCACACAGTGACATATGCTTTATTTGCTTTGAAAAAGTAGATCTACCATGATTTCAGTTACCAAAGCATTTACTCATTGTTATTTTTCACATGTAAAATAATAATTAGGATGACAAGCAACAGGAAAGCCCTGTGTGGCTTGGATACAAAACATTTGCGGTAATTATGTCATCAGTATGTTATCAGTATAAATGGAGTAAATAGTAAAAGGGCTGACTATATTGATCAAGCTCTGCCCAGAGTTATGAACCTTGTGTGTGACACTTCCTCTCATCAATTTCTTTCCATAACTGAAAATTTGTTTATAGCATAAGTAGTAGAGGAGTTACTTGCAGTCAAGAAATTGTGAAAAGGGGGAATAACTCGAAAAGCACAGAGGCCAAATTAACCTTGACACTTTCTTTTTTCCAAAAAAGATTTTGATTAAGGTAATAGCAATGAGTGAAAATGGAGTTATCTTAAAAAAGGGGGAAATAGATAATGCTCTTGGGTACTGCAATTCTCGTCCGTAACATTCACCCACCTATGAAGTTTCAAGATTTTATGTCTCATAGTGCACGATTCATTCAATAAAGTTTTGTCTGGAGCATATGAAATTAAACAACGGACAATAACTCCAAAAATATGATTTGCAGAATTAAAGTTCTTGTGCACTGCAATTTTCTTTTGTGAGGTCTATCCACCTATGAAGTTTCAAGGTTATATGTCTCATAGTGCATGAGTAATGCTCTCGACAAAAAATAAGTGAAATTTAACAAAGGTCAATAACTCCAAAAATATGATGCTCAAAATTACAGTTCTTGTGCATGGCACTTCTCCTCAATGAGATCTATCCACCTGTAAAGTTTCAAGTTAATAGCTTTGATACTTTTTGAGTTATGCTCCATACAAAAAGTATGACAGACAGATGGACACACAGACGGACACACAGACAACCCTGACAAAAACAATATGTCTCCTTTCTCTAAAAATTTTCTCAGGTTTTCAAAAATATTTTGTAGACTTGAAATTGTTTCTTGACTCACACCAGATATGGCTACTCTCCATAACCTGATGGTGATTTTTGGCCCTAATACAACTTTAACCCTTAATCCCATATAGATGCATTTCCACAGCAAACAGTGAAACCCAGACCAGGATCTCCTCTGTTTGCTCATATAATATTGTAGCTCAGATTCTGCAGTCTTTCATGGTTGAGAAAAATTCTTTTTTTCATATACCATTAGAAGTTCAGTAAATTAATCTTCATCAAGTCATAAATTTGTATACGAATATTCATGAGGAAAAGAGTTAAATATAATTTTTGCATAGATTGTAGCAAAATCTACTTGTTGTTTTTTTTAATAGAGGAATAAATGGAAGAAATCTCTTACCAATACAGTAACCTAAAGTACGATAATGCTACAAATCAATATAGTTAAAACCTTTTCTTAGAACTTGAAAAACTGATATTACTTACAATATAAACAACTTGTCTGACATGCTAGTATGTTAATAATGAGTGACTGGATTAATAAATTTTAAATTCAGGATGTTAATTATAACTGGCTGTTATAACTTTTTAAATATGTTAGTACTCTACTGCGGGATAAATACACCAAACATGTTCTAGTCTATGGGAGACACCAATGTTCTCTTGGTAAATGAAAAGTTTTTCATAACAGCTCAACAAATTAACAACAGTTTAATAAAGCAAGTTACAATGAAAGCAGGAAAGAAGCTGGAAAGCTAAGTAGGGAATCCCTAATGCAGGATCAAGTCAAGTGCTCAGTTTGTATATTTCAGGGCTGTTTCATTTGGGCCTTAAGTCCAATATTTTATAATAAGCCTTCTGTGCCTCTTTCCAATGATAACGTGTTTATTCAAATGAAATTGTCATATTATGCAACAGCCTCTCTGGAATATCATGTGATCAAAGGCTGACTTGCTTTACTCTGTAGGGCACATTGGGTTTGTTTGTGATACCATTTGTGTGCAGTTAATTGAAACAGTAATGGTAAATAATTACCATTTAAAGAGTAAAAGTGTGGCCGAGTTTTTCACAGCATAGACGGGAAAGGTCCATAACCGTAAACCATATAATACTTGATCAGCCTGCATGTTACTGAGAAATCATTAATTTTTGTGGGACACTAATTTTTCTAGATTTCATGGTGGGTTTTATCCATGAATATTAATCCCCACAAAAACTTTTTCTTACATAGACCTCATGTTTTCTAGAACATAATGCCACGATTAAATGTACCCACGAAATACCCTTAAGTACTTAATCAATAAAATTTAATGTCAATGAAAATTAATGATTTTACAGTACTGGCAGGTGGATCTCGTTTTACACCAGTTGCAATCTCTTTCCTAATACATGGTTCAGGGTGAAGTTTACTAACCTCTGTTATCTATAATGAGATCTTTTCTATATGGCAAATGTCTGTTTATGAAATTTCATTATAACAAATTGCTAATAATTTACGGGTACTGATAATGTTTAATATTGGATTTAAGGCCATGTTTCAACAGACCCATTGTGTCTACATGTATACCAACACTAGATCTTACCAGCCATAGGGATAAATCAGGTCAGTGCTGAATAGTCACAAAAAGTAGGTCAGTATTTCAAACATAGCACCAAAAGTAACATTTTATGGATTTGACTGTACTCAGGACTTTATTTGCAAGAAGTAAACTATTTCTGATTTTGTAAATTTTAATAAAAGCTTGTGGATTTTAACTAGAGGATAGAAATCTACAGATAAAAGCTAGATGAGCAGTGAAAACTCTAATTAAGAAGACTTAGTACAGAAATCAAGAAGTACTTTAGGTTCATACAAGAGTCTTTATAGATGATGACAAGCCAGTCCTTACCTTTTCGGGTAATCACTGAAGAGATTGGCATCCGGAGCCTCTGGGTCTGCACCTCCAAGCTTTTCTTGTTCCTGGACTGAAATGCACAGCAGTCCAACATGTAACACATGCTGCTCTTTACGGTCAGTTTGATAATTTGACATACAATTAAAATGTTGTTTGTGGGGGTATAAAAAGTCCTACATGTTACGCCAGCAGGAAGGATAGGCAATACAAAAATATAGTGATGTCATCATCTTAAAAGAACAAGTTTACACATGTACACCATGAAATTATAATTAAGGCAAGACTGATTCACTTTCATGTTCTATGTACAATAAGAGCAGATACGCTATACAGAAAATTGGAAAATAATTTTGGTCCTGGACAAAATGTCCATAAAAGTTAAACATTACTGTGCTTACTGGTATTCAGTTTTAGGAGACTCTCAGTTTTGTGGTTTTACAGAACTTGAAATTTATTTTCAAATTAAAGTAGGTCCCACTTTAGGATGTTTTGGGAATAATGCAGGCCAGGTATAGTGAGGTACTCACCATTGTACTTCTCTCCTCTGCTTCTCTTGATGAAACAGACGACAATAAGGAAAATGATGAGGACTGCTATGGCAACCATCATAAGGATGAACCAGGTTGCCTGTGCAATATTCTCCCCTTGCTGTGTGGTGGGGGCAGCTGAAATAATAGCACTGGGATGTTAACAGGTGTTCAAAATATCACCTAGATATTCATCTAAATACTGCTTCTACTGTAGGTACCATATAATATTAATGCAAAACATGTTTTATATTTGAAATATATATACATATCAATTCTCATAAGAATGGTAAAGCCATTATCATAAAGTTAAGATAAAGAAAACAGAATTGAATAAATCATAATTGTGATGATTCTGTGTCTTGAAACAACATTCCTTGTCACATCTGTAAGGATTGAAATTGAATAAAATGGTCATTTCTCTCATCCGTATAAAAAAAGAACCCAACCCATCAATGTGGAAAATGCAAAATTGTGGCACCTTGATATAATGAAAGACAAAACATAACAAATAAACTGAAGTAAAAAGAATGCAGCAATTAGCATTTGTGTCTGAGGAGTGAAAGATGTTTCTTGAGCCAAATGCCAAAAGAAAATCAAAACATAAATCATGCACATATAAAATGAATCATTCCATATGAAGACTTTACAATCATGAAAATAACATGCACATACATTATCAATACTTGGTTGCATTTTTTTCTTTTTGCAAATTTCCTTTCCCTTTGTCTTTAAAATGTACCAATTTGAAGTACAAAGCATTCTGAAAATGCAACCATTGTATTCCCATGCTGTACCATCTTACTCTGTCTAAGCAGGTACAACACCAGAGCTCAATGTGTCATAGCTTGTCAGAAACCAGATATCTCATTCACCACTGAAATTGGCCCATACACAAAACCACCATATCCAAAAACCAGATGGGAACAATTCAGGCACACATTCTTCTAACTAATGAAGTTGCCTGCTTATAGGAAGAGGAAGATAATGTTCAATCAAAAGACCCAGAAGCTGTGTGGAACAACTGATGTACACTCAATGCATATAAGTCAAGTCTTGTCAATTCCTTGAATCCTTCAAGACAAAGGGCACTTTTTACCATTGGTATATTCTCATGCTGTCATTCCAGTGCCACTATTACCAGTTGTTAGATTGTAGTCACGATCTGTAGGGTTTCCTGGAAGACTAGGATCATCTTCCAATAATACATTTGAGCTATTTTCTGCAGGTTTCTCTGTTATTTTCTCTTTACCACAACCAACTTTTGCATCTTTGCAATTTGGATTATTATCAGTTATATCTTCATTGACTGTTACAGTACCATTATGATCATCTGAATAATCATCTGTTTTGGTTTCAGTCTCATTTGCTTTGGAGAGATTAAAATTGTCATCAGAATTTGATGCATTTGCAGCTGAATAATTGTTATCTGAGGAATTCAAGTCCAGAATTTCTTCATCTGTTACATCATGATCTTCTTCCATCTGTTCTGTATTTACTTGTATAACATTTTCATCAGGATTTCCTTTGGATGATACATTAAGCTGATTAAAGTTATCACTTTCAACAGATGAGGAATTTAAAAAGGCATCCACAATATTCTTACAGCTTGAATCATTACATTCAGAATCCGATTCAACAGTCACTGGGGGTCTGTCAATACTTTCAGAGTAATTATATTGAATGTGCACATCAGCTTCCTTACTATTATCTAAGTAAGAATTAGTTTCTGGCTGTTCATCTGAAAAAGTGGAATATACATTGGCTGTCAAACTAGAATCAGAAGCTTTTGAGTGTTCATCTGGAAAAAAAGTAGGTACTTCTGTATTAAAGTAAAATCAGTAGCTTCTGACTGTTCATCTGGAAAAGTTGTAGGTTCCTCTGTAATCAAAGTAGAATCAGTAGCTTCTGAATATTCATCTGGAAAAGTGGTAGATACCTTAATTAAGGAATCAGTTTTTAATTTTCCTTTTCCAACCTTTCTCAATCAAATCCTCCTTTGGATTCAATGTGACATGATAAATGTCCTCTTCATCAATGCTGTTAAGAGTAGTATCCTCTGTTTCTGTATTAGGATATAATGTTGTATGGGGGATAGGCATGTCTAACTCACTGGTAAAACTAGTATTTTCTGATTCCAGCACAATCACATCAACTGT
>CM037783.1:18875367-18925367 GCA_021229015.1 Solen grandis | reverse complement strand
TGCTACATGAGTACTTGTCTGCTGTTTGGGGATTAGGGTTTGATTGGAGGAGGAGTTGAAAATAAAAAGAAATATATATGATTTATGAGAAAAATAAAGCAGATTGTTGTGGTCTTATGAAATGATATGACTGCATTTAGAAGTTATTTAGCCTAATGTGAAATTTAAAGGTTGAAGCATTCCTTATTATACCTGGAGCAAGTTATAAATAGATGATGAAAAATGAAAAGAATTATTTTTCTCAAAGGAAATAAAAATGATAAAAATACAAAAGTTTTTGGATACACAAGGGTCAGTAGATCTGGTAGCTTCTTTGTTTTATTTACTCCCTTGCATCTGTTATTTGATTCAGAGAAATGAATAAATAATTACAAAATAATCGGTGTATACAATGTGTGAAGAAAATGATTAACATCTGATAAGATATGCTTTGATAATGACATATACAAGGGTTGTCCCAGAAAACTGTGAATAATGCTTCTTGTGAAACATTGAACACAATGACAATAATTTGACTTTCATATTACTCAAATACCAAAACTTTGGTATATGTACAGCAAATTTAAAAAAAATTAAGAAAGACTTAAGATGCATTTGTACCTCACGTGGTGAATGTTGGCTGTGAACAGCTCAGCATTTTTAGCTCACCTGAGTACAACGTGCTCATGGTGAGCTTTTGTGATCGCCTTTTGTCCGTCGTGCGTGCGTGCGTCCGTCGTCAACAATTTCTTTAAACAACATCTCCTTCTAAACTACTCACTGGATTTTGATAAAACTTCACAGGAATGTTCATTATGGGGCCCTTTACCAAAGTTGTTAAAATTATTTTGATTGGTCAAAAATCTAGGTCACAGGAGCTAAAAATAGATTTTAAAAATGAAAATTTTAAAAATCTTCTTCTCCGAAACCACAAGGCCTAGCCTTTTGATTTTTGGTATGTAGCATGATCTTATGACTCTCTACCAAGATTGTTCAAATTATGACCCTGGGGTCAAAATTGGCCCCGCCCCAGGGGTCACTTGATTTAACATAGGCTAATATAGGAAAAACTTGAAAAATTTTCTTCTCAGAAACCACAAGGCCTGGTGTTTAGATATTTGGTGTGCAGCATTGTCTAGTAGATCACTACCAAGTTTGTTCAAATCATGGCCCTGGGGTCGAATTTGGCCCCGCCAAAGGGTCACCTGATTTTACATAGGCTAATATAGAAAAAAACTTGAAAAATCTTTTTCTCAGAAACCACAAGGCCTGGAGTTAGATATTTGGTATGTAGCTTGATCTTATGACTCTTTACCAAGATTGTAAAAACTATGATCCTGGGGTCAAAATTGGCCCCACCCCAGGGGTCACTTGATTTAACATAGGCTAATATAGGAAAAACTTTAAAAAATCTTCTTCTCAGAAACCACAAGGCCTGGAGTTTAGATATTTGGTATGTACATTGTCTACTTGTCTCTACAATGTTTGTTAAAATTGGCCCCGGGGGGAAATTAAAACAAAGCCTGGAGTTTAATTTGGTATGTAACATGGGCTAATAGACCTCTACCAAGTTTGTTCAAATCATGAATCATGCATTGTCTAGTGGATCTATATTTAGTTTGTTCAAATCATGGCCCTTGGATCAAATTTGGCCCCACCATTGGGGTCACCTGATTTTACATAGGCTAATATAGAAATAACTTGAAAATAACACATGGCCTGGCATTTAGATATTTGGTGAAAATTGGCCCCACCCCGGGTTTTTTCATAACTTATTTTGGAAAAAAGCTAGAAAAATTTCTTCTCAAAAACCACAAGGTTTGGAGTTTAGATATTTGGTATGTAACATGGGCTAATAGACCTCTACCCAGTTTGTTCAAAGCATGACCCTGGGGTCAAAATTGGCTCTGCCCCAGGGGTCACTTGATTTTACATAGCCTAATGATATCAGGTGAGCGATCCAGGGCCATCATGGCCCTCTTGTTACATTAGCTAGCGTCCAGCATTACTTACTGTTTCTCAGAATATTAACCATCATGTTGAACACACTTTTCATGTCTCACTTACTAAAATTCTGTGAAACAAAAGTGATCTCCTGAGCTATGAGGTTTAATACAATTTATAAGAAACCCTGCTAAATATTTAATTGTAAACTTGGGCAAATGAATTAAAAAGTCTTCTGGCATTTTGATGTGCACCAACAAGCTTTACCAAAATTTAGAACATAGCTGTTAGTTAATGTATACATATATTTGAACATGATTGAAAATTTTCTGCTCAACATTGTTTCTGATACAGTTCTAACTTTCTTTAAAGACAAAAGATTTTCTGGGACAACTCTGTATATACGTAGGCATGGTTCTAAAAAAAAAGTTTGAAAATTATCAAACATTCAAGAAGTGTGTATAATCTTTAAAGTACAATGTTTACAGGCTTACTTTGTATCCAAAAGCATGTTATTATTTATTGTAAACAATTGTAGATTTTGGTGACAAAAGTGTATGGCAAAATACACATTGTAAAAATTGATTTGTACAAAAAGATCAGTACAGAATGGTAAAAAATTGCTTGTTTTGTTTCATTTATGAATAGTGCCGTGATTGGCAGACCATTTTGTTAATTTTTCCTAATTGAATACAATCAGTTATAATGTCCCTCTTTATCTTTTAAAAATTACCTCTCGCTTAAACAGACCCTGGTGGCCGAGTGGTAAGAGGGTCTGCCTCAGGAGCCAGAGGTCATGGGTTCAATCCCCGGTCGAGACCTAAAAAAATTAAAAAAATTGTACTGGTATAGCTCCCTTGGTAGCTCCAGGACTGGATGGCTTGGTGTCAGGATAATGTGACTGGGTGTGGTATCATGCCACATGTCTAAGGGGTGATACTGCAGTGTGGCAGCACTATATCTGTCTCAAGTAGACATAGTCTCTAAATGACTGAAATACTAATGTCAGGACGTTACACTTTAAACACACAAACCTCTCACATAAAAACAGTGAGACAGTAGAAAATTTAATGTGAAATTATTTTCAGCGCAATAACTTTTGAAAGACTACGTTCGAATTTGGTGAGAATGATTTATGATAGAGTTTATTGATTTGTTCAGTTATCTTCTGTTACTGTTATCACTCGTAGAATAAGTTATTATTGAGATCAAAACTAAATGTATATTTTTCTACACATTTACGAAAGATCATCCATGGCATTTGCAACATCAAAACTGCTTCTTCACATTAAAACAGTACTTTGTACTATGATAGTCTCATATAATTTTTTCTTCGGACGTTAGCGACACTTGTTATGAAAATATTCCACTTTTGTTCAGTTCTTAAAAGCAGCTCGTTCACAGACTGTCTTTTAGTAAGAGTTTGATTTTAACTATATATGTGTATTTCGTCTATCAATACCCATCTACAGACGCATGGTCACACGATGCATCTTTCCGTGATTATAAAAATAATTGGATTGTTTCCCCAATACAGGCAATACCGTCATAGACGCTATTAGAATTATAAAATCTATATTTAGATTTTCTACTTTCATTTGCCATCACTTGCCTGATCACAGTCACTCTTCACGCATGGACTGACTTCATAGGCAGAACTTTCGAAATCACTACCCTGAACTGGTGAACACGATATGCTGTGGAACATATCATGTGGTACCGCAAGCATCAGTGCTTCGGGGATACCATATTCAGCCGATGTTGCGATTACGAAAATAGCTTGACGTATTTGCTTTTCAGGACACAAAGATATTTCACCGTCATGTGTAAATGTAATTGTGTAGAAAAATATACAGTCATTAACGAGGGAGAGTAGATTTATTGCACATTGCGAAATCCAAACAAGTCCAAAACCATTTTTAAAAAGAGGATATTTTACATTTGAAGCCATTATCCTCTTAGTGATTTAACACCATATCATTGGTTAAGAAAACGTTTCTTGTCCATATGTTAATGTTGACATCAATTCTTTACGCAATATGTGTAATATGGTACGTATAATGACTTTCTCTTGCACTAGAATAGTTTACAGAATCATTCATTCCAAGGAAATTCTTACAGCATTCAGTCTGAATTGACTCTAGTATTTCCGCACACAGCGTGAGTTTTACAAAAGAATCAAATAATTTAAAAGCTTCATAGTGTGTAAAGTATTCAACCAATTTTTATTGTTGTATAGATCTATGCCTTGAATCAATATTTTCCATTGTGTAATAGAAAAAAAAATGAAAAAATTACACACTTCATCCATTTATGATGAAATCGACCTAAAATTTTCATTATAATTTTGCATAATCCTAGTCCCCGTCTGTTATTATTTTTTTATTTTGCAATGTCTGGAAAGAGCTTTGGCTTCTGTAAATATCTTAATATACAGGTTATAATGGTGACGTCAGCGTGGCCCTAGATGTAGAAGTACCCGGATGTTTCCGACCTCGTGGTCAGTATGTTAACAACCATGTTACCAGGACACTCCGTCGATTGACCAGTTTCTTACTGACATACATGTCTTTGTGTTGTGCAGTAAAATGCTTAAGTCATTGATATAAATCGAATGTCAACTTGTAGTCAACTTGTAGTCTGGAGTACCGTCCCCTTATTAGTCGGGAACCTGCCTAGTAAACTTGTTTTTGTTATCATTGCAGAAATGAATACGTGATTGAAATTTAAATTCCACAAAATATTACTGTTTTGGATAGAATTGAAATGAATGATGCATATTTGACAGACGGAAATGCATCAAACGAACAGCCTCAGAATATGCAACGAGGTTAACCGACCAGATCATGGATCTTTTAAACAGATTAGAATATTTGAAAATTTCATGAAGACATTCTGTCCACCCAAAATATGAACACTATCACTTTAAGCCCCATACATCGAATTTGGTTTGAAAACGCTGGTATCTCAAGAGATTACGTTTAATTTTACTCGAATCATAACCCATATAAAATTAGGAAATCATTTTTGGCGCCTATGCTTTGCATATTTAATGTTGATTGATTGATTAAGTGTTTTACATGCCCTATATTGTCATGCTGTATAGAAGCATCGACTTAACTTCAGTAGGAAGGGTGCCACAGAATAAGCGAAATCAGCTTGACGCCTATTTTTATTGCCTCGATTCGGTCACTGGCGCTAGAGCCACAGAATTACCACACATTTTGGGATCTTGATTAATATCAGAGTTATGTGAGATTTAAAAAAATCTTTTTCCTTCAGTGTATGTCATTATACTGTACAGAGGGACAAACAATCTTAATTCAAGTGCCAGTGGATTTTGAAGAGAAAACTGTTCTAAGTTGTTTTTTTCCATAAAAAATAAAACAAGATTGGGCAAAAAAAGTTCCGTTCAGGTCACCCGACAGACCCTCTTTTATAACGACCCACCCAAGTTGTTTTTTTTACCTTTAGCTTTTCAAATAAACTTCCGACCTACCGAACTTTTTTTTATTTGCTGGAGACCAGAAACGGAACTATTTTTTTTTTGGTCTGACGCTGATGGCCCTTAATCGCTCACCTGATTACAATTGAGCTCTATATGTTGCATTCATCAACACAAACATTTTTGACAAAGATTTGGCTAAAAATGTTACCCCCTCCTCATTGTGGTATAAACATGATTTTACAAAAATGTGACCCAGTGACCTACTTTTTGATCCTGCCCCACCCATGATTGAACTTGACCGTAATATCATCAAGACAAACATTCTGATCAAGTCTGAGAAAGATTCGGCTAATAATGTGGCCCCTAGAGCGTAAACAGGATTATACTAATATTTGACCTAGTGATTACTTTTTGACCCCGTCCCACTCATGACTGAACATGACCGAGATATTAGCAAGACAAAATTCGAACAAGTTTGAGAAAGATTGAGCCAAAAATGTGGCCCGTTGTGTGTAAACAAGATTTAAGCAAGATTTGACCTGGTGACCTACCTTTTGACCCCGTCCCACCCATGATAGTACTCGACCGACACATTATCAAGACATACAGTTTGAACAAGTTTGAGGAAGATAGGATAAAAATATTGGCTTCAAGAGTAAACACTCAAATTGTTGACATTTTTTTATGATTAAAGGGCCATAACTCCTGACTTTATGAACCGATATAAGCTATGATCGAACTTAATCGAGAGATTATGGTAATAAATCATTGGACCACGCGCCCTCATTTTGATTTTGGTCATAAACATTGTCATAGAGTTTGAAGATGACTGCTGAAGAAATGAAGATACTGGAGTGTAAACATAGTGAAATCTGACATTTTTGATATTAAAAGGAGCATAACTCCTGACCAAATTTGGGACCAGTCATTATTTAACTTTTCAATTTTTATTTATTATCTTATTTATTTATCAAGGCAAACTAGTTAAGTAAACCTATTCTGAATATCATATTTTTGATAAGTGGGAAGCTTAAATAAAATGTCGTTTCCATCTGTGTTTTACCCATAATCATTATCCTTTTATTCAAAGGAAAGAAAATTACTGCTCCCTCAATGAGCAAAAAATCATTATTTGTAACTCCATAATAGAAGGGGTCAGTGCAAGAAGGTACCAAACTCCATTTCACGGTATTTCGAGAAAAAGGCATTTTTTTGAGAAAAAAAATTTCGGTTGATATATCTTTAACTGATTTCCGTAACAATTGATATTCTAAATAAACAGTCATTAGAGACAAAAGTAGTTTGTTTTACATCTCATTCAACCATTTTATTTAAAGAAAAGTTATTTCTGTTAAATGTTCTTTTGCAAAAACGGTACTAAATCCTATTGAGTTAGGACCTTTGTGGCTTTGAGATAATGACGTTGGTAATTAAAGCTTATAATTAACACTTATTTCACCATACCTATCAAATAAGACATTAATTGTTTGTTTGTTGGGTTTAACGTCCCACCGACAGTATTTCAGTCATTTGGAGACGATGTCTACTTGAGACAAATATAGTGCTGCCACACTGCAGTATCACGTCGTAGACATGTGGCATGATACCACACCCAGTCACAATATTCTGACACCGGGCAAACCAGTCGTGCAACTTCCCTTATATGCTGAGTGCCAAGCAAGGGAGCTATAACACTACCATTTTTACGACTTTGGTATGTCGCGGCCGGGGATCGAATCCGCGAACTCCCGCACCCGAGGCAGACGCTCTAACCACTAGGACACAGGGGCTGGTTAGACTTTAATTACTTATCTCGAAATGAACATACGCGTTCATAAGATGTAGCATTAAGACGTAGGGGATCTGTAAAGGGATGTGTATCACCAAAACTACAGAGTTTATCCGGACAAACAGACTTTGGAATGGCCTTCCTTCCTATGTACAGCCGAGCCCCAGCCTCAAAATATTTGATGAGTGGTTGGCAACTGTCCATCCAAAATAGCTTCTTTCTTTTTGGTTTTAACCTAGCACGTAATGAGGTCTCTAATTTTTTAACTGGGTATTTGATGTGTACGCATCAAAGTACGCAAGTAAAAACAACAACAGTATAATGTGATATTCTTCATTGACAGACACTCAAATTTTTAACAATTTTAAATCAAATTTTGTGCACACAGGTCACATAAATAAAAGCCTTCATAGTGTCAACATCTCAAAATATATGCATTACGGTATGTTTAACTTGGAACTCGGAGAACTTACGAAATTCAAAATAAAAAAACTGACATGGTGGAAACGGTTGAGAAATATATTTATTTTAAGTCGAATGTTAATCATCTAACTATGAAGAAGTCGTAACAAATGTTATTACTGAATAATGAAAGCAACATGTGTCATGACTTGCAGCTAAATTATATAATGTAAAAAGGGATGAAAATGTCCCATAGTACAAAAGGATTTTAGAATACATTTTCAACTGTTTCCTACCAAATAATTATTCTCAAAACAAACATTACATACAGAACTTCAACAAAAACAATTTTTTTCACCTACAAAATATATCCGAACATCAGTACACAATGCAAACCTTTGAAGTATTAATAAACGTAGTTCTGGATCATAAATCTGGCCATGCATTAACCTCTACAGAGCTGAATTTTTAAGACCTTAGTGACCAGTATGGACCCAGATCAGCCGGCGTGCAACCACACAGCTTATCAGCGTCAACACTATTCGCCGACTTACCAACTGAATTGGCATTGAACAGTGTTTATCCTGATCAGCCGGCGCGGTTGCGCACTTACTACACTGGTCTTAAATACCTACTGTAATAGAATTAAGCATTTTGAGGGTTAAAGCGACCGTTCATCGATCGAAAATTAATTGGTGTCAATATTTCTCATGTAAAAGACATGTGAATGTTAACGTGCAACAAAGGTCCCATCTCCATGCACTCCAAAATACATATTTCTTATTTTTTTAAACTTACCACTGATCTGTTTGGAATTTTATTTTGACATGCCTTAGAAAAAATACTTATACTGTGAAAAGCATGCATATATTGATATAGTTTAAGAAAATACTCACATTATCCACCAAAAAGTAGTGATACACAGTATCAGTATCAGGTAAGCACATGAATGACATCAATGCAACAAAGGTACTAACTCCACCTCTGGAGATAGGACCTTTGTTAAATTTTTTAAAGATCGTTTTTGACTCTGAAACGAAGAATATAGAGACAAAGGGGGGTTAATCTGGTGGGAAAAAATGTTCTTTAAATCATTTTGGTACCTTATTGCACTGACCCCATGAAGGAGAAAAAATTGCTGTAAATATTTCATTTCTCTTAAAATCGGGAAAAAAATCGGAGGGTTTAACGGAATGTCTAACAAAAAATCATTTGGGCCTATGTGAAGGGTACAATTTTCCGCTTCATGGAAACACTGTATAATGGTACGATTTCATGACTTATGACCACTCAAGTCAATAAGTGTTACAAGAAGAGTATCCAAGTACACAACTCCAGGCTTTCAAGTGGCCAGTAACAAAACGGTAGGGAAAATAATATGAAGATTTTTGTAAAAAAAGTAGGGAAAATTTGGGATTTTCAGAGCTCACCTTTTTGATGCAAAAAGAAATACAATATACAGACCCTTAACAACCAATATCCGTGGCTTTTTTTTCATTTAGAAAACTAATCACCAGTGTCTCAACAGGGATTCCACAACAGGATGAGTCTGGAAATGGATCTGGAATTGGTATTATTTTTTATTAGATCCAATTCCAAATATTTACAGAAAACTATAAACAATGAAAAGATATGTTGGAATACAGACTATAAGCAACATTTAACATTAAGTAAGCGGTTTTTTTTTGTACACAGGCTTGGAAATGTGTTTTTTTTTTCAATATACAAACAAGAAAAAGGAAATGTGTGAAAATATGGTTTTAGCCGGCAAGATATGCGTACCACAGACTAGAACATGGGTAGGTGTTAAAACATGGTTTTAACTAGCATAATATCTGTACACACAAAGAAAAATGGGTTATCGTAAAAGGCAAAGTTTTACTAGCATCCTAGTTTTACATGAACTTTACATGGGCGTGCAAGAGATACTTGTAACAATCCAAACTAAATTTTACAATATACATACAGACAGTAAGTATGCAAAGTTAGTACACGTACATACAAAACTGACACATCAAAGCAATGGTTTACACCGCTATGCGAAACCTCATTATGTATTACTTTCACGGGAATATAGGTAATAGTATAGTAAAGCCTGCTGACCAAAGAAATCATATGAAACATTGTTTAGATAACTCTGAAATCCTTCACTAGTCTTAAATTTCTAATCATTCTTTTCTTGCCCACAGTCTTTCAAGCAATTAACGTCTTTTTACTTCCATCTTATTCTTCTTTTCTCTGCATTATTTCTCCATTGATACCAACTGTGATATAATATTCATTGCCCAGTCTTGGATGCGGACTACTGGGTGAAGGTCCTGAGTATTTTTAACCACAGGTTCCTGTATTGACAGTTTCTTCTTCACGCTCACTTTCTTCTCATCAGTCTTCTCATTTCCATGTTTACAAACTTTTGTTGGCCATTTTCCAGTTTCAGAATCCGTCTTTAACTTCTTGGCCAATATCCATGTCTGTCAATGTCTTGCAGTTATCCAAACTCTCACAGTCAATATCTACAAGCTTTGACCCACTATTTCCAGAAACTACTTTAATCTTCAAGAAGCGCATCAGTACTTTCTTTAGCAACTCTTCATACTCTGAATATAGCAAGTGAATCAATGGTTCGGTTCTTGCTACTGAAATTTTCATATTCCTGAAACAATAACCTAATACCTAACAGAAAGTTAATTTGTATTAATGCTTCTTTAGATTTCAGTGCTTGACATATTCTCCTTACCTCTCATTGCCTTTCAAGTGTTTGTGTGTTCTCTCTGGCTTATTTCTAGGAGATCTTTCAAAAAGTAATGGTATGTAGTTTTCCAGTCGTCCTTTATGCTTTGAAGGACACAAGTGTAAGCCACCTGCATTGAACGTGTCTCAAAAACACATCTCCTTCTTTATTCAATTTTTCTAAAGTTGTTGCTAAATCCTCCTTTTGACATGGGTGTGTCTTAACCCTTTCCCTCGTAAAGACTCATTTTGACGCAATCAGTAGGTACCACATAAAGCCTGATCTGCAGAAGACCACACTTAAACCTTACCAAATTTAATTATAAAGTCCTCATTTCCAGACCACCGAGGAGCAGCGAACAACATAAAACCTGATCAGCCTGCGAGTTACTCGCAGGCTGATCTGGTTTTATGCTGTTCGCATAGGTCTTTTCATGGTGTCCTCTATGAGGGAAAGGGTTAAACCACTAAAAAAGATCAATGCTAAGATCTTCAGCCTGTTGACCATATACATTCATTCCTTTGCGAAAGGCATTATGGACTACATGAAGAGGGAATGCTTTAAAGTTCATTTGCCTTTTGAGTCGGACTTCCTTCATGTGGCCAGATGGTTTGTACACATTTGGACAATCACTTTCTATTGATAGAAGCTGGCATACAGAGAGTTCATAGTATTTATTTTTAGTCAAAGTGTCAAGCAAAGCAACTACCACATCTTTTCCTTTGGCATGTCCGAACATCACTGATTTCAAATACTGGGTTGTTATAAGTCCTTGACGAACATTCCATCCAGAATATAAGTAATATGTCACACTGTTTCCAGAAAACACTGTCTCATCAAACAGAATGGTGTAGAACACTTTGTTGTCACAAATCAACTTGGCAATGCTTTCACGAAAGTCTATCTGAAAGCATGTATAATGCCTTTGTCTTACTCATTGTAAATTCTTTACTGGTAGGCCCTGGAAACCCGGTTTGAAAGACAGCAGGGTTTTATCCCATGAACTCAAAATCCAAAGAATTACAAACACAAAGGTGCTGCCTGAGGCAGCACATTGAAATATGCACGACGACAAAGAAAACATGGTCTGATAATAAAATTTTTGTGGGTTAACAGGAAAACATTTTTTTTACATAACTTTTATTAAGATGTGAACTTGTTGACATCAGTATATATATAAAATTACATAAATAGAAAACTAGTTCCAAGACTTGAAGTGAAACTGAAAATAAAGAAAGACACACAATATGTTTAAATCTGAAAACAAAGGCCTAATATACATATTTAGAGGACAAAAAAAAGTTCAATGTTATCAAGAAGGTAAGAAAAATGTGCAGCCAGACAGGACTGAAACCCGAGACCACTTACAAAGTCTCCCACCGATAACGGTTACATATTCCCTGCAAATTTGGAAATTGTTGCAGAATTTACAGAGATTAAATTGATAATGTTCCTGATAAACAAAAAGGATGTATATGCATAGGAGATACTATAATGATCACTTGTTTGGTGCAAAATAACCGAGTGAGAAAAATGTGCAGCCAGACAAAAACTTCAGCCTATCTTATTGGCACTACATCATAAGTTCATTTACAGAAAGAAATGGTTGATGAATGGAAGGTTTTATAAAATTGTACAGTGGTAAAAGATTAAACATTGTAAAAGAAAATCTTACTTTCGTGTAATTTTTTCAAGAAGTAATTTTAATATACAGCATGAAAAAAAAGGAATGCGTAAAAAAATTTTTTTTTAATATATCCATTTAGTATCACATTTATAAAATACATTTTTTTTTAAAAATTAACTGAATTATTAAAAAAAAAAAAAAAAAATAAGAATATCTGTATTACTACCCTTCAACAAGAGCTGTCCATAAGACAACACGCTCGACTATTTGAATGCTTGTCAAAAAAAAAAAAAAAAAAAAAAAAAAAACAATAAACATGTGCTCAAGTTTTAAAGCAAAATCCAAAGAATTAGTGAAAAATGATTAGTAAAAAAATTAATCAAGTCAAAAAGGGGCATTATGTCAAAATCCAAGACTTCCAATGAAATAGTCAAAATAAAAGATTTTTAAAAAAAAAAAAAAAGAAAAAAAAAGACATAACTATTTTAAAATTCATGACAGTCTGACCTCCAACACAGGCATGTAATTTCATGAGTGGATTATGAGGGACATCCATGGAAAGATATTAGAGATAAAAGCATTGATAAACAAATTTTAACATTAGGCCCAATAATATGCAAAAATATTTAAGAGTTACTGTTCCTGTAACTACTTGGGCATACATTCCTGATTCTACTGGTTGGGCTGATGATGATAAACATATGTGTGAATTTTGAGAGACATGCATTCAATGAAAGTGGAGATAATAGCAATGTAAAACAAAACTTAAAAAAAAAAAGTTAAAAAAGTGCCATAAATTTGCAATAATATTTGTAAGTGTTACTGTCCCTGTTTCTACTAGTTTGTGTGATGATGATCATCAAGGCAAGCGTGAAGTTTGGAAGACATACATTGAGTTAAAGTGGAGATAATGGCATTATGAAACAAAACTAACAATTTTCTAAGTTCAAAAAGGGCTATAAATATAAAAAGAATGGAAGAGTTGCAGTTCCTCATTCTACTGGTTGATCTCATGAGGATCAAGCCATATGTGAAGTTTAGGGGACATCCATCAAGTAAAAGTGGAGAAATAGCAATGCTAAACAAAAGTTTGGAAGACATCCACTGAGTTAAAGTGGAGATAATGGCATTATTAAACAAAACTAACATTTTTTCTATGTCCAAAAAGGGACATATATTTGCTAAAGTATTTGAAAGAGTTGCTGTTCCTGTTTCTACTGGTTGGTCTAATGATGATAAACACATGTCTGAAGTTTGAGATCTTTTGGGTAAAACTGGAGATAAAAGGAATGTTAAACAGAAGTTTTAACATAACTCTATGTCCAAAAAGGGCCAAAAAATGCATAAAAATATCTGGAAGAGTTACTGTTCCTTTTTCTACTGGTTGGTCTGATGATGATAAACACATGTGTAAAGTTTGCGGGACATCAGCTGAGCAGAAGTGAAGATAATGACAAAACATTTCCTTGGATGACTACAATAGCTCACCCTGTTCTTTGAAAAGTCAAGCTTACAAAAATGAAAGAGAGAACAAAGCCTGATTGATCCATGTGAAGTTGCAGAAAATGTGTGAAAGTCATTGTACCGGAATTCAGAAACTTAAATATATTGAGAATTATGTTGTGGACATTTTTTAACAAAGAGTTCTGTTATTGGAACATGAACCATATATCATCAGCATCTCTTAAATTTTAAGAGATTTTAGCTGAAACAAAGGTAAATGACTCTGAAAGTAAAAGAGCCATTCTCGAAAATTTATTATAACATCCTTTACAAGTTGTTAATACATTAAGCATATATCATCAGCCTATCTTTAATAAAGATCAAAGTAATAATGTGGATATAATTTTCCAAAAAGAGCAAATATTCTGAAGAGAAGAGCTCCTCTTGAAATAGTTTTTGCAACAGATTATTTTAATAGGAACAATGTGATGCTGCATATTTTTTATTTTTTTTAAATAAGGGCACTAACTCTGAAAGGAAAAGAGGCTCTGTTGCGACACACCGTCTCCAAGTCATTGATACATGTACCAAATATCATCTGTTAAATTTAAATACATGTATAAAGAGAATTGCTCTGGGAAGGGAAGACAATTTTTTAACAACGGACAATAACTGTAAGCAAAAGGGACAATACGGGGGTTATTTACTTATTTATAAGGTGTTGTTCTGAGGTTCACTGTGCTTCACAGCATCATCCCTCCTTGTAGTCTACTTGGACCACTGCTGTAATAAAATGTTTCTGTCCTTTCCCAAAAATTAGCTTTTGCAAGTTCTTTTTGTTTCCTTCCTTGTGCATGCTTTAAAAGTTGCTTAACTCCAGTATTTGAACATTCGAAATATTTGCAACAGAAGGGAACAGTAGTCACTGAATTCAGAGTGAGAATCCTTTTTACACCAGAAATGCAGTTCATGTCCATTTTCATCTCTTTGCATTTACAATTTATTGTTAAATTTTGCGAGTCCATTTGGCATTGTGATTTTTTTTCTTCAAATTCATGGACCTGAAATATAAATTGTTATTAAAACGGAACATGAAATAGACTTACTGACTCTTGCGATAATGTGAATAGGTCTCAAATTACTCAAAGTTACAGATGAGTCTTTATGTCAGCAAATAACCAATATCAACAATAATGTGAACTTTTCTTGAATATCAGAATTGAAGATATTCTCTTTGAAACAAGATCCCATTATGATAGTGAACAAGTATTTCAAGTTCGAAGTGAGAGGCTCATGACGATTGCTTTATTTTGTTCACACACACACACACACACACACACACATATATGATAAATATATTTATATATAAAGATAGAGAACTAAACACCTGTTAAGTTAACTTTGGATGCAACAACAACACCTCACATCTTTAATGCTTACATTACTATAATTGGCACACTGAAAGCCTAAACAAGCAGTTAGTTATTCTTACATTATTTCTTACAAGATGAAGATTCCTAATCCTCCATAATATTTTAAGGCTAAAGAAAGCATACATATTGTTCAGAAACACTCACTACATATTTTCTAGTATCTTCAATTCATTGAAAACTCAGGACCAAATGATCACAGTGAGTGACTTCAATACTTGCCAATATGCCAAACATTGCCTTAAATCTATATATATTAAAATATATTGGCAAGTATTGTCCCTATTTTTATAGAAGCAAAACTCATCTAAAGTTGCTGATTCTGCCAGGTCTTCTCCAACCATCCTCATCACGGAACCCCATTTTACCACTGACCTTCTTCCACCAACTATACTAGCAAATGTTAAATTTGAGATTGAGGTTATATCAAAATCAATCTACTACTGGATTTTTTTTTAAATTATCCTCGAGTTTTTTTTTTCTTCTTAGAAAAGTAGGGATGGTAGGGTATTTCAATAAAAAAGTAGGGGAAAGTAGGGCCCGCTTTAAAGCCAGCAAAATATTTACATTTAGACTGTGACTACTAGAGTTAACTTTTTAATAACACACTCTTCCGGAATTAATTTTAGGTACTTCTGTGATAAAATAAACCTTTTAAAATGGGTTAAAGCAAGTAGGTCATATTCAGGAAAACTCTTTCTGGATAAGTCCAGATGCATTAGATAGGCGTTCTAACCTTTCAAACGCTTTCTTCATATTCTATATAGAAAACATATCAGCCATTCCTTGCCGAAAGTTTCAAAGTGATTAGACCAATGATACATAAAACAGGAAATATCATTTCCTTCCTTAAGTCTATTTGTGAATATATTTTAAACTGAACATCAAGTTTTTAAAGTATATAACACCAAACTTATATCCTTCGCACAGGAGTGGCAGTAAAAGATATCTGATTATTTGTGTGAAATATTTTTATTTAATTTTATTATTTACCCAATTCATCATCATGAAAGCAAACTTAATTGATAAGTCTAAAATAAAAAGTGAACAAAATCTCGTCGATGAACTTCCCTTTTATAAACTTTACTATTCTAAACAAGGGAAGTAACTTCTGGGAGGAGTTGATAAATTCGTCTCAAAAGCTGAGCAAATCCGCCGGACCAACTCCTTTGAGACATTTTAATTGTTTCTCTTGCTTGCCAGTGCTTTTAAAATGTATGTAGACCAGTAAGAAAATATTAATTTAAATAATTACATTACATCAATTATATATATATTACTCATTTATCTCGTATTAGGACTAGGAATAACATAGGTTTACAGGACGCAAAATGCAAGAAGAAGAACAACAACAAAGAGATGGGGATATGGTGGGGCGGAGATTGAATTTTGACATTATGTCCAAATTATGGAACATTATTGGAAAGATAGCTTTTGTTTTAATGACTTGTCATATATGAAAATGAGTGATTTGAAGTTAGACACTCATTTATCTTTATCTGTGTTGAGTCTAAAAGGGGCGCCATATATCTTAAAATTCATACTCCTGCATCTAACAAAATGAAAAATTCAACATCATATAAAACAGCCGCTTTCAACAAAACAAAAGCATTTATTTCTGACGATGTAATGTGTAGAAATAAGTGATTACATCCGTTTCAGTGGCAATGCAAGGGACTATAATGTGTTTTTAAAAGGTTCCACTGAAGATGCACGCATTTTATGCGTACAGTGATTTTTTTGTCAACATCAACTTCTTCAAAGTATCCTAAAGAGAGTGTTTTGCAAAAAGGACCTGTATTCCGTAATGTTTTATCCTATTTTTATTCAGCCCAGCTTGCATCTTGTCCACGAAAGACAGAGATCACTCTGTTTCTTTTTTGTACCAAGTGGGAAATAAAATTATATCGTTTGTTTCTTTGTCGTACTAGCATTTCGACATTGAATGTGTACTTGTGTCTCCTCTGGAAAGATAAACTAAAAAATCAACAAATATAGTTTTATACACAGTGAGGTCAGTTGCGTATTGATCCCGTATTAAAAAATACCAAAATACCAGATCGTGCTCATGTATGTCTATGTACCAGCTATTCGCTAGATTTTCTAATCGTCTTTAAAATTCTCTTATCACATTAGCCATGTGATAATGAACAAGTATATGAAGTTTGATACAGACGGGTTAATATTTAAAGTTATGACCAGGTTAAATTGTTTCACGACGACAACACTCCAACACCAACGACGACGACGCCAATGACGCCAGAGTTATGACAATGCCTTGATTTTTTTCTTTGAAAAACAGACGAGCTAAAAATGAAATAAAAGAAAAAAATCTTCCTTAATCTGATTTGAGTTTTAAAGAAAAGAGAGGGAAATAAATAGGAAAAAAATCCTTACTGGGATTTGAATCCACAACCCCTAGACTAATTCATGCCTTCAATTCGAGGTAATGTACCTACTTTAAATTATAATAATATGATAATTATTCAATAAGATTTTAATATGATCATAATTTAATAACATTGAGATGAGTTTTTTATCAAAAAAGTGCGATTTTGCACCTGCTTCAAATTGAGTTTAGCTTTTTTTGGCTGACTTAAAATGCGCCTTCTTCCTTCTTGACAGCAGCACTACAAAATATTATAGGCTTTCCATCTGGTTAGCTCTTCATTTGTAAGTAATGCATATTAGCATAGAACGACCATTTGCACCGCCTCATTAATGATCTTTGATAATAATTAATAAACATTTAGTTACAATTTAGTAAAACACTAGTTTGAGAAACTATACCGGTGTTTAGGCAATCAACGAGATATAAGTAATACAGATAGATCACAAGACAGCCGCATTAGCCGGAGAACATTGCATGTGAAAGTCGTCGAAGTAAAAATGCTGAGTACAGTCTCACATGCACACATTAATTTTCCTGTCTGGAATCGTCATTAAACCTCCTCAAATTCCTCCTATACTTCCACAAGGAAAGAGTTAATATAATGTTTATGCTTTCGTGATAATGTGATAGTTATACTTTCGTGTTAATTTGAATACCAGGAATAAAAATAATGGTGATTTGCTAGGACATTAACATCCCTTTAGGATTCTCGTTACATTATCTACAGTGAAATGAAGACTCCTTTATTTATTGAATGATAGAAAAGTAAGATCGCCAGTTTCAATGGAATTTGTGTTTAATGAATTGTGATATTGATTTGGTAGAATGAATTAAGGTCAGTTTTGGAGTGATTTTGAACCTCTGTCAAAATGGACGAAAAGAACTGACCTGTACAAGCTAAACCTCTTGTCCAGACCGTCAGGTTTAAAATGATCTGGACTTAATAACTCTTTCTTTGATAAATAAATAGTCCAATTTAATGCAGAAGTCTACTCAATTACATGCATAACGGGACTGATATTGATTACTGGGATGGTGCAAATAACAATGATATAAGAACTGATAACTAAAGCCTCAATCAGAGAATTAAGCTCGAGAATTGCCAAGTTACGGCTCAGTTCGATTTCGAAAATGAACTGAATGATAAGACTATTCGAGATGACGCACTTGACTTGATCACCGACAGTTGGGTAGTCGTATCAAAGATTCACCAAAACCACAAGATCACATCCTACCCACATCCCACCAAAAACAACAACAACAAGCAATACCAACTAAACAACAACATAATTAATTTGTTGTCCATCGTTTGAAGACAATTCGTACTAGATATGGATTCGACCCAATCGTTTTCGGAAGCCATTTTAACAACAACAGGTAAAAAAATCCGCTGCCTAATGAATATAGAACAGCGCGAGAGAACACAAAGCTGAGGTGTAAGTTCTAAATCTTTTTTCTTACATCCTCAGACTATGTCCTATTTTGAAAAAAAATATATAGGGTACTGTTGGAAAAAGACAGTTGTTCGATTTGGTGACTGATTGAACTTTTAATTGTCGCATGATATTGACGGTTCTAAAAATTGAAAAAATAAACCGACCCAAAAGAATAAATTGAGTTATCCTTGTGACTTTAAGACGCTAAATCATTTGAAATTCAAGGACCTGTTTCATGTATATAAGACGTTTAAATTATTAACATTTGACTATGACACCAGAAATTACCACAGTTTTCGTATTTCAGTCATTATCCCGATCTTCAAAAGCTGGATGTCATTTGAAAGGTCACTCAAGGTAACAGTTTCTAGAAAGAAAAAAATGTTTGAAGTAATAAGTTCAAAGAAAAACCTTGATAATTTCGTTTAATCAGATAATATTGCGTCTGTGCAAACCATGTATATCAACTGCAAACAATACGAATGCGCGATCTTAAAAGACATTGTGTAACTAATGAAATGCTCACTGAACTCCGCTGTTTTTCTCGCAGAAGGAAGTAAACATTTGCTGTCATACGTGAAGTACTTCTTGACCGATTCGCATAAAATACTTATTGAATATAATAGTTTATTCACAATAGGACTAAGCAGCATAAATGATGTTTGCTTTTCTTAATTGTGTAACTGGTTTTGATTTTGTGTTTTGATGTGAGGAGAAGAATGGTGGTGATTTCCATCTTAATGATTTCAATGAAATATCTATACCGAGAGTAAATAGCCGGAGTTGCCATTGTGGTATCTGCTTGTTTTGTAAGCACTTATTAAAGGAACTTTTTATTGTTGAATAGCTTGATAAATGTGAATTTTCAAGGTTAAAACTTCAAAAACATAATTTTGATGCTGAAAGGAATATTTTATTTGCTTTTATTGTTTACCCCCTTTCAATAGTTCATATAATGAACAACATGGGATCGGTTATTTGAGCCGCTAGAAATGGGTGAGGAAGCACATTAATACAAGTTACGTGTCTTAATGCCAGATGTGGTGATTATCTTAAGTATACTGTAAATACAGAGCAAGTTGATATGTTTTTTTTTAATCTAGTCCAAGATGATGATTATTGCGATTTTGGTTTTCAGTTGATAAAACTGTAAATTCTTCCGCAAATAAAACTTATTGACCTGTGTTTATTTAGTGGTATCAGAATAGTAATAGAGCCGGTGCACCTTTTGTTCGGTAATATTACCATATTTTGAGATAAGCCCGTAACCAACGGCATTTCACGCGTCTGTGCTGCAATTGAGTCTATAACCGAACGTTACAGCTTGTTTACATAAGCATATATAAATATAAAACGGAACTGATCGATGTATCTAAATTCCGACAATGGTTTCAACACCGTAAGTTCTATGTTATTTGAGTAATACATTTCGTTGCATTCTTTCTCTTCTTTTCTGATCTCTGATTTCTTTTCTCCTGTTGCTCACACTTTCGTTTCGTCTCTTCCTCTCTCTATAGTTTATTTTGTTCTTCCTTTCTTATCATTTTGTCTCCAATTTCGCACTGAGTTCTTGTCCCCCCCCCCCGATAATGAATGGACTGACTCAATGGCTGCACCTGCTTCGTTTGGTTCATCACTTAGTGTTCCATTTGACGTCGCTGATGGTGACTTCGTCGTTTCAGATGAGGCATTCGAACTTACAGCGGGAACGTCCGCGCTAGTAGCTTTAAATTCCTGGCTAGGCTCTAGTTTGACAGAGCCAATCTAATGGAAAAAGACCAAGCGGACTTGAGTGAAGCAAAGAAACGTAGGTCTAAGGGCTGCATATAACATGTAAGGAAAGTTTAAGTAAACAATAAAGTTTAACACCATTAGCCAGACAGGTGTCAGATGCCTCCATTGACACATGTGTTTTGTGGCCATCAATAAGCAAAATGACAGGCTTGCGTACTTGGCGAGATTCTAAAGATGGAAGAAAGACATTTTTCGACCAGCAAATGAAAACTTCTGAATCCATCCAGCCGGTCTCTGACCTACTAAATGCTGCCTACTAAAATCTCCCAGCGGATTATATCCAAAGTGTTGTCCGAAAACCAGCGTGCATTTTTCTCATTGTTATTGATATACCCCGGTAAATTCTGGCGCGTTCTACCCTATCCTAAACGGCTCACGTGCAGGGCCTAGTCGGCAATAAGCTGTTCCTCATCTTGTTTAATGACATTCTTGGCGCCAATTCGATCACTCGTGTATTTCCTGTTGACGCGATCATGGAGTGTTGTATTTGGAACCTGTACATCTTTGAAACTTGACCAAGGGACAAGGACCCATACCGTACCAAATTAGCAGCATGGTCGACCATGCCTTGATCATTCATTTATTCACGTTTCTTTTTGATTATGATTCAGTGTTGTTTTCTAGAACTTGTCAGGGTTTGTAAATACTGTAAGTGAATTGTATGATTATGTTGATAATTCTGCTATTACGGTACTCAAAACAGGAAGCACTCTTATAAAAGGAGATATGGAGTATAATTAAGCTGCTGTGTAGGGTAAATTAGGAAGATTTCCTATTAATATTGTACGCAGAATACGTTTCTTAAAATATTGATTAAAATTGTTAGGAATCCAAATATTTTATTAAATGTTATATAACGTGACTGACAATAATGGTAATTTTATTCTTATATGGTTTACAAACATTAAGCCATTGTTTGATAATGTAGAATTCTCGTATCTTTTTATGAGTGATACTTTTTGTGAAGAAGATTTAAACTGTATGATCCAGGGAATTCATGATCAGTATATTCAGTGCTGGTACTATTCGATTGAGAATAGTAATAAATTAGATTCATATTACTTTCAAAAATCTTTTGAGATGGAACCATACACTCTGAAAGTTGATAATCCTTCACATTGATAATCTCCACCTAAATAAGATGTTCCTTTCATAGTTTGGCAATTGCAAAAGGTCGATACAGAAACAATGAGAGGCAAGGTAAAAGGTGTCTTTTGTAATATGAATGTTTTAGAAAATGAAAACAATATTGTTCTTTTTTGTCCTTTCTAAAATGATTTAAGGCGTGTAAATCACCTAGTTTTTATTTTTCTTGGCTGTTACTGATGCAATTTTGTTAAACAAAGTGCCTTTACAAAAAATCTTTAAATAGTACTGAAGTTTAAATATTGGGTATAGTTAGACCAAAATATATTTATATATCTTTATTTATATTTATTATGAGTGAACCATTAATAAATTGTTTTCCAAATTGAGTTTTGAATTCAAACATTTTCTTATCAACAATGTACCTACTAAATTGTATTGAATAGTATGACATAGACATAAATCAGTATGTTTGATCAATTATTTGTGATACTTCACCCAAAGACTCTTTAAACAAAGATTTGCAGCTAATTCTCACAAAAGCACGTAACAAACTGTCCAATTCTCGCAAAATCCAGTTTTCAAATATCTCCTTTTCTGTTGAAGGTGTGTAAAAGAATAGTGAATCTTTCGATAGGACATTAATTACCATCAAAATGATATCTTAATAATTAAAATAAGTCAAATATTAAAGAGAAAAGAGCTCTAATGTTCGTTATTTGTCTGCAACACTGACTGAATTCAAATCCCAATGGAAAAGAATTTTGAATAAATCAAACTGAAAATACTTCCTTGTAGGAGAGAAATGGTAATTTTATATTGTTAAATTTTCCTTTGTGATTTTTCAATATTTCCTTTGAATGTTTGCAAAATTAAGTTATCTGATGTGTGCCTACACAATATTTTCCACTGGCTTTTTAGCTCACCTGAGCCAGAGGCTCAAGGTGAGCTATTGTGACCGGTCTTCGTCCGTCGTCCGTCCGTCCGTCGTCCGTCAACATTTTGCTTCAAACGACATCTCCTCCTTAACCGCTTGGTCAATTTTGATAAAACTTCACAGGAATGTTCATTATGGGGCCCTTATCCGAAGTTGTTAAAATTATTTTGATTGGTCAAAAATCTAGGTCACAGGAGCTAAAAATAGATTTTAAAAATGAAAATTTTAAAAATCTTCTTCTCCGAAACCACAAGGCCTAGCCTTTTGATTTTTGGTATGTAGCATGATCTTATGACTCTCTACCAAGATTGTTCAAATTATGACCCTGGGGTCAAAATTGGCCCCGCCCCAGGGGTCACTTGATTTAACATAGGCTAATATAGGAAAAACTTGAAAAATCTTCTTCTCAGAAACCACAAGGCCTGGAGTTTAGATATTTGGTGTGCAGCATTGTCTATTAGATCACTACCAAGTTTGTTCAAATCATGGCCCTGGGGTCAAATTTGGCCCCGCCCCAGGGGTCACCTGATTTTACATAGGCTAATATAGGAAAAACTTGAAAAATCTTCTTCTCAGAAACCACAAGTCCTAGCCTTTTGATTTTTGTTATGTAGCATGATCTTATGACTCTCTACCAAGATTGTAAAAATTATGACCCTGGGGTCAAAATTGGCCCCGCCCCAGGTGTCACTTGATTTAACATAGGCTATATAGGAAAAAACCTTGAAAAATCTTCTTCTCAGAAACCACAAGGCTAGTTGATTTTGGTTGTAGCATGTCTTGATCTCTAACAAGTTTGTTCAAATCATGACCCTGGGGTCAAAATTGGCCCCGCCCCAGGGGTCACTTGATTTAACATATGCTTATATAGGAAAAACTTGAAAAATCTTCTTCTCAGAAACCACAAGGCCCGGGGTTTAGATATTTGGTGTGCAGCACTGTCTAGTAGATCCAACCAATTGTTAAAATCATGCCCTGGGGCAAAAGGCCCCCCCGGGTCACTTGATTTAACATAGCTATATAGGAAAACTTGAAAAATCTTCTTCTCAGAAACCACAAGGCCGGGTTTAGATATTTGGTATGAGCATGTCTTATGACTCTCTACCAAGATTGTTCAAATTATGACCCTGGGGTCAAATTTGGCCCTGCCCCAGGGGTCACTTGATTTAACATAAGCTAATATAGGAAATACTTGAAAAAATCTTCTTCTCAGAAACCACAAGGCCTGGAGTTTAGATATTTGGTATGTAGCATGATCTTATGACTCTCTACCAAGATTGTTCAAATTATGACCCTGGGGTCAAAATTGGCCCCACCCCTAGGGGTCACTTGATTTAACATAGGCTAATATAGGAAAAACTTGAAAAATCTTCTTCTCAGAAACCACAAGGCCTAGGGTTTAGATATTTGGTGTGCAGCATTGTCTAGTAGATCACTACCAAGTTTGTTCAAATCATGCCCCTGGGGTCAAATTTGGCCCCGCCCCAGGGGTCACTTTTATAGGCTAATATAGAAATAACTTGAAAATTCTTTTTAAATAGAAAACACATGGCCTGGCATTTAGATATTTGGTGAAAATATTGGCCCCTCCCCAGGGATCACTTGATTTTACATAGACTTATTTTGGAAAAAAATCTAGAAAAATTTCTTCTCAAAAACCACAAGGTCTGGAGTTTAGATATTTGGTATGTTACATGGGCTAATAGACCTCTACCCAGTTTGTTCAAATCATGACCCTGGGGTCAAAATTGGCTCTGCCCCAGGGGTCACTTGATTTTACATAGCCTAATGATATCAGGTGAGCGATCCAGGGCCATCATGGCCCTCTTGTACATGAGTTTCCTATCTCTGTTTAATAAGTCTTTGCTTCATCTAAAGCTAAATTGTGCCTATTAAACATTATTACTCGTTTCATGTTTTTCTCTTACATGTATGTTATATATATTTGTGACGCCATAAGTTGTATTGCAGTTAACTTCATGTGTTTATGCCTCATTAAGTATTGAATGGAATATATAAATTTAGTCATTAAAAATTTAAAAAATAACCGCAACTTCACAAAGAGTCATGAACAACGTGCGACTTCTCAATATGATAAGTAACCTTTTTTCAAAAGCCATTGTTTATTACGATTGAAAGATATGTTGATGCTAATGTTTAGCATGCACTTAAGTACCATCTTTGAATTAAAAGTCTTGTATCAACACACTCTTTTTTGTGGATAAGAATTATACGTAGTGTGCTTGATTGATCGCATTTATAGAAGCTGGTACCAGGTCATTACGCTGATAAAACACTTTCTAATGAATGCCACGGAGCACAGTTAAATGTGACAAATGAGACACGCTGCTTGTTACGGAAAGAAAGAAAGAAATTGATTAACCTGAAAAACAGTCGAAAGATCAATATATCTCGAAAGAAATTGTCTTAGATAAATACCAGGGCTTTTAAACTCGAGAAAACATTTAAATGTTCAACAAAGAGATATAATGAGGACATACTGGTCCTACTTGACACTAAGATTTAAATTGCAAACTTGGCCAAGGTTCAAATTTAGTTAACCTACTGACCGTTTACGTTTAAAAAAACCTTTTAACATGCGAATTATAAGTTATCAAATTAAATAAATGACTTCGTAATAATTATGTAAAAATCAAAATTTCTTTTTGACAACGTTTTGGACAATTTCGACAGTCCAAATTTTCAACAAATAGATATAGAACATGTAAAAAAGATGTAGCTCCATACTAAAATTGAGAAAGAATATAAGTTAGATACACCATGGACAGATGATAATGCTTCATTTACACTATGTTCCCGGCGGCCACGGCAAGTCCGATTTAACGAAACGCAGTGCGCCATGGGACTTTGGTCATTTTTATCCCTGTATTAAAGTTGTGTTAAGTCCTGTCAAGTTTTCTCACGTTCTATCACAGTATATCCGTGACGAACCGTGGAGGGGAAAGGGACTGAGTCCCGGTGGCAACAAGTTGCGGCCCGCGGTCTACCACGGAGGTCAGTACGTTCCCTCCCGGTCCGCCACGTTCTGATGGGTTCCCTCACGTTTCTCACGTTCTGATCAAGGTCTGCCACTAAAGAGGAATTTAGTCAAATTTTCACACGATGCCGCAATCCCTATTTCATAAAGACGTTTGTGTAACAAAAAGGATGAACACAAAATTTGTTTCAATAAGCACATTGTCCCTCTTTCTCTTTTTTTACAGGTAATAAGATTTATTAGATATATGTTTTTTTTTCTAATAAAAAGCAAGCAAATATCATAAACGAAACGCTCAATAATAGATGACAATACAAATATTTAGAAGAAATAAAGCCCAAGATTTTTTTTTAATAGACCCCCCCCCGAAAAAAACAACAAAAAACAAAAACAACAAAACTGCAATGTACCAAGGAAAAGGAAAATAAATTTATCTAAATAAAGCCCGAAATATTGTTCGATGCAGAATACGTGCTGCCACAGAACATAGTTTTTAAAAAGGCCATCCAAAGAAAAAGCAGTCGTTCTACGAGAGAACACCAGGAAAAAACATAATATTTTTTTCAACAACATGGGAATTTGAGCAAAAAGTGATTTAAATTTGCAATATTGTGACATTTACATAGTCATTCCAAACCCGTCTTCATATAATCACCAGAAAATTCCGTCTGCATAGATCAACAACATATTCACTAGAGAAGTGGATTTCTCTCTTCGATAAGGATTTCACGTTTTCGAAAAAGGATTGTACTTTTGTTTTCTTTGTAGTAGACAGACATATTGTTAGCTTTGTAATTATGTTTATTTCTTAATATATATTGATTAATCAATGCCTATTCGTGTTTAAGATACGTCCCTATATGATTGCAAAATCGTTGCATCAAAGACATTAATGACGCTGCGATTTTTCAAAAATAAAACAAGGAGTACAGTATGGGGGGGGGGGGGGGGGGGTCTTTGCACTGAAAAACATGTTCTACGTGTCTCCTGAGACAATCAACACTAATAAAGATCATGAGAGCAAAACATGGTTCGCAGATGACGAAGCTCTCGCTTTCTAAATAAGTTTAATGGTGACAGCAGGTATCTTCGCTTGATTCAATATTCAAAAGCCTCGTTTCTGACGCGAAACACTACAGCTTACTTATCCTCTACTTCAGCGTGGGAAATGTGCTCTCGAGGGTCAGGTACCTATCTAGTCCTAGCGAGGATTGTTATAATAATAATAATAATAAACTATATTTTATAATAACATTTGTGGTAAATTGTTGAAGTTTAATATCTTGGCCCCAATTAATGATAATGTAATAACATATCTTAGTGGTGACTCATTTGACGATTAGAACTTTTAAAACTCTTTTTGTTAAGAATCCGATATTTCACAGAATTAATGCATTTAATTTAATCTTCATACACAAGTATGTGTAAAAAAACAACATGCATCTATATATTTATGTATCTTTAACTAAATATGAAAAGTGATTTTTGACATTTTAACATTTTTATTCCTATTATAACCTGGTAGACATATATTTCTCCTCTATACTCCTGCTTTTTTAGTAATTTGAAATGTACAGTAAAGATTCTGTATAATTCAAGGAGGCTCAGTAAAAGAGACTAATTAATATACATCAGTTGTTTATTTAATGATCGACCCTGACTTAAGTTTAGTAAGCTCATCATCTTTTCCGTTAAGTATGTTACAGGGAGAGAAGGAGGTACAACCAGACCGGAGCTCAGTCTCAGGACCTCTCGCTTGCACGTCGATTATTGTTGTACCGTAAGTTTTACAGGAAGCCTTAACGCTTAAAGTAACGTTACATTTACATCTACAGTTAATGTATCGTACTTACTGATTGACTGATTTCACCATACCATATTTATATATTTTAAAAGTATATGGTGGATAACTTGTTTTCCTTTCTCTGCCTTTGCAACATCCACGCCTTTCGCTGTTGGTCAAGATTAAGTGGAAGCCGACCTTATAACAATCACAAATTATCAATTGATATTGCTGATGAGTATACCAGAACAGAACAGAACAGTTCTGTTCGTTCTATTCTGTTCTGTTGAAGTTGATGCCAGTAGTTGAACACACAATATAAAATTACCTTATGCCCGTCTAACCCCTGATGTGACTATGTATTTTATTTAAGGTTTTACGTGTTGATACAAAGCTTGTGTTCACATCATGTTTTGCAATCGTAACGAATGTAGGTCAATACGGATAGCATTGTCAGTGACCCAATCGATTTTTAATACTCCTTATCCAGACATTTGAATGTATCAATAAAGGGGTCCTTATCTTCGACTCAGCATATAGACCAACTACTAATGACGAACAGTATTAAAACATTTATTCTAAGTTGCCTCACAAATTAAAACACACACACACACACACACACACACACACACACACACACACAAAACAACACCAAAAACGCTGTTATCCGGATTGCGGGTGACTTCAATCTATGTACCAGATTTTTTCTTGTCTTACAACGCCATCAAAGGACACCAATGCAGAAAGGCCCCAAATAAAACAATTTCTTCTACTAGAACCTGATCTAGGCCTCACACAAATTGTTGACTTCCCGACTAGAGGTGACAATGCACTTGACATTTTCCTCGCCAATCGACCACAACTTATCGACCGCTGCACGGCTATCCCAGGCATAAGTGGCCTCCATGCCATATTTGTTGACACCAAAATGTGTACCACAAGCCTTGAACCGACAAAGCGTATCCTGTCCAAGATATTTCACAACCGATTTGATATTACCTCAATTCATTTCTTGGAGCAATGTAAAATCTACAGATAGCATAAATCACAATTCAGCTAAATCCGAGCCCGCACTTCCATCTTTCAAAACAGCTTCTTTCCCACGACAATCCTGCATTGGAACAAGTAACCTCATGACGTCGTTGACCAGACCAGCTTGACTGGTTTCCAATCAGCTCTGACCAGGCCAAAAAAAAAAGTTCCGTTTCTGGTCGCCCGATCGATCCTCTTCTTTTACGACCGACCCTAAAGTTTGTTTTTTATAAATCACGACCTATCGATCTTCTTTTTTTTCATTTCCTGGAGACCAGAAACGGAACTTTTTTTTGCCTAGACAAAATATAAAAAACTAGTAACGATGAGATGATTTTATTCTAAGTGATATTTTGAAAATGATGGATTCAGCGACACTTTATTAAAATTAAATATAAAATAATATTAATTGAATCACATGCCTTGATTGCATTGCATGGTAATTGCATTATTTAAACATTACACGAAAATAAAAACAAACAAATAAACAAGCAATTAAGATACATGATATAATGATAATTATATATATATATTCTTAATATAAGATAATAATGTTTGTATTCCCTTTAACCGCAGTTTTGGCTATTAAATTCTTCACAAGTGAAACAGAATGAGGGAATTCTTGAAAAGATTATACATGTATACTTATATTTGTTAGTTTGACATTCTATTGGATATCAAAGATTTCGCGATTTAATAAAATTATTCCTATTTTCCCAAATGCATTATAAAGCGATATCATAAGCTGTGAGGAATATAGAAGTATTTATGTCGATGGTAATAAACATAAATATTATACATGTACAGCTGATGTTTGTTTGTTGGGTCCTACCGACAGTATTTCAGTCATTTGAAGACGATGTCTACTTGAGACAGATATAGTGCTGCCACACTGCAGTATCACGCCGTAGACATGTGACATGATACCATACCACACCCGGTCACCTTATCCTGACACCGGGCCAACCAGTCCTGCAACTACCATTATATGCTGAGCTTCAAGGAAGGGAGTTATAACTACCATTTTTACGACATTGGTATGTCGCGGCCGGGTACAGTTGATACTAAAAGCCAAGAGTTCAAATGTGAAATGATAAAAATATGTCATCAGATTTCAAACGATTGGTAATCACAGTAGCTTAGTAAAACCTGTATGGTATGATTATGAACATATGGAGAAATGGTGAAAACACGAAAGATTGCCTCTAACATGTGAATCCGAGCTTTTGAAGCTTTGATCATATTTTATATAAATAAAGAAAAGCAATCTTCGAGTTCATGTTATTGACTAGAACAGTGATAACTTTCCATGATTCATTAGCACTGCTGGGGCAATGATTTCTGTAATAAGAAAAATAAAGTATTTTCTGCGGGTCATTTAATAAATGAATGTTTCATTGAAACATCTGATACTCGTATGATTATCGATTCATGTACTGGATTTTTTAAGGTGAATTTAATTAAGTTTCTTCTCAAATCAGTTGCTATAAGGCATCATTGCTCCATTGATTAAACAGAATGATCTGAACAAAGTAAACTCACATAAGTTACTACCAAGTACCTGCACCTGTTTCTAATTGTTTTTCAGTAATAAGTACATACAAATCATACTCAGCTGAACGATCCAGGGCTTCTATGGCTCTTTTATTTACTATATGTGTATAATACGTCTATCAATACACAATGTCACCCAGTGTAACCATCTGTGATCGTAGAAAACTGTGTGGTTTCCCCATCACAGGCAATACCGTCACAGACTAAACTATATTTAGACTGATAAAACCTATTTTAAATTAATTTATTTTTCGTGCATGCGCTAACTTGATAGGATGAACTTACTAAATCGCTACCCTGAACTGGTGAAGACGCCATGTCGCGGAACGTGTCCTCCGGGGATATCCTATTCTACATATAACCGATTTCGTCGAAGTTGCATTTACGAAAAGTGCATTTAGTGATTTTAACAAGCATTTGATAGAAATTAACGAGAGGGTCTATGGTTAAAAATATATTACATTGGTATTGAAAACAAAATGTTATGAAATGTTCACATGTCAAGAGTTAAAAGTAATTCATTTTCAGATTTCCATAGGTGATCGATTGACATGAAACAAGGCGAGATTATTTCGCCGACTTTGGTTCTCATTTTCTGAGAAAATCTGGAATTAATTTTACAAGATGGAGAAAATGTTAATTTGAACACAGACGGTATTACTTTTATTTTGATGTTATTTGCTGATGACATGATTATCATGAATAAATCTCCCGAAAAACTCCATCAATGTCTAGACCTCCTGAATAAAGATGTGAAAATGTGGGATCACAAGTTGATTTAGACGAAACTAAAATAGTGATATATTTTTGAAAATAGGGCCATTAAAAATGAACATTTTTTTTAATAATTCGCTCATAGAAGTAGTGGACGATCTTTATCATTCGGAAACAGCTTTTTATAAAACAGGAAATTTCCAATTAAATCAAAAAGCTATTTCAAGTTAAGGTTAATAAAACGTTAAATGTCATTTTTTAATATACATTTCCATCATGAACATTTTTCGCTCTTCTGCAACTGCCGTCAAACCATGGAGATCTACGTTTACAATTACTTGTAACGTCAATATTTGTAACTTTCTTTGATCCAAAATCCTATAATGAATATCAATATTACTGAGATCAGATATATTATTATGAAAAATACAATCAAACTTGCATTTTTATCTTTCAGACATGTATTAAAATTTATGACGTTCCCAAAGACGGTCTTCAGATTACATGCCACTATTATACACTTTGTAAATATCATGTATGATAAGCTCATTGTTTCTGCTAATATACTTACGGTGTCACTTAAGGTTTTTGATCAATGCTATCAACACTTGGTTTGAAGTCCCTTGTGCTTCCTAAATATTAAATACACTGTTAGACAAATTTTTATATGGCTTTTCATATGTATTGCAAAATCCAATCGATAGAAAAGATTTTTCCTTGTATTGCACAAAATGATTGAGATATTATATTACAAGAGTAAGAACATGCCCTACAAATACAACCATAGCGTTTTCTAAGAAATCCTGTTCCTAGAGAAAGCAGATATTGTCTGTTTTATGGTAAGACAGTTATTGGAGATGTATTTTATTTCATTTGCCTATGTCCTATTTACGATTAATAAAAAAAATGTCATTAGGCTTTATGGAAGACCGTCACTGAAATGTTTATTCCAAAGGTGATCAAACTCTAAAAAAAAAATGCTTTTTATATTAATAAATCAATATTATCGAGAAACAACATGACAGTGGCAGAGAGATGACATTCTTTTACATGGCTGATTCATCATACATTTCATATCTTTGCAAATTGTAAGTCCTAATTAGAAAACGTATGCTTTTTTTATCCTAAATCCATCTTGTGACCGATATATTATATTTTTATGATGTATATGCAGTTTAAAGATATAAAAATGTATCGGTCGGAAACGCAGGCACGTTCTGATGTTATTTTATCCTATATCCATCTTGTGACCAATATATTATATATTTGTGATGTAAATGCAGTTTGAAGATATATAAATGTACAGATCGGAAACACAGTCACGTTCTGTTCTTAATTGTGTAGTAGAGTTGCGGGGTGGGGGGTGGAAGCACGAAGATCAACAAAGGCAGACAGAATAATCGCTGCCTTTTTTAGTTATGATTGCAGAAAAAGAAAAATGTTACTGGATATTTTTTTTGTTATGAACATTGACACAAAGTAATTGAAATCCTCAAGCGAATACACTGTGAAAGTGAAATTAATTGATTTTTTTCTTGAATTATTAGTAAATCAGTTATCGTAATATCAGTTTAGATTTGACATGCGATAAGCCGTCCCGCAAGTACAACAACTCGACAACATTAAGAACAGAAATAAATTGTATGCAGCATATTCTTTCATTTTTATTTATATTGACATGTTATCTGATGACTGTCCTAGATTTGGAATGGTATCAAATCAAATTATCAAATCTCCATGCTTCACAGTGTAAAGTGTGTATGTGGCGAGGGGGAGAGAGTTCAAGTTTTATTTTTTCATCATTTTTTTTGTGAAAGGCTGCTAACCTTTAACAACGCTTTAGCTGCTTATGCTTATGGGAAAACCAGTATATTTCCACACACACACACACACACACACACACACACACACACACTTTATGTTTAATGTTAACTATTATGATCACCATTTAACTTTGTTGTCTTGTCAAAATATTTCATTAAATGGCTTTAAGTTATTTGAAAGAAATTGGTGAAATTGGACATTATATTTGTAATTGTAACATATCATAATCTTAACCCATGCAGCACTCTTGTTTATTAAGAGCGTTTATAGAATATTTCAGAATTCTTTCATGAAGACAATCATTGTAGTCTTTCATTTTGCTCAAAACTCTCCATCATAACTACTAAATCAAATACCTTAATATACGAGGCCCTAAGGGGCAATCATTGTTGTATCATTTAATGAGGATACATTGAAATTTCGTCAAAATAATCAACGTAATTGATCATCATAAAATATTTCTAAAACAATCATTATCCCTTGTGAATATATTTTTTTAATGGAACGGCCATATATGATAACAAAAGTACGAAACAATATTGATTTGATTAACTTGAGGTAGCGCTGATTTAGTTTCATATATTAATGAACAGGAAATAAAGTCTTAAATAAGATGAGCTTGGTACATAACCTCTTTTTGTTAATTAAAGTCCATATAATGAATAAACTCGCTAAAATTATAATTCATATACAGAATGTTATAAATATTTAACCCTGGAATATTAACGTATGTTTTTTATTGTTTCACGTGGATAATCAAACATTTGAAGAAATTCTTGTAAATTAAACTAAATTAAGTAAAACAAGAAATATCTTTAAAAAAGATATTCGGCGTAGGATGAAAGAAAAACGAGATTTTCATTCATGCATAAATATACTTTAATTAAGAAACTTATAAATGGAAATATATGCAAAACACATTTCAAAGACTTTAATGTTATGATAAGTTATAAAAGCATTGTTGTAAATAATTGTAAAAAACATGTCTAATTTTGGTAGTGAACAATGATGAATGGCAATGTTGTTAACAAGGTTTATTTTGCAAATAAGAAAATAGTCCACGAGGAATGTAGCAAAAAAGGTACAATTTTAAAATAATGTCTATATATATTCAAAACAAAATGTACAGTAAAGAATGACTAGACTTTTATACAAAAGACACGACTGACCATTATCGTAAACAGGCTTACCTGCACCATAAAAAATTGTAAAATGATTAAAATCAGAATTTGAAATGATTTGATATAACAAATATTTCAGAGTACCTCCAAATGTTCTTATTTAAAAGCAGTGTAATGTTATAAATTATCCTATGAACTATAAAAAAATCTATGATAATCCTCTGCATAAAACCTAATTTAGTTCCAGGCTGATCATGTAATGAGCAGTTATCTGCTCGTTGTAGTTAGGACATACAATTTTTTCTTCACCTTTATTTTATTTCTTACTGACAAAAACTTGTTCAGGTCTGATTTTATCAGTTGTAAACTGTATCAAAATAGTTTATACAGGCATATACATTAATGATCAGCACCTCAAAGCATAGATTCATTGATAAAGGAAGTTACAATAAACAAGATAGCCATGATGGCCCTGAATGACTCGCCTGGGTATCACGGCTACAAATTTATTTTCATTTTTTTTTTAATATAAAAAATAGACAATAATTCTAGTATAACTTAAAAATATTTTACCCCTGATGCAGTGGTGCGAAATTTTATCACCTGAAGTACATGGTTTCATCAATTAACTAAATACCTAAGATCTAGACGACATAGTTTCAAAAAAGAAGAAGGTGAATGTTTATCCAATATATGTCTATGTAAAATAACTGTCCCCTGGGTTGTGGCCGTTTATCTTTCGATATGTTCCATTAGACAATGCTACATGCCAAATATTTAAGCTGTAGCCTTTCTGGTGTTACAGAAGATTTTTTAAGTGATCCCATTTTAATCTTGAAAAATAAGTGACTCATTTTTTTTAAACTGCCAATGTATGTGAAATTTTTGAGAAGAGTGTTTTAAGTTTTACCCATAGGCTATTCATTTAGACTATAATGCAAGTTAGCCTCGCCCACTAGCAGGCATGCCTTTTATATTTATGACACTAAATGTTAGAATAAAAGCTTAATAAAGAAGAACCTTTAATAAGCGTTTTGTTAGGACGCTAAAAACACAGCAAAACAAAAAATCACAACTATCAACATGTGGTAAGAAAGTAAAAGATGTGAATTAACCAGTCGCCAAAACTGGTATAACCATGCCCCGAATGTTTGTCGGAGGTAATTGTACATAAGAAATTAATAAAAACAAGATTCACATGCATTTGTTTGTCGGAGCCTTGTCCAACCTGCCATTGGCTAAACCAATACACATATTCAGTTTAAGGCGGTCTGGCGACTGGTCAATTGAAACACGGAATGTTTAAGGGTAACCTTAAAATAATATAAAAAAAACTTTACCTTCTTACAAATATTAAATGTTGATTTCATAAAATTGTAAATTACTGTTCAATGGGGAATGTTGTTTCCTATTTGTATATTAAGAACTTATGCATTCTATGACAAAAGGTTTTGGCGAATTAATTTTCAATGAGAGCATCTCGGCAGGTTGGAAGAATTCAATATACATAGTAATTAAGGGGTTTCATGTCATAACACGGTGGATTCTTTTTTGTTGTTTTAAATCATTTTCACAAAGTAGCATTCCTCAATTGATGGAAAAGGATTGTATTTAACTTACTGAAATCACTTTCATGTTTACATCAAAAAGAAAAGTAATAACACCAAGCTGAATGATATATACAAGCTGCACCTCTTATTTACAGTAATTTTATAGTCCATAACGATGCGTTAACCAATAACAGGAGTCCTTTTATTCAGCTTAGAATTATTTACCGCTGTTAGCGTACATTTGATTAGTTTAAGATGCGAGTTGAAATCGAAATTATACAGCTACGCCGAAAAAATCTGAGCAATAACTTCGTCAATGACACTTTCCAGTATATGATAGGTCCAGTATGTTTATAAATGTGTTTTATTAAACAGCAAAAAAATATCCGAGGAATATCTCATTACTTATCAAAGTAAATGTCAGGAATAGGCACAGTTTGCATCTTATTCATTCGAATTCTATTTTGACATTTTGTTACATGGTAACATTTCCATTTATGACGTTCACAATATCTCAATACGTTCTTTATTTCTTGTAAGGCACAGGTGTTTCATTTTGAAATTTAATAAGTTTTAATTCCAACTTGTCGTATAGCATGAATGATATATTATATTTTTCTTTCAATAAAGAGATTCAAGTCTCTCAGATAAACACTTTATGGTTTGCCCAAACACCCTATCCTTGGTAATGTGATACAGTTATGGTCTAATAGGAGCAGGAGTAGCTTGGAATAAAATTTGTTAAACACTGAAGTTTAAAATTGTCTTGGATTATAGAGAGATGAATAAGTTAAAATATTATGAATACAGTTACAACGCAACAACTGTATTAAGCATGTAGAGAACTTAGTTTGTGATTCTACATCATCTGGAATTCCGCTAAGTCTTGGACCACTTAACTTCTACCAAGATAACCAAGTACCCTAATGAACATTATCTCCGTGAAAGGCCATGAGGTCCGAAATGTAGCGGAACCATTACAGGGACTTTACCTTAAATACATACGTTAACTAATTAATTTTATATAGAAGATTTTAACAAGACACTTGAGTCATGATTTAACTTACCATTCAATTCAATAAGTATTTTCGAATATCTGTCAAAATACATTGCTACTAATAATACGATACAGGCCATTAGACTAAGGCCATATTGCATAATTATATTTTTAGGTTGTATATGTTGTGTTGGTTTAAATGCTATTAAAATGATAAAGACATAATTCAGACACAAAGTTTGTTGACCCTTGTTTCATTATTTGACGGATCGCGTGGCGTTTGTCGATAACAATATTAAAGGAAATAGACTTCATCCTCCACATTTCCAGACGAACGCCATCTACACACCCTCATGTTCGGCGCCTCGTTACGACAAAACCAAGTCTCTATCTTGAGTAGGAGTGGTATATCATCAATATGGTTCACGATTTATTTCTGATTTAACAGCCCTATAGGTTCTTAATCTTGAAAAAAAAAATATTTAACGCATGTTGCTTTACCGGTGGAATATATCTTACAATATACCTGTAGCGTTGTGTTATAAACTATGTCAAAAAATGGTTATTTCAAGATTGTATTTAGAAACAAAAAAATAATTTATTAACACGCAATATTTTATCACTTATATATCCTAGTTTGTTCATACATATTTTTCCGTAGTTGAGCGAATACTTTAACAATTATATACAGCAGATAGAATTCCAGCATCGCTAGGTATTTTAGGTATGTGCTTTGTAAACGCGAGTTCCCCGACAACGTCACTGTCGCCATATGTATTTTCAAGGGTCTTCTATTGTGCTTGGATTTATCAGGTGTGTTAGATTTGATTATATGGCCCTTCCCCGTGTTTCTTTTTATGAAAAAAACATCGACATTATCAAATGAATCCATTATTTGACTCCAGGCGCTACTACATCACTTTAAGGTATTAGTACCCTAACAGCTATCAATTCCATAAAAGTCATGCGTATAACTTCGCAACATAAGATTTTATAATGTCAAACCATGGAAAGCTGTGGGGCAAATTGAGATACAAGTTTTTTATTACCTCACCTTGATAAATTTGTATTCATAAATTTTCTGCCCTGAATACTAAAAAGTGATTTCCATTTCAATTTTCCTACGGTATTTTTTTCTTCGAAATTTGAAACAGAATCATATAATGCATCTTTCTACCGTGATTTTTTTTTCTCGAAAATCAAATTCAGTTTTTTTCCATATTTACAGAAATTGTATATTTCCCATAGGATTTAAGGTTAGCTTCATTCAAATTATCTCCCCGAAATTTGAAAACTTGAAAAAAACTCGGTGAAACATTTTTTCTTTAATGTCTAAAAAATGACAAAGTTTTATAGAAATATTACCATCCAGTAGCAAGATATGAAATAATGCTATGTGGTTACTAATACATTAGTTCAGTACCCAAGGTACTGACAGGTCGACTTTAAGGATAATCTCCAGGGTCTATATCTATGTCTACCGGATCTTCACCTTGTCAGCTCTATGCTGATCGGTAGTTACGTGGTTACTAAATAATTACAAAGACGAAAGCTACTAAAAATAAACACAAAATTAAAGCCAAAGTGACAACAGTTATACGATCAGGACATACTGTCATAATAAATATCTAGTAAGTGTCATATACTTACAATTTCAGTCATGTTAAACAGTCTAAGTCAGTAATGGATCATACGAGCCCTCTCCCACTTTCGCTTGGAAAACAGTCCCCCCCACCACAAGTATTAATGTAGGTTCGAATTAGTTTGGTAAACCGATACAAATAATGAGTATATATGCCCAGTGATTCGAAGTTTTTCCCTAAGTTACTCTTGTAGGGTGTACAAACCTAACACAAACACAAAAAATAAAGGGTCTGTGTCATTTTAGAATTATAGTTTCACATAACCCAAATATATATTAATAAACCGTATCATAATATAATCGTAATTTCATAATTAATGAATCGCTTTATTAATATATTTAACATCAAATTTATAAATGTTTTTTTTTTTCAGCCAGAGTTCTGCATAAGACGATGTTTGTATATTGCATCCTCTTATCAACATATATAAAAACCGACTTACAGAATAAAAAGATATCATCAGGTAAATCACGCTTTATTTCGCATGAAGTCAAAAAACTAAAAAGCGAATTTAGAAACCTAATGTCACCAGACATTGAAATTGCTACAAACCAAACGCAGTGATGACAAGTGCCAGATACTCAAGTTATGGAAATATTTGAATTTCGAGATAGTACATCTACACAATATGAGTAACTATATGAATCGCTACACAATATGAGTAACTATATGAATCACTACACAATATGAGTAACTATATGAATCGCTACACAATATGAGTAACTATATGAATCGCTACACAATATGAGTAACTATATGAATCACTACACAATATGAGTAACTATATGAATCGCTACACAATATGAGTAACTTTATGAATAAAAATGATATATAAATTTGAGAGAGAGAGAGAGAGAGAGAGAGAGGGTTGTAGTGCAAATAAATCGGCTGAATTATTTTCCACTACAACATGATCTCGCCTAGACAATACCTCTTCACTCTGTGGGATACACTGTCAATATACTGATGAAAACCTAAAGTAACAAACCGTAGTATCAGCTGTGTATTCAGAATGCCAAACTGTTATTAACCGATCGCTTACAGTCAGCTACGGAGTTGTCTGAGGACCATTTACCATGCTGTTCACGTGCACATTATGCAGTACATGGGTAAACGTGGACATCGTGGTTTATGGCATTGAGACAGCTTCATAGTTGACTGTGATGCGTGAATATCAACGTAGGCCAAACTAGTTCATTTTATGTGTTTTACTTTCAACTGAATCCAATGCACATCCGGCACCCTTACACTACTCGTCTAAGGTGAGTTCTAAAACAAACGCATGCATTATAAATTTTCTTTTTAATTATTTAACTTGCCAAACACAATCTCAAAATGTATCTCCAGAATCTTCAAATGGAATGATATCAGTGAAATACAGCAACATCGAACTAATCCATTCAAATATCATGTTACTAGCATGGTCGCTGGTCTCCCGAAGAACACGATAATAAAAGGATACAGATACAATTATCGACGCTACATTACAATTCTGTTTTAACTCCACCATAAACCTACCACGTTTACGCTTATTAACCCGCAGCTTGTAGAGTAGCATACCTCTGTCAATAAAATAGAAACACTGAACGACGTCATTAACGTTTTATTGCTCCTTATAAGGCTCCTGATTGTAATTGCAAGAACGATCAGCACGAAATCCATTATGTTCTTCCGCTAATTCTCTGTTATTTCCAATGGAAAAAAAGCCAGTCAAATGTATGCACGACAACAGATAAACACCTCTATACTTCATATAATTTGACGTTACCCGTTCATCAGGTTTTTGTCTTTTAACACGGACCAGACAATTGATATGTCGAATACCAACTGAAACAGTTGTTGGGAAAGGGTATTTCAGCTCGTCGTATGAAATATTTGTCTATCCCACTGGTTGATCCAGATTTAGATTTCATAATGAAACCTGTGATTTCCTCGTTAGTGATAGTACTAGTAGACTGTATGTTTGGTATGAGGTTCCTCCATACTCACCTCTAGTTTTTGTTACAATTTTATGACGTAGGGCACACATTTCTGCAATAGACAACATTTCAGGTATAGCCCCCTTGTTTAGCGCTCAAAATATAAAGGTAGTTCCGAGACTGGTTTGACCCGGTGTCCGGATAATGTAACTTTGTGTAGTGTCATGCCACATGTCTACGGCGTTATACTGCAGTGTGGCAGCACTATAAAAGTCTCAAGTAGACATCGCTGTCAAATGACTGAAATACTGTTTGGGAACGTTAAACCCAACAAAAAAAATAACAACATTTCGGGGCAATATTTCGACCCAATTTCCCCCTTTTCCTAAGGAGACAAAGTTACATATTTAATTTCTTATTACTAAGTATTGATAATAAAAAAAAAACAGTAACATCCCCTCTTTTCCAAAATACAACGATTTGTTTTACTAGTGTTCACTTTTAAACCCAAGGAATTTCATTACACATGAACTTTCCAATGATAACCATATCGTCTGCAAACAAAAGTTAAATAAGCAAAATACCATCTATTTCTAGACTTGTCTCAGTATTTGTTTTTGTAAATAATTCCAAAATTATTAAATAACACTAATTAACGTCGATTTCGTGGAAAGATTTATCAAAAAATATTTATCCCCCACGAAAACCTGTTCTTTATATAGACCTAACGTTTTCTTGAGTATAAATCCACGAATAAAGGTCCCACGAAAATCCTTCGTGTACACAATCAACACAATTTTATGTCAAATAACGATTTAACAGTATTTGAATATTTTAAAAGTTTCATATATAGATATACACGGACCATTCTAAAAGTAATGACAATAGTACTTGAATTGGATACACAGTCTCTGAACAGACTTTAGATAAAGCTTATGCCTTCTAAATTTTTGCCATTGACGTGAGCATACTTCCATAGTCGAGAACGCTGTAACGTTGTCTTCTCTTGACATGATCTTTATAACTGAAAAACACCACTACCAAGTTTTTTTTTTCAACACTAGCATCCAGATAATATCTTTTATCGCCTTAGAAAGAGAATCAAAGCGTCGCAGCTCTGATGTTTTCACTGCATTGAGAGATTGTCCAGGTCGTTCGTGGGTGAAGTCACGTGATTTATGCCCTTATCATTGTTGTTAATTGATACTGAATAATTCATCATTGATGAAATAACCCTATCAAAATCAATAAAATATTCAATGTGTCAGGACACAACTAATTCTACATATGAAAATTATACCAAAAAATAAAAATAATAAAAATGATATGTTGTCAATTGGAATATTCAAAGGGTGAACTATTTTGCGAAATTGTGCAGAGACACGGAAATGTGTGTTTGGTAGCCACTAAGAGACCCAATCTTTCATCTTTTATTCTTCATATACATAAGTCCTAAAACAATAGGAAACATTAGCAGTACACAAAAGAAACATGTATATATATATATACAATACAAATGAATACAATGGAAAACGGCTGATGAGATTATACTGAAATTTATATTTTCTTCATAGGGTATTGTGCGTTTATCATCTTTCTCTCACACACGCACACGTTGAATATGAAGGTCTTTAAATGTGCCGAAATTTTCTGTCTCTTTCTCTCTCTCTGAAACACAGTTGAGTTTTACAGAGTATATATTAAACATACACAACAGCATTAGCCCCGATGTACAGTTCCACTACGCACTGATTGTAAACATCACAAGGAGACTTGGATGTGAAGAATACGCGGAATAAATGATTTGAGTTGGTGGAAGCTAGAATTGAATACAAGACAGTTTTAAGAAAGCAAGGTTTTTATGTGATAAAGATATAACTGATAAGTCAATTAATGCTAAATATAAAAATGCAAAACTGTACTGGAGAATGTTAAATGATGTTTCCAATAATAAATCAGGTGACATTGGACTAGATGAATTTTCCAAGCTGTAAACAATCCCGATGATGCATTTTGTTTTACCAAAGATGATGATGTTTTATATTCTAATGAATTTAAAAATAAAAAACAAAACGAATTTGAGGTTATGTTTGATGAGTTACAAGTAAACGCTGAATTTTCGCATAATGAAATCTTATTTGCAATTAAACAACTAAAGACAAATAGATCAGCTGGTCCAGATTATTTAATTAATAATTTCTTATACACGGTAAAGATATTATATTATCTGTTCTCTTTAGTTTGTTCAATAAGATCTTTGAATCTGGTTATTTTCCTACTACATGGTCAGAAAGTTTTGTTGTGCTGATACATAAAAAAAGTAGCTCGTTAGATGTCGAAAGTTACAGAGGTATTACATTACGAGTATTAAGCAACCTCGGTAAATAGTTTACAAGGATCTTAAACAATAGACTAACCAAATGGTCTGAAGAATATAATATAGGCTCAGGCAGGGTTTAGAGCAAAAATGGGAACCACTGATGATATTTATGTATAACATAATTTAATAACGCATGTTATCAATTCAGGTAAACAATTATTTTGTGCATTTATTGATTTTACTGAGGCGTTTGACTATATTGTGGGAGAAAATTTATGGTACAAAGTGTTGAAACTTGAATATAAATATTATTTAATCCATGTATGAAGGTGTTAAAAATAGAGTAGAATATTCTAATGAATTAAGCAGCGAGTATCCATGTATGCTTAAAATTATCTTGACAAAAAAATTTATGGTACAAAGTGTTGAACTCATAGAAACTGAAAGATATGACAACACTCCTAGAGACCAACGGCTTTGCAAAAATTGTTCAATGAATATACCTGAAACTGAATACCATTTCTTACTTGTATGCCCCAAATATAGAGAACTAAGATCTTTTTTTTCAAACAATATTTCTGTCACTGGCCAACCCTAAAATTTTTTAGATTTTAATGAGTAATAAATCAAGTAAAATTAAAGAATCTGTTGCAAAATTTATTTTCTATGCAAATGAGATTAGAATCATAAATAACTAAAACTCATTATTATTATTCAACACTCGTATCATCATTTATTTTTGCATATTCATATATGCTCCTTGGTAAATTTTCTTGTCTTCGTTGTATAAATATTATTTTGCTATAAATGTCATATGATATTTAATGCAATAAAATGTATGTTATGTTATGGTGCGAGACAGGGAGAGTGTTTATCACCATTTTTGTTTGCAATGTACATTAATGATTTAGACAGGTATATTATTGATTAAGGACTTGAGGGTAAAGATATTGAAATGTGTAAATTGTTAATACTTTTGTATGCGGATGATATTGTCTTTTGCAAACACAGCAGAAGTGTTACAGAAATCATTAGATATCTTAAAAGATTATTGTAATCTTTGGAAACTGAAAATAAATGTTTAAAAGACAAAAATAATGATACATGTATTTAGGAATACGGTACTTTACCGAGAAATCTTTCTTTCATTTATGATGGCATAACTATTGATATTGTGAGTACATTTACATATCTAGGGATTGTATTTACTACTGTGTTTTTTTCGCTGAGGCACATGCCACTTTATCTGGTCAGGGTATGAAAGCTATTTCTAAAATTAACAAATATATTCATAAGTTTACATATGTTTCGGTTAGACATTGATTAGAGTTATTCGATAAACTGGTCACACATATCATAAGTTATGCTAGTCAAATATTGGGATTCGCACGTGCAAATACTATTGAGCGCTTTCATTTACGTTACAGTAGACATATGTTGAATGTTAAACGCACTTCGCAAAATGATTTTATATATGGTGAACTTGGAAGAGTTTCTTGTATGACTGACAGATATTATGACATTATAAAATATTGGGTTAAGGGTCTTACTATAAATGAAGAGTATTTAAAACATGATGTTCAGGGATATGGAAATTCTTAGCAATGTTGTTAACTGGGATTCTTTATTGAAACATTTGTTGTGTTCCCTAGGATTTAATGAAGCCTTGTTGCCTCAGAGTATAGGAAATTGTGAGTTATTCTTGAGTTTAGTAAGGCAGAGATCGAATAATCAACTTATTCAAAATTGGTGTAGCCGACTGCAACTCATGCTTTGCTTTATGTCAATATAGCAAATTTTGGTTTTAAGTCTTACCTCAATGTATCCAATTCATCAAATGTTTGTAAATCCCTAACAAGAATAAGAGTATCATCCCATAGACTGATGACAGAATAAACCTGATGCTTTGCCTATTGTTGATGCAACACGTATATTTTGCAATATATTAGAGGATGAGTTTCATTTTGTTTTAGAAAGTCCAATTTATTCAGATTTAAGAAAAATATATAGATAAGTAGTACTGGATAAGACCAAATATTTTTTAGTTGATACGTCTTTTAATAGTGAAGACGCAGTTGTTATTATAAAAACTTGGTAATTTTTTAAAAATTTTTTTTTTTTTTCTATATAATGTGTATAGAAAACATTTCAATAATACACGTCATCCACACTCGCTTTTGGAAACTATTTTTCGAAAATTTAATGCATGTGACATTGCTCAAATCTGCTCCTTTTTTTTCGCAATGTTGTCACATATTAGTATTAACTAGTCCAACAAAACTATTTATAAGCCTTCTCCTATATTCGTTGATATACATTTAATAGTAATATAATTAAAAACTACTGTCATCTGAGTTAAAAGATTTAACCTGACTGCCATGTTACAAGCTATGAAATGTATTAATGATTTACATGACATTGCATTAAATTGTGTATACATGCATATTGTATCCTCATGGGCTTAAAAGCCCAGTAGAATTTAAATAAACTTGTAATCTTGTAAACATATCCTTTTCAGAGTTGTGACCTTGTGCGATCATCTAAGCTGTGAAATTTTAGAGTATTTCTACTGCACATTGGATTACACTACCATCCTTCAATCTTTGATTTGCATATGCATAAATCTTACAATAGAAGAAATGTCAATAGTACAAAACACTGTCAGCTATTCACCAGATCTAACTGATATATTAATGGAAAATGTGGATAAAGTATTGTAATACAAACGCAATGATAGTGATGATAACATGTACTGATGTAAGTCTCTTTTTTTTTCTCTCTAATTGGTTTACTAATGGATGTAAAAATGAGAACATAAACTATGCCATACATTAGCTGTGGTTTAATGTTTTATCGAACAGATCAATTTCCGGATCAAAGTTCATTTTTTAATGTAGACATTAATATTAATCTACGAATTTAAAGAGATATTTATACTTATCTACAAATTTAAAGAAATATTTATATTTATCTACGAATTTAAAGAGATATTTATATTTACCTACGAATTTAAAGAGATATTTATATAAAATTTACTATCTTAAATTTAAAAATTTTTTAAATTAATAATATTTTGGTTTCCCAAAAAATTAAGTTTAATTGATATTTAATTTCCACGCATCACAATAACATTTGAATTTATCTTATATATTTTGTAAATATGTGCCATTATCACAACAGATGATGGTATCATCCGTATTAAGGAGAATGGAAATGCTTCAAATATAGTTATGTGCCTCTTCCGGGACGGATTGTCTTGTTATTCCATTTACATTGTTTTCTCTTGGTAAAGGTTAAAGTCATTTAAGAAAATTGAAATCGTAAAGGGTTATACATATTCTCTCTGTCTCACTCTAACTACATTTCCAATATTTCCTATAAATCAAGGGTTTCTCAGCACCAAACAGGTTTCTTATATTATTTCTGGCATAGTCAAATCATTCAATGTTTACAATATTACCGTCAAATGATCATATACCAACCAATAGATCATCTTATAGCCAATATTCATTTTGACCCGATGGCCGCCATTTTTCTCTGTTTTGAATGATATTTCAATGATTTCTGTCGTGTTTCTCGGCACCTTACAAGTTTATCAAATTATTAATTGCATAGTCCAAGCTTTCAACATTTATAATTTTACCTTAAGATGTGCACATTCCAACAATAATGAACGTTATTTGGTTCACAGTTTAGCCTATATTCGTCATTTTGATTTGGTGCCCATCAGTTTCCTCTGTTTTTTTAACGATATTTTAACGAATGTTGTCCTACAAATAGATGTGATTCTCGGCACCTTACAGGTCTATTAAACGATTCTTGGCAAAGTATTCACAACACTACCTTTAAATGTGTATATAAGAACAATAGAGAACGCTAGTTGGTACACCGTAAAGCCTGTGTTCGTTTTCTAAACTTAATAGTCACCATTTTACATATCTTGCGTGATAGCTACGATTCATTTGCCTATGTATACAGAATTTCTGCTCTTACTAAGCAACTGAAAAACAATCTCCTACCTTAGTTTTAATGTTACTGTATAAGTTTGGGATACACTTTTTAACATTTACCATAGATATTTTTGTCTTTCATTTTTCCACAGACTCACTCTGAGTCAAAATCCTGTTTTAAATCAATAAAGCAACGATTATGTTATTCTTATCAGAATGCACTGGGTCATTTTTAAAGTACATGTAAATACATTGTCCATTAATATTTTTTTTCAATCCTATTTGAGTCTATTTAATAAGATTTGGTATATCTAGGCCTGTATTTAATTTGTTATTAATAAAACATGTAATAGTTTTCCTAGGCAGCTGAGAAGCGAAACTTGTTTAAAATTGTCCAATAATTTCTGATTTCCTTTATTCTATTTTTATGTATTGACTTGATATACCCTTTGTCCAACTTTCAGGAACATTTCCCTTGTCATGTACTATGTTGTAGTATGTTGAATACTGTGATGTGTATATTTTATGTATTTTTTTCTTGTATGATGTTCTTTCTATTTCCGTCAGTAGAAGTTTATTGTTTCGATTTGTGTACATGAGATTGTGGAGTTTAAATAATAAGTAATTAAAATGCACGTAAACCTGTAAACATCTGGTATATCATAAATATACTGAAACATACTGTGTGTAAGGTGGTGTAAGGTGGCTCTTCGACCTCCTGCTATCGAATGACGGGGACAATAAAATGTTAAACCCCCCGAAAAAAGTTAATTGAATGTTAGTTGTGCTCATTTCTTATTTTATCTTTTTCTTGCGCTTTATTGTTTTTAAGATATTTCTTCTGCAATTATTTAGCAAATATTTTCTTCAATTTGATAAATTTGCCACCTTCATCTATATCATTCGTTTCATTGTCGTCAAGATTTTAATTCATTTTCTTAAAAGAATCATAAAGAATTTCCAAGGAGGCAGAATTGTTAGACATACTTTTAGAAACGTTTATATTAATATACTTTTCATTATATTTTATCCTGCCTTTTTATATTTTCAGCTTACTACTTGCAATATTCTTTTTATCTTTTTAATAAATCACACAGTTATGATAACATCTATGTTCTTTCTGTTCAGTAGTATACTTCACTTCTCAAAGAGATTTTACATTTTTTTCTTCAACATTTTCAAGGTCATATTGATCTGAAAAATGTTCAACTCTGAAAAGGCAATTTTGCACTTGAAATCTTCGTCGTAGGAAGTATTTGTTGAACCATATGTAACTTTTAAAATTTAAAAAAAAAAAAAAAAAAAAAAAAAGATCAGTTTGCGATTTGGTATCAAATTTAACACATTCAGACGGAATGTTTCTTATCTATAAGGCTATTCCACCTGAACGAAAGTTTGTGATTTAAACGAATAAGTAGCATATCCCGGACACCTACTCTATCTGTATCATCAGTTTTTATTTCCTGTAAACCTGCTTGCATATGAGACAAAATCTATACAATTTAATTTCGACAAGATACTGCATACATTCAAAGACAGAAGCCTAAAGCTAGTATATACAGTACAATCAGCCTTATGAATTGGGTCACGGTAGCCGATTCCCGGACAATGCTAGTCACGTGTATCACTATTCAACGGTAATTTTTCCGAAAGTTAAGATAATTCCTCTGGTACCTGGTCATGATCAGTCTCGCCGGGGGTAATGCTATTAAAAGAGACGCTTGGGTTTCTTATGAGTTTGTAAAATTGTGTTTAGCTGCAATGTCAGATATATTTGTGTAACCAGTGGCTCTTTTGTAAAGTCGTCGCTATTGCTAATGACAACGTGGGTTTTTGCATTGTCATTCTCAAGCCGAGTAGTTGCAGTTTTTCTTCACGAGAACTCTCCTCAAAAACTGAATACCTGTTACAGTATGGAATGAGTTTTTGAGTTTTCTTTTGTTGTTTTATTTCACTTCCCGTTTTTGTTTGTTTTGTAATGTGAAATTGAAGGGTTGATCCAGAAGTTCGTAGACTACTTAATTATTCTTAATACTTGATCAAAGATACGTATAAAAACATATATCCATAATATATGAACCTTCTTTTATCTCAACAGAAAATTTTATTAAAATCGATGAAGGTATATAGGAGTACTGTCCGTTACAAACAACACATGTTTGCACTAACGTCCCACGTAAACGCCCGAATAACGACGTCGTTGACATCACAGAAATCTTATTATCTTGGTAGATGACGTTTCACAGTTTTTCAAAGTATCGTCTTTTATGGGCAATGCAGCGTTCATGGCGATAGATCCATTGTCTTTTTATAACATATAAGTATTTAGATTCCATTACCCATAGCTCCATTTCATGGCTTTTAGGTTTGCGCGGCACCCATCTCACATGTACCTTAAATTACGCAACAAAAGTTATAGAGTATCACACATCAATTAACTTTTTAAACTGTTTTTTATTTACATTTGAGTAATTTATTTGAAACTTAAAACAATGTCATATAATATGAATAATAACATGAATAATACTTTCATTCTCCATTTGGGGTCATTTGTTATAGTCTAATTATATGTTTATTAAAGTCAATTACACAGAAGATAAAACATTACATAACCTTATACATATTCTAAAATGCGTTTGTACCGTTCCTTAGACTACACCGGTCAGTTCAAGGTCAGTCGTCTATCACTTTTCAAGGCACTGCAGATTATACGTCATTTATTTTGACGCCGCTCTAACCGTTTGATCAGGTCACATCTGTGATTGCTGTCGAGATCATTTAAACACAAGTGTCCGGCTTACTGACTTCTTTCCTCAAGCTTGCTCTAGCAGTTTGGACATATTCGTTTGTGTCTTTCCTAAATTTTTGCAAAAAAATATGTTTGTACGAATTTCCGTCCGGTCTTTGACGTCTATTATTACATAGCGAACGTGACGACCGCCAATATTCAAATTGTTGTAAATAAATAACAAATAACGTCAAAATGAGGTCAGTTTTTTCTGTTGATGATAATAACAAAATATACAAGTACATAATTATGAAGTTTTCCTAAGTTGAAGAGACATTTACTCTTAAATATTTGACCAAATAAAAGAGGAGGGAGCTGAAGCGTTACTATGGTAATGCAATCACATATTGTACAAAAAAAAAATCTTTACAACAACGATTTTACACTTATAGAGATACAGAGAAGATGGACATTTATCATGACACCAACATGTATACACTATGCAAATATTTAAAAGAAAGAGCGAAAGTCTACGAATATCTGGATCAACCCTCGTGTGCGGAATTTGCAGGCTATATAAAATTCTCTGAATATGTATGGCTTGAATCTAACCAGTCGCAATTTGTTGGACCTTCTCTTGCTCTCGGTTTCTGGAGGAATTGTTCAGAAACTCCAAGCGTCATTTCTGATAATATTTGAGGTGCCATCAGCCTGACGTGCTCAAGGTGAATTTCGCTTCTTTCGCTTCTCTGTTATTGTATAGCTCTAGCTGGTGTACTCTGTCCAAAGGTATTCCTGAATTCAAATTTCAATTTTAATAACAAAAAATATAGTCTGTTTGCAATATTAAATGATTGTTCATGTCGACATATTGGTGTTTAAGAGCACTCAAACGTTTCTCAATGTCAATCTTTTTGTTTCTGATGCTCTTATTTGTTGCCATGTCGTCATACATATAAAAAAATTGCTGGATGATATCATCCTGATACTTGTAACTTGGTATCATTACGCAACTTGTTACTTCTGATAATTGGTTTTCCATTTTGAATATTTTCATATTGCTGTGAAATATTTGTCAACTTTTATGATGTGCATTTCTTTGCAAAGGTAGTCTAGAACCAGTATTGTCTTGTACTGGTACATGTGTACTGGCTGACTGGACTAAGTTGATTTAAGTAAGGTCCAATGATTGCCCTGGGGCTGGGTTACTTGACAAGTGTATATAAATGTTTTCCTTAATCGTGACATTGCCGTGCATGGCTGAATATCTGAAATGATGTGCATGCTATTACAGCCCTGATTGTGTTTCTTATTCACATACGCATTTGTATCGTATAAGATATCTCTTGTTTTATTAATCAAGCCGTGGTCCAATTGTAACATACCTTGCTGCGGATCCGTACGTTGTAGATTCGAACCCCGTTGGAGG
>CM037783.1:18828515-18875267 GCA_021229015.1 Solen grandis | reverse complement strand
ATTGCTATCATCAATCAACTAACCAATACGCAGTAGGCTGGTCTGTTCTTAGTATCAATTTACGGTGTTTAACTTTTGATAATTCTTCTTTTATTCTCTGTCTCTTTTCCAGTGTCGGAATGACATCATTCTCTCGCAGACAATTTTCAAAACTATCTCTATCTTTGGTGTAGAACATGCACAACCATTTTGTTCTCTCAAAAATTTCAACACAGAATTATATCTCTGCGAAACAACCCACACTGATTGTTCTGCATGTCTGCCAGAGAAAGCCAACTATGACAGCATGTCTTTAGTCTTTGTTAATTCTTTTGTAGAACTGCAATAATCAATGATGTATAAAGTAGGAGAACCAGCATATTTATTGAAAAACACTCGCAGCAGTTCTTGTAATTTTTCTTCCCCATTGATTACTGGGTTTACGATTATAAATTTTTTGTTCTTTGAATAATTATATGTTCAAACACGCCTCTATATTCACCTTTAAGCAAAACCAAAACAAATTCATTCTTGCCACAACCGGTTTGACCACAAATAATAACACAGTGAGGATATTTCGGTAGTTCCATTTTTCTTATGGTATAAAATTAATATAATACTTTTTTAAATCTGCCATCTTCAAAATTGATCTATGCGTCCTGTATAACAAACAAACACACATTAATTAGTTCATCGGCCTCTTGTTCTTTAGATTTTTGAATTTTGACACCTTCTGATGCATTCTCTACTCTTCTTCCGGAACCATGGAGTGAGTGATCATCTGTTGTTCATAAATCAAGCCATAATGCATAATTTTCTGTAATTTTCATACTTTTCTAATGCTGTGTTAGTGTAGCATAAATATTTTGCAACTTTATCTGTTTCCTTGTTTCTCTTTGATGTCAATGAAAAATATTTAGTTAGCTCATCCCATTGTTGGTATGCTCTCATTCTTTGACAGTAAAGCTGATTTGGAACACATTCTATTGTCATCTCTACTTTTTCTATTTTCGGGTTGTAATATGTTTCAGTGCTTGTTCTTTCTAGGCACATTCAAGTTTATATTCCATAGTGTATCAGATTAATTCTTGGTTAATTTTCTGTGTCGTAATATTCGGTCGTAGAATACAGTCATTTTCCCGTCGTATTGTTGTCTCATTTGTCTGACAAGTTCTGTATCGGACACCATATCAAATTCGTGGCAAATATTTTTAATAATGTATGAAGCTGATGCATCGCTTGATTTAATCACTTTATCATGGTCATTGAACTAAGTTCATATTCAAGTCTGTCGCCCAGTCCTGCTTGATAGAATGGCATTTGTGTTTCTAATAGCTCAAAATCTGTGGGATACAAAATCTGTTTTTATACGCATTTGCTATTGCCTGGTCTTCTTTGAACCAGCATCACCAGCACCAACTCTGTGTTTTAACATATTGTCTTTACCAACACCTTGATAGACTATATTACTGCGTTCAGAAGCAGACCTCCACAAATAAACATAGCAATGGTAAATATCACTGTCCTCAATTGACATCACTTCATTGCCTGAAATTCTTCTTGGTGTCTTGATGATGCCTCTGCCAAGGTTTTAATACACGTATGCATCTGTGTTTTTAATTCAATTTCAAAGGCAAGACGTGCAGTTCTGGGAACAACAACAACGTTATTACTGAGATTGGGAAATATAACCAGAAGCTGTTGGTTCTAGTCAATGATGCTGGGGTTATTAGTTATTGCGACACTCTGACGAATTCTCTTATTTTTATGTAGGGATTACGTTAATCTCCGTACGCTGACATTTTTAATTAATGTATTAAATTTATTTAATAAATAAATAAAATAAATAATGGCTGAGGCTGGAATGGACTTCCACAGCCCTGAATATGACAGAGATGGCTATGATAATTATGAAGCAGAAACATCTTTTAGAGATGAAGAACAATTTCAAAGAACATTGAACACTTAATATAAAGCATTAGATAATCGCACAGGCTCTGATAAAGAAAAAGCAATGAGTTCTTTAATGAAACGATCTTACGACAGACATCAAGAAACAATGAGGTAAAATGAGGATGAGGTCAATTGGTATATGACACACGATAAATAAGGTAGACCTCTGTTTGGTGTGGAGGGTATAGATAATGAAAAAGATTACCTCCTATCATTTTACAAGACTAAAACCTTAATATTATAATGCAATGTTATTCATTTGCCACTCCTCTTCAGAGGAAATATGGAGTTGATTTTATCAGAAAGAGTTTGGGAGTAGATGATTATCAACCTTCTGCTGCTCGTATTAAGGAAGGTAGACAGGAATTATAACAATTAATTCGGGCAAGAAATAAAATTGCAACGGAAGAAATTCCAATGCAAGACATTTCTTCTACACAAGAAGTACAAGATTTAACAAATACAGTTGATGAAGTTGAAACTGCAGTTAAAACACTGGACACTACAACCACTGTATCAACACAAACAGATATTGCAAAGTGAGAAATGGATAATATTATGAAAGCAATGACTTCCGTAAAAGAGGAGCTTGCCAATGAGTTGGAAAAAAAAGAAAGAAGGCAGAAAAAAAGATTTGGAAGCAGAAAAAAGTGCTCGGCTGGAAGTGATGAATATCTACAATGAAAAACTAAGAGGTCAGGTGAATAGAATTAAGGAGACTATTAATAAGGGTTTAAAAGAAGACACCACACTGGGGCAGAGACTGAGAACATTATTCGTAGAACAAGGTATTACCATCATTAGTATTTTGACTGCTGTTGGTATGATTATTGGTTTTATTGTTGAGGCTGTTCTTCCATCTGGTGGTGCAACAACGCCTCCAAATAAACCATCATCAGGTGAAAGTGTGAAGGACTGGGTGAAAAAACAATTGTCAAACTTTGGAAAATTATTGGCTAATCTTGCTGGGAAAGCCGCAGCTGCTTTGCCAGGTGTAATTGGTTCCATTGTGTCTTGGTTGTTATCAACAACAGGTAAAGTTGTTAACTGGTTTGGAGAACATTTATCATTTATGGGCGTTAGTTGTTCTTGTTGTTGGGTTGTTGCATGCAGCTGCAAAGGAGTATATTAGTAAATCTCATTTATGAATAAAGCGGTAAGACCTTCTGCTATACTGCCAATAATTAATGCTGTTTTGTTATTTTCCTGTTGTATTCGACTTTTTTCTGGCACAGGTTTTTCTGTAGGTTTATGTACTACAATAGCTGATTGTTGTTTTGGTACAGGATGAACAGTAATATAGGATTGAACAGCTGCATCAAATAAAATTGCCGGCTGTTGTTTCACATACGAATTAAAGAATTCCGGAACATTAGCAGCTTTATCAATCCATTCTTTGGGTAGATAATGTTCTTTTGCATAAGTTGTAATCTTTTTATAGTCCGCTGCACTTACCTGAACAGGTTGTGCTTTCTTTGTTGGTGTTCCTTTGAGGTCTACATTTTGCTTTAGTGGAACAGGTTTTACATTAACACCATTATTCAAACCAAACTCTTGTTGGTCTGTTGCTGCTACGATCTCATTATTATAATTTTGAATTGTTCCTATTCGCAGTTCCATATTACTTAATTGGAGACATATACAACCCAATTCCATAAACATAATCAACTTTACTTCGTGCATATATTGTTATTTGATTTGGTAAATCCACAGGACTGTTATCAAGAATAAATGTTGTCCACGCACCCTTAACACCATCGTCTTGTTGAAGATAATCAATATGAACTTTCTTAGGTTGAAGATATTAACACGATGAAACACTACAATATCTGCCACCTTGAACTTCAGGACCATATGTCATTTTGGTTAAATCAAGGACGGCTATTTATTACTAGCAGTATGTTGATTTGAATTATCGTGTCTGAAATCAGTTCGTGTCCAAGACACATGACCACTTGTATATACATCTCCAAGTCCGCCACCATTTGGATACAACTTTTGTCGCCAGTTTGTGTTAGGGTCTACATTAAATTCTTTGCATATAAGTTCATAAGCTGTACGATCCCAGCTATTATGAAAGGCATTCCAACTTTTATCTGTCGGTAGAGCTGTACTCATCTCAAATAGAATTCTTTTTGCTAGGTAGTAAAAATGAAATCGGAATAGAGCAACAAGCAATCCATCTGCTTTTAAGTGATTGTTGTAATCCACACCACAAGCTCTCGAAGCAAACCATATTGCAAAGTTTACTTGATTCTGCCAGAATGATAACCAGTCTGAGTCCCATTTGTTTACCACCGTTGCTGATGCGACATGTGGTAATACATATATTTCAAACAAGTTCGGAAAATCTGCATTGAAACTTTTTCCATCTGATGTAGAAATGGATTGTTTTATAATGTCAATTGATTTCTTACTGAACACACCTGCATGAGCATAGTGGGCGTCATCGCTGTATTTGAATGCATCCTGTATTGTCATTTTTTTAGCTCACCTGAGCACATGTGCTCAGGATGAGCTATTAGGATCGATGAATGTCCGTCGTCCGTCCGTCGTCCACAATTAGATTGTTTGCACTCTAGCATCTTCATTTCTTAAGCAAACGTCTTCAAACTTTATGACAATGTTTATTACCAAAATATCTCGGCCAAGTTCGATTATGGCTGATATCGGCTTGTTAGGTCAGGAGTTATGCCCCTTTTAATATTAAAAATGCCAGATTTCAGTTTGTTTACACTCTAGCATCTTTATTTCTTAAGCAATCATCTTCAAACTTTATGACAATATATATCACCATAATCTCTCGGCCGAGTTCGATTATGGCTGATATCGGCCTGTTAGGTCAGGAAATATGCCCCTTTTAATATTATAAAATGCCAATATTCAGTTTGTTTGCACTCTAGCATCTTCATTTCTTAAGCAATCATCTTCAAACTTTAGGACAATGTTTATAAACATAATCTCTTGGCTAAGTTCGATTATGGCTGATATTGGCCAATTAGGGCAAGAGTAATGCCTCTTTTAATATTAAAAAATGCCAGATTTTAGTTTGTTTGCACTTCTTCTTCATTGCATCTTCATTTCTTAAGCAATCATCTTCAAATGACAATGTTTATAGCCATATTCTTTTGGCCAAGTTCGATTATGGCTGATATCCATCAATTAGGTCAGGAGTTATGCCCTTTTTGATTTAAAAAAAAATGTCATTTCACTTTATTTGCATTCTAGCATCTTCATTTCTGAAGTAATCATCTTCAAACTTTAGAACAATGTTTATAGCCATATTCTTTCAGCCAAGTTCGATTATGGCTGATATTGGCCAATTAAGTTAGGAGTTTTGCCCCTTTTAATGTTTAAATTTGTGTTTTTAAAGCCAAAATTTCTCAGTTAACTTCGATTTCGATCACAGGCACTGTTTAGTTCGTGGAATTATAATGATCTCATGGATTATGTATTCAGTACAACTATGCTATAATTTAGTAACAGGCAATAAAGGCAGTTTTTCTTAGGTGAGCGTCTTTAGGGCCATCTTGGCCCTCTTGTTTAAATATTATTTTTATTTTAGTAATAAAATGTATCACACGATTTCAAACATTAATGAAACAATCAATTTACAGCAATACGTTGATAATGGAGATGGGGAAAACGGGTTGGATTGAAAGGTTTTACATATACTTTGGGCTGGTACAATGTTGTAAATGATTTTTTTTTGCAAAAAAAGAAAACTGGAGAGAGATCTCATCATATTCAAGATGGTTATTATAGCCTTTAAAGGGTGCAGATGTATTGAATAGTTTAAATATTACACTGTCTGTGAATGAAACTAATGGTATTGCATCTTTAATTACTGATAATGAACTAAAGATAAGTAAAGGGCTCAAGTTAATGCTAGGATTTGGTAATCATGTGAGTGTTAAGTCTGTTGATTTTGCATCAATGAAGTATGTGTATTTACACCTAAAACAACTAAACACATCACATAACTACTTTAACGGTGCGCCAAGCACAATATTAGCAGTTGTGCCAATTGAAAATAAAGAATATGGTAATATTGTGTCTGTAAGAGTTGAGCGTCCAGAATATAAATATTTGTCAAACGGGGCAATAACAGAATTTGAAATTGCAGTGAGAGATGAAAATGGTAGTAAAATCGATAATCATGGTTCACCTATGAGTGCTGTTCTTGAAATAATTTAGTTTTTTATGAGTATATATAAAAATGAGTATCGTTGGAATTAAAACACATAAAAGAAACAACGACCTTGAGGTTCTTACGATGCATGTTCGTGATTTACATAAGCGAGTAAGACCATCACAAATTTAGAGCAGAAAATTACAGATTTTCAGCAGAGTGTTCATGATAGTAGAAACACTATGTTTGATACACAGGCAGAAAGGCATAACCAGCTTCGAGACAGGGTTAAGGAACTGACTATAAACATCGTTTATTACGAAATACTATTGAGAATATGATAGACAAGATGGTAATTTCAATAATTGCAATAGCAGAAAGTAAGGGACCTCTGGTACAAAACGAAATTTTGCCTTTTGGAAATGGGGGTAAACAAAGCGGGGCTGGTTATGTAAGGATGCGTCGTGGTCAGCTTTTAGGAGTTGGTCTTGCAAGTAAAAGACAGAGTGGTATGGTGTCTGTTGGAATTTGTGTAGATGAAAAATTATTGCCAAATTGTGAAATTACACTTTACACCACTCCAATTAAACACGACAATTTTGATTAGCCTTTATTTTGGAAGCTGGAAGCGTTATTAATTTTGTATGCAAGGCGGGCAACGCAACAACTGAGAATACAGTTGCTTCATTGTTAATTGAAATGTTATAATTTTATCTTTACTAATAAATAAATGAAACAACCGACAGCACCGAATTTGTATCCAGAATTACCCAGTCAGGAGGGGCAAAATTATAGATTACAGAAAATATCAGAGATAGCGCAGAAATTGATTAAAGAAAGGGATAATAGACAGTAATTATATAAGAAATATAAACGGAGTATAAATATCACAGATGGGGTGATACAACTCTTATTTCTGGGTGTGTGATAATGGGTGGTATTGGAATTGCGATGCCTTTAAATGTTACCATTGGATATTGCAGCAATAGTTTGTGGTGTAGCGTGGTGTGTGTCAAGTTTATTAGGAGACGGCTGCGCGCAAAAAAAACCAAAACACACACACACACACACAGAAACATTATGAGATTAAAACTTTAGCAGAGAGCAAGTGGAACAGTGTGAAATATTTGATTTCTAAAGCATTGAACGACGGACAAATATCAGAACAAGAATTTAAAATGGTTCTGGTTGAACTTGACAGATATAGTAATCTCAAAGATAAGACACGCTCAAAACAATCAGGTATGAGTAAAGAAGAGAGGAAGAAGTTGACAGAAGAGGGAAGAGCACAGGCACTAAGTGTCATTCAAAAAAGATAAAAGACACATTATCTTGTTTAGTAAGTTTGTATTTGTAAATGATCCTCCAACTTTATACCAAAGGTGATAGATACATGAACAGGTTTAAAGTAACTAATATTTTTGTTGAGAATTACAAAGTAATAGTCAGTAAATTCAGGGGGGGGGGGGCATCTATAGAAACAAGTGACAGAGAGGTATTGCGCTGTAATAGTCAGAACGGAGTACGTTTAATAGAACAAACACAGTAATCAACCCTGTAATATTAGTGTGTCACTACACCTGATACAGGAAACAGTGCTTAAACGCCCCCCCCCCCCCCCCCCCCCTGTAAAATGGCTGAGCTGCAGTTTCTAAAAGAGTTGTATAATTATCTTACTGCTATATATCTCGAAGATGATAATATAAAGCAGTTGTTTAATTAATATGAAGAGAAATTTGCAAAGAAATCGAACCCAACACTGTACATAGCGGACACGGAGCGTAGTAGTAAAGAAAGACATTCAAACAATATTATTAAACTCGTATTCGGAGGATAGACGAATCGAAGGTGACGTGGATGTATGCTTAGACACGGATGAGAAGTGTTTGGAAACAATGAAACATTTGGAAGTATCCATAAGGAGGAACAAAAGGGACATAATTTATAAATCTGCTTTACAATGACGTGTAATTAATCATTTCAAACAAACAAAAAAGGGAAACGTGGGTGTATTCTTAGCACAGAATGTCATACAGTTTTCAGTGTCATACTGTTATGCCCTTATAAGACTTCACAAATCCACGTTTACAAAAGTGTGCGGTTAACTTCGGATTGATAATGAAAAATATGAATGTTGTTGAAGAAATTTGCAAAGAGCGATAATAAATGTCGTTAATTACAATTAATAAAAAATTTTTTAAGGGTTAAGGAAAAAAGAGTAGTATTACAGTGTAATAGTGAATAAACTGATAACCATCGAGGTATAATAAGTATGTATAAACGTTATCAAGACGGACGTAGATCTACATGTAGTGTTTAAATTAAAGAGCAAGACTCATGTGCAGTGTATCACAATGTTGTTATCTAGACTCAAGTGAAATTTAGTAAGTCAAACTGTTGTTTGTAAAATTTTGTAAAAAGTTTGTATGGAATTCCAAGTAAAAATAAACCAGTAAAAACTATGTTTATTGTAATGTTCATACATAACAAAAGTAAAATAGTCCCATATCTGAAATGTGGTAAAGACACCACAGCAAAATACCAAATCTGCTCATCATGTGGTGGAGATGTAATTAGACTAAACCATACATATACAGAAGTAATTAAACCCCGGAGGCAAGAGATTGCAAGATTGAATAAGATAAAAATATATAACTGAACAGTTGTTGAAATATATGATATTTTACATTTTTATTATGTCAGATTTCTGTGATACATGTGTATCGTAGAAATCTGCGATATAAATTCTTAAAAGAGCTATTTTAGCGGTATTTTAGGTCTTAAGACGGGGAATTAGGTCTATATATCGCAGAGCCCCCATATATTATATATCTTTGTTTAATTGAAAAATAATTTTCTGCTTCAAATGTGACTTTGTCTCATGGAGTAAATCAGTATTTGGTAACAAGAGTATTAATACATTTTGAGGGTGAAAACGCTGCATCCATACTGCAATTTTAACTGCGTCGTATCTGTCAAATGTTTCGCAAATTCTTCTCCACCTCGAATTTCCAGTTTGCTATAACTTTTGTTTTTCAAAATGAATTTTCAAATGGCATAAATCATATGAAGCGGAAAAAAGGAGTGTATCGTGACGTAACCGGTGCGCGGATCGAGTTTGGGCGTCAATAAGAAAGAAATCCGAAATGTAGCGGTATCATGTGATCTTTAATTAAGGAATGGGAAGAATTGTTGCAGCATTTCCGAGAATAAATTTTAAAATGCTAATAATTTAAATGCGTAATTGCAAGTGCAACACTCATTGTCTTATTAAACAATAGTAGTTACTCTTAGGCATTTTTGTGGCCAGGAGAGAAACTATTTTGTGCCTTATCCAGTAGTTTACATTTTCACATTTCACTGACTTCTCCTACCATAGAATTAATCTTAAACATTAACAAATATAGTCGCCGGTTTTTACTTTATTCGCTATTATTTATTTTCACTATATTCTGATTAGCTTATATTAATACAAGGGCGAATAGGCACCCTTAGTCATTGGGCGAATGGACCCTATTTGTAGGGCGAATGAACGCAGGCCGGAGCGAAAGTGTAGAGGGCGAATGAACACGATACTCCCATCGTAATATATGGCCCAAAACACCGTAGACTGCGATTAAAAAGCCGACTTTTTATTGGCATACACCAAATTCTTTTTTGCCTTCACCATACAAAATTTTGACATTGAAGAGATTTCAAATCTGAAATACATGATAGAATGCGCTGGCATTTAACATTTCGTACTCGTTGCGAATCAAGGGACATAACCCTGCTCAACTTTGCGAATTGAATAAAGTTGATTAAATAGTTTCGTCACAGGTGACTGATCACATTCAATAAAGACATCGATTGGCCCAATTATCGCTGGGATCGACATTCACGATTTCTCGCATACTTCATTTTCTTCACGAGAATGAATCTTCTTCGTTATAAGTGATTTTGTGGTTCATCGCTTACTGAATGGGACTTCAGATGTGTAGTTTGAACAGTGATATATATTCAAGATTTACAGTTAGTCTGATAATCAGTCAAGGGAAACAACAGTTTTTAGGTATACGTCATGTCTGCCAGGAGGATTAACAGGATGGTTCGTAATCAGGGGCAGGGAGGGGGAACCCACATACCCCAGGGACCAAATGTCCACTATGTTAGGACCGACATAGTTAGCAGAAAGAGAGAAGAAAGGATTGTTAGGGAGGCTCACAAGAAAGAGAAAATGATCAACTCCTACTTAGCAGATGACGAGAACTTCCCCAGCTTCAGAAATCAGCTTGCTAAAATTGGCTTGGAGTTGAGGGACATCCCAGGTGATGGGTAAGTGTTTATAAATTGTTATTGTAATTTACCTAGATACTATACTTAAGTGTGTCAATAAATTTAAAACGTCAAAAACCAACCAGCTGTGACAGGTAATTTGATCATGATTAATTGACAGAGAGTTTCACCCCACTGAGTATCGTATTCCTGTGTAATATGTGATAAAGTTAGTAGGGTGTTCTTCTTAAGGTTATCTACACTCCCTCATTATGTGTAGGCAGGAGATATTCTATAAATAATATAAATCAAGGTTCTGGTGTAGGCTCTGAATAGGATTTTTAAAAATTCTGTGATTTAGTTATTTACAGGTGCCAATGTTCAAGAAAAAATGAGATTTACAGTGTTACGTACTTTAAAACTTTATACAATATTTTGGACTTTCTTATTCCTGGTGGTTGAGATGAGAATAGGCACAGTTACAATTACTTTAAAGGATTCAATTGTGGTAGCTTGGAGTGCAGCAGCTGGCAACATATGTTCTACTGTGTTACAGTTCTTGGAAATAATTAATATTTATAAGAATCTTTAGATGTACTAATACGTCTAAATGAGCAAAGATGACTACCATGGCTTTGTCTAGTTCTAAAGTATTAGGTATAATTAAGTTAGGGTCAGGATATATATATATATATGAGCCGCGTCATGGAAAAACCTGCCTTAATGACAAAATTTTCGAATTTCACATTTTTACATTTTCATTTAAAGTGTTCATTTCTGAACAATATTTTCTGAAAAAATTGAATCAATATGTCAATTAATGTAGACGTAACTGCATTTTAAAGATAATAGGTGTTTTTACAATTTGACGTTGCATGACGTCAAACCAGAAGCAACCTAAAACTAATCTGACAAACAATTTAAATTCTGACGTGTTTAAAATGCGTTTCACATTTACAGTATAAATGGTACTAGATATCAACGAATACTTATATTATATTGATTTGGCTATGTAAATTCGTTACATACTGTTTCATATGTTACAATGTTGCCTAGCAACGGCGAAAAAAAATCAAATTTTAAAGAAATAGCTTACTAATAAAATGATTAAATGAGTATAATTACCTTCACACTGACCGATATTGGTTCATACGAAATAGCGAGACCATTTAATTATATAATAAATCATAATTTGGTGCCAATGTAACATGCAATAGTGACGCTATCACAAATAATTTATTTAAGGTGTTTGACAGTTTAACGTTGCACGACGTTACGTCAAATGCAGAATTTGGGCATGTAAATTAAAAGCTCAACAGTATAATGTGCACCGAGAACAGCAAATATGTTTTATTATTTGCTTCATAAGTCACATGGATGAATAATAACCATAAAAATACACCATTCTTTCAGTAAGAATTTACTACAATAAGTACATTGTATATACGACATATACATAAATTCTATGTTGACTGGGAATTAACATAAACTTAAGTCACCCTCATAGATTCCTGGCTTGGACCAGTACTTTGCACCTAAACATTGTCGCCATGAAGGACAGGACAAAGTTTGTCCCGATATGCTGGTCGTACGTTTGGGCGAACTGGTTGTACAGGTATTCGGCCCTAGCTCGACTGAAACCTCGTGACGGGACGTGTGTAGGTCGATTTACTGTATCGAAGCGAAATGATGCATCCTGCAAGATGTTGATTTTCTTTTCAACATCGTCAAGACCTCTGACTGTCACAATTCCTGGCTCAGCCGACGTACATCTTAGGTACTGATACTCTCTGAAAAAGTTACGATGTACACATAAAACCCACCAACACCAATTCAGCGTGTAGAAAATACAACAGATATTAATAATACCACACTAATTCAAATTGTTCTGAGAAATATATATTCTTAATGTTTATCACGTTCCGCTATGGAGAGAGCGTATATATAAGGGATATTTATGTGCATATTTATGAAGATAGAATCACGTGTATATTCATGAAGATAGAATCACCATCTTTTTCCATTATAACAAACTTAAATCACGAAAACCATTACTGCAAATAGATGAGTGTATACCTTTTGTGCCTGAAGAACATGGTCTCTCATTTCTGTACTAGCTGCCAACTTGGTTTCCTCATCCACGGCATATACAATCATTTCCGAATCATTTCATATCTTGCGCATGCATCATCCCGAGGAGTTGGTATTTTTACGTGAGGAAGGCAATTCATCCATAAAGTTTTGAAAGTACTTAATTTCACAATTCTAACAGGCGGAGTTAGCTCTGAAGAAGCTGACATGTACTCCTCCTGTAAGTGTTTCTTTGTTGTTTCGGAACTTATGTATACGGGGGTGGGGGTGTCTCTTCCTCTTGGTGCTACTGGCTGAGGGAGTCTCTTTTCTTCCGCGTGATTGCAAATAAAACGTACGACCCTTCGAACATATTCATATTTTAAACTGTGTGGTTTTGCTTTTCCTTTATTGCCATGCTCTTCCAAATGTAAGCTGCATCATAGATCTATTAAATATTTAAAATAAAATGCAGACGAGAAAAGTTATTATGGTTTTGATTTAAAATTTAAAATAGAATATATATTTATCCATTTAAAATGTCAAATAAGATGAATAAGATATAACTCAACTGGAAAACTGCTCATCACTTTTTATGTAATTCAGAAGGATACGGTATCTGGGGATATCTCAAACATTTTAGACCGCCTTTTTTTAAGATGAATACTTCCTCACGATCACAATAAGTGGGTAGAGGTGTAAGACCAAATACAAAAAAGTATCTTTGAGTGAACTTACCTGAAAATTCTCGTCTATTTTGTTCGTTATTCCTTTCAAAACAACATTTTAGCTCGTAAACAAAAACTATCTTGTGAAATCCACATGTAGAAATTTTGTGACGTCATTTCAAAAGGGATTTCCCGATAACGTCATCAATGTCATTAAGGCAGGTTTTTCCATGACGCGGCTCATATATATATGGCAACAAGATCTTAAACATCTTAAATCAGAAATTGTTCTTGTTGTCAGCTTTTTTTTTTTTTCAATTTAAAAGTTATTATCATTAATATTAATTATCATTATGATTCATTGAATTAGGGGGGTATCCAATCAAAATGGCCCCAAGTAATAACGGATTCATGTTGGATAAAATTGGTGCCAAATCACTCGAAAGAGATGTTGACAGTATCAGAAGATAGATAGATAGAAAACGGTCCAAAGAATTAGTCAAAACGGTCCCATTCTTGTTCATGATGTTATCCCTTATAAGTTATATATTAATTAACAGATACTTTCAAATAATCAAATATTGGTTTAAAATAAAATAATCTGATAATATTATTCCTAATAAAATATGTCATAAATGGGAAAAACATTATGGGAGGGGATATCTGCCTTTTTTAATTTTTAATTTTTTTGCCATATTATCGTTAAAAGTTTAAGTTGGAGTTAATGTTCATATGTTACAAATTGTTGTTTTCACTTTCTTACTTTTGATTTACATTTAAGATTGAAAACGTTTGTTTTAGTCGGGAAGTTCTGCTACAGATTAGGTGTTAGGGCTTTTTTAAGCAACTGGGCTGAGGTTCTATAGAACCGGTGTCAGGGTGTGCTGAAGTCCATTACGTATTTCACATTTGCAATATTCGGAAGGAATCTTCAGTCTGCCTGAGATTTTCATCTGGGCTCAATCTTTCAACATCTTGTATATGCGACAGTGTAATATCACAGGTATATGTGGTATAGAGACCGGTCCCCACGGCCGGGTGGTTAGAGTGTTCGCCCCGGAATCGGGAGGTAGTGGGTTCGATCCCCGGCCGCTACATACCAAAGTCGTAAATTAGCTCCCTTGTTTAGCTTATAAGGGCAATTCCAGCACTGGCTGACTCGATGTCAGGATAATGTGATTGAGTCATGACACATCTACGGCAGCACTATATCTGTCTCAATTATGTACACAAATTAAGTCTCCAAATGACTGAAATACCATTGGGGGACGTTAACCTCAAACAACTCGATGGAAACATAAGTCTGTCTAGTGGGCCGAGATTTCGACCCGAGTTCAGATTTCCAACCTGAAGTATATCTTAGCTATACAAGACTATCAGGTGAGTGGGCTGAGGTTTATACACAGACTCTGATTTGCAATCAGTGTCTATTAGAAGGCTTAGATCTCAACCCGGTCTCATGTTTCAGAATAATATCGCCCTTATACATATAATGTGTATACTGAAATCAACACTGACCTCCCCGCATTATGCTGTGTGACGTAATTACTGTGAGGACCTGGAGTATGTCAGCCCAGCTGTTTAAATATAGCTCTGGCAACTGGCAGATTCAAGGGGGTGCACCCGGTGTACCCCCTCTAAAATTCCCCAATCATACTTAAAATTTCACAGCTTTAAATTAAAAAAAAATCTCAGAGCACTTCCCTCGAATCCTAAGTCCAACCGGAACTACACCCTTCTAACGACCCACTTGCATTGTCACTGCCTACATTTTTAGCTCACCTGAGCACAACGTGCTCAAGGTGAGCTTTTGTGATCACCCTTTGTCCGTCCTCCGTCGTGCGACATGTGTCGTAAGTCAACAATTTGGCTTGTGAACACTCTAGCGGCCATATTTTTAGGCCAATCTTCATGAAACTTGGTCAGAATGTTTGTCTCTATAAAATCTTGGACAAGTTCGAAATTGGGTCATGTGGGGTCAAAAAGTAGGTCATGAGGTCAAATCTTAGAAAAACCTTGTTAACACTCCAGAGGCCACATTTTTGGCCAAATCTTCATGAAACTTGGTCAGAATTTTTGTTTCCATAAAATCTTGGACAAGTTTGATTTTGGGTCATATGGGGTCAAAAAGTAGATCACGAGGTCAAATCTTAGTAAAACCTTGTTAACACTCTAGAGGCCACATTTTTGGCCCAATCTTCATGAAACTTGGTCAGAATGTTTTTCTCCATAAAATCTTGGACAAGTTTGACTTTGGGTCATGTGGGGTCAAAAAGTAGGTCATGAGGTCAAATCTTAGAAAAACCTTGTTAACACTCTTGAGGCCACATTTTTGGCCCAATCTTCATAAAACTTGGTCAGAATGTTTGTTTCCATAAAATCTTGGACAAGTTCAAATTTGGGACATGTGGGGTCAAAAAGTAGGTCCATATGAAAAATCCAACATATGTTGCTCATTTATAATCAGGTGAGCAATTCAGGGCTATCATGGCCCTTTTATTTTAAGACCCCTAACCTGATCTCCTGGATCTGGCTCTGTTAGCAGCCATCTGGCGGTAAAATATGAGGTGCGAAATATCCGCCAGTTACATCTTGTTCGCATTAAGACAGGGCTGACCTTAAAAAATTCTTTGTTTGGAGTTACCCGACCGACTCAAGAAAATCGCCGCGACTCGACTTTTTTTTTTGGCCTTTCAGGTGTCTGATTTTTTTATTTTGGCTTGATCATTCGTATTTCTATCCTACACATGAAGTCATAATATATAGCAGCTGTAAAAAAAAAAGAACTCTTACACAACAGACAATGTCCTGGTGTATAGCTGCTATAAATCCAAACTCAAACAACCGCTAACACAAAACTCGTTTAAGTTTTGATAAGCAGCATCTCAAAGAAGCTGTTCCAGAGTTCAAAAGGAAACAGCACATTGGCTTTTGTCAGTTTCACACCCTTTGGACTTTACTGAGCACTGCAGTATGTTAATTTCTTCCGGTGTGTAGAGTGGATGTCACACAAGGTGAAATTGAAATCAGTGGAGGGGGCACAGAGGGGTGCATTTGGTGACACTTTTGCAAGCATTCCTTTCAGAATAATTGGCAGCTTCTCACCCCATAATTAATACACAGACTTCTACAAATCTACTCATCCTGTTGACACTGCTTTTCCCCTTTTACCTGAATCATATTGCACCTTACTGAGGTTTAGTTTATGTGCTGATAAGAATATGTGACACCATAGCCCCATGTTTCCCCAATGCATGTGAGAGATGTTTTGGGATTATGACTGAAAACAACTCTGGAATGAAATAAGTACAAGAAACTGGTAAGAAACGCACAAACTGACTTATTGTTTTTACTCCGTTTCTTCTTTCTCTCGCCGGCAACTTTGTATGGGCCATATCTCGGAGACCGCACAACATATATTTACAAAACTTCATATGATTACAGTCCTCAATGTGTAGTGGTGCCTCCCAGATTTTTGTAAAGGGGGTGGGGGATTTCTGGGGGTCAGGCCCCACCCTCTCTTGCATAAAAAATGTATTTTGGTTAAATAATATTTCAAATTTTCAACCTTGAATCATATCTTATTTTGTTCCTCATAATGAGAAGAATTGCAAAGTACTACTTTGGTGTCCTCTGAGGTCATCCAAGGGTTTGGCCCCATCCCTTCAATTTTACTTATGACCTTATATCTCAAAAACTGTTCAGATCCCCACCCCAAAACCACATATATTATTGTTCCTCATGATGAGATGGATTAAATGGTACTTTTTAGCTCACCTGAGCATAGCTCAGGGTGAGCTTTTGGGATACTTGATCGTCCGTCGTCCGTCGTCTGTCAACAATTTTGATGTTTACACACTAGAGGCCACAATTTTGATCCAATCTTCCTCAAACTTGGTCAGAATGTTTGTATTGATAATATCTTGAACCTTTTCGAAAATGGGTCAGGTTGGATCCAAAAGTAGGTCAGTAGGTCAAATCTTAGAAAAATCTTGTTACACACTAGAGGCCACAATTTTGATCCAATCTTCCTCAAACTTGGTCAGAATGTTTGTCTTGATAATATCTTGAACCCTTTCGAAAATGGGTCAGGTTGGATCAAAAAGTAGGTCAGTAGGTCAAATCTTAGAACAATCTTGTTTATACACTAGAGGCCACAATTTTGATCCAATCTTCCTCAAACTTGGTCAGAATGTTTGTCTTGATGATATCTTGAACCCTTTCGAAAATGGGTCAGGTTGGATCAAAAAGTAGGTCAGTAGGTCAAATCTTAGAACAATCTTGTTTATACTCTGAGGGCAACATTTTTGGTCCAATCATCCTCAAACTTTGGCAGAATGTTTGTCATGATGATATCTTTTGTGGATGGGGTCAGAAAATTCCTGAACATTTTTTCACCTCATCATCTTTATTCTTAAGCAATCTGTTTTGTACAGGCAATGAATGATACTTTTCTCAGGTTAGATCGGTCAATTAGGTCAGGAGTTATGCCCCTTTTAATATTCAAAAAATGCCATATTTCACTTTGTTTACACTCTAGCAACTTCATCTTTTGAGCAATCATCTTCAAACTTTATGGCAATGCCTATGACCATAATGTCTCGATTTAGTTCGATTATGGCTGAGATCAGTCAATTAGGTCAGGAGAAATGCCCCTTTTAATACTCGTATTCCAAAAATGCCAGATTTCACTTTGTTTACACTCTAGCATCTTCATCTTTTGAGCAATCTCCTTCAAACTTTATGACAATGTTTTTGACCATAATGTCTCCATTGAGTTTGAATATGGCTGAGATCGGTCAATAAGGTCAGGAGTTAAGCCCCTTTCAATATTAAAAAAATGCCAGATTTCATTTTGTTTACACTCTAGCATCTTCATCTTTTGAGCAATCATCTTCAAACTTTATGGCAATGTTTTTGACCACAATGTCTCGACTGAGTTTGATTAAAGCTGAGATCTGTTGATTAGGTCAGGAGTTATGCCCCTTTTAATATAAAAAAAATTGCTAGATTTCACTTTGATTACACTCTAGCATCTTCATTTTTTAGCAATCATCTTCAAACTTTATGACATTGTTAATGACAATAATGTCTTAATTGAGTTCAATTGTGGCTGAGATGGGCCAATTAGGTCAGGAGTTATGCCCCTTTTAATACAAAAAATATAAGATTTCACATTGTTTACTCTTTACCATCTTAATTTTTTTAAACAATCTTTTTTTAAACTTTAAGACAATGTTTATGCCCATAATCTGGCAATCGAGTTCAATTATTACTGATAGTGACTAGTTAATTTAGGAGTTATGCCCTTTTCACCATAAAAAAGGCCAGATTTCACTTTGTTTACACTCTAGCATCTTTATTTCTTAAGCAATCATCTTTCTCAGGTGAGCGATCAAGGGCCATCTTGGCCCTCTTGTTTTAATATACCAAGTATTTATTTAATCATGTGGTATGTTCACTTTAGTAGTATACTTTTCCAAAATTATTGTGTCAGATAAAAAAAAACAAAAAAACCTACCTACCTACCCGCCTAAAAAAATGTGGGTCGGGTAACTCCAAACAAAGAATTTTTTAAGGTCAGCCCAATTCTATCTTTCGTTATTTGTATTTGAAGAATTGTTTTCCAAGTTTAATATTCATGTGTCTGAACATTACTTCTTCAAAAATGATAAAAGTTAATTCTTTCCAATTAAAACGAAAGTTTTCAATCTGAAATGTAAATAATAAGTAAAAAGTAAGCCCATGAAAACTACAAAGTAGAAACTACATTTAAGAATTTGTAACATACGAACATTAACTTTTAACGTGGAACTCGATTGTTAAAAGTGTATATTTAAAGTAACAATTTCAATTTTGAAAATGTAATAAGCATTTTGCAAATGTAATAAGCATTTTGGTATTGTAATAAGAAATCTGAAAATGTAATATGCATTTCGTAAATGTAATAAGAGCTTTGAAAATGCAACATTGTAATATGGAATCCTCATTTAGGGAAAGAAATGAATTGGCGGATATCCCCTCCCATAGAACCTAGCAGAAATGGTTTTAAAAGCTTGGCCTATAATTATACAAATATTGTAAAATGGAGAATGTCAGTCCTAGTAATTCCTAAAAAAACACTTATTTATATTTGGGAAGATGATAATTATACAGATGTATAAAATGTTGTCTTCTCTCTGGTGTCGTTGTTGGTGACGTCATTGTGAAAAGCTTTAACCTTGGCCATAACTTCTAAACTATTAAATTATTTGTCATCAAACTTGACATACTTGTTCACTATCACAAGGGCTACAGTCTCATCAAGGGCCATAACTTTTAAGGTCCATTTTGACAAAACATATCTTCAATAGTGCATGTATTTTTACATTCCATTATAATTTATACTGAGGTATTTCTTTTATAAACCAATAATGTTTAACAAATATTGACAGAGGTGTATGTATATTGACAAAGACCTGTTTGCTAATGAAATTATAAATCAAGATATTGACATATCGTAGACAGAATCTTAATCTAATCCAAGACATTTAAAATTGTTCAAACAGTGTGCATGTACATGAAAGTGCATTGGCCCTTTATATTTTATAGAAACATATTTATATGTTGATCTTGCTCAAGTTTCTGACCACTTTATTTTAGGCTGATGATGGACTTTTGCCGTGGCCGAGCGGTTACAGTCGTGGACTACAAATCTCTCAGCCCCTCACCGCTGTGGGTTCGAATCCCGGTAGGGACTTCGGATTTTTCATGTGAGGAAGCCTTCCAGCTGGCTTGCAGTAGGTCGGTGGTTCTACCCAGGTACCTCTGTGTACTCAGGGTCTTTCTCCACCTGTAATTAGCTGGACGTCACTATATGATTGAAATACTATCGTGGTGACGGTAAACCCCAATACAACAACAACAACAGATAAAAAATATATTTTCCTTTTTTTTACCTTTCGTTTTATGTAAAATAAAAAAAAAATAAAAAAAATCCAGACCTACTCACCCCCTTTTTTATTTGCTGGAGACCAGAAATGGATTTTTTTTGTTGTTGGCCTGAACAGATAAATTATGTGCAGGGCCTTTTTTCCAATTTTGGGAAAGGCACCCTAGCCCTTTTTGTGGGGAAAAAATGCAATTTTCACAATTTTGGGGATTTTTTTTTTACCACGAAGATCAGTTATCATTAAAGAAACTATAAACAGGCTTAAGATTATATATATTGTTAGCAGTTAGAAATAAAATAAGTAATAAATAAGCCTTAAAGCAGATGTTACAGAACATTGCTCTAGTTAGTCTTCATGTGTAACATAATTTTCCATGCTCCCTTAAAATGGAGTTAACATCGTCGACTTTAATTACTCTTAAAACACTTATATGAGATTGGGAAAGATGGGTGCATCAAGAAAATATTGTATCGTAGTCGATAATTTAGTTTGTACCACTCGCTTTCATTTGCCAAAAAAGTTTGACAAAATCGTAAATCAGAGCTATAACAACTTAACCAACAATTGTCTTTTGTTTCTACCAGAAATTAAATAATAATGATATCTGAGAGTATCCTTCATTCACCCATACAATCAGTGTAATTTGCTGAAAACCTGCTCAACACTTCAACACTAAAAAACTGCCCATACTGTGAAATACACAGGTGAAGGTCATGTCTTAGACTGCTTATCTTTTTTTCTTGGTCCAGCGTATATCCACGTGAGCAATATTGATAACCAGTCTGACTGCTTAGGTAATTCACAAAAATAAAAATCATGTGTTGTTGATGTTTTTTTTACCGTTATTCATAATATATTTAAATTTTTCTGAGGAAGGGGAGTTTTGGAGAATATTTTGGGGAAAAAAGGTGGTTATATGACTTGGGGAAGTCGCCGGTAACCGGCTACTGCAAAGAAGGGTAAAAAGGTCCTGATGTGAGAAATGCTCAGATATAAAACTTGTATAGATCGAAAGTGTACAGGAATGTTGGTACATGCTTTCATTAAAAAGTATTACAAAAACATATCTTTATGTTTAGAATATATCAACCCTTTTTTCAATGAGAATCTTTATATGAGTGATCTACAAACAATGAAATGAGAAAGATTCATAATAAGGACATTTTTCCATTTGATTTCATACAGCTCTTCTGAAAGATAAACTTAATAAATTTCTTTAAAAGATTTAACAAAACTTGTTCAGGGTGCACTAGGTTGTTTTGAAACAGACACTGTCTTACGACACATGTCATGATTATGATCAGAGTCAGTAGGGGATGCTCAGATCTGCCCAATCAGTAAACAGTGAATTCCACCTGATTCATATTGTAAAGTGAAATGGACTAATTGAATGATGACCAGTAACATTGTGCAGTACTAACAGGTGGCTTCAAGACACCCAAGCCTCGGGGTCAAATAGCTTGTCCAGTGTTGTTATACTGGTAAGTGGGTCAGATTGACAGGTCAGTCTATACCCTAGCTACAAATTATCACCTGATTTTAGGTTTTGTAGACCATCACATTGGCCCCATGGGGAAACAGACAGTTGCTAAATATGAACTTGGTGGTATTTTGTCACCTTGTAAGTGATTCATTACATTAAAAAACCTCTATTATGAATGATAATAAATTCAGAGTATGGAAGGATGTGTCATCTTTTAGATAATTATCAAAAGTACAAGAAATTAAAATATATGTTAGCACATGTACTCAGGATGAGCTATTACTGGATAAATTTCTGTCGTCCCTCGTCCGTCCACAATAAGTTAGTCTGCACTCTAGCCTCTTCATTTCTTTACAATGTTTACTGCCATAATCTTTTGGCCAAGTTCGGTTATGGTGGAAATCTGCCAAATAGGTCAGGAGTTTTGACCCTTTTGATATTAAATAATGCCAGATTTCACTATGATATCAACCAGTTAGGTCTGGATGCCAGATTTTACTTTGTTTTTTTTTAAGCAATTATCTTCAAACTTTATTACAATGTTTATAGCCAGGTTGTCAACCAATTAGGTCTGGAGATACTAAAAAATGACAGATTTTACTTGTTTGCATTCTTGCATCTTTATTTCTTAAGTAATCATCTTCAAACTTCATGACAAAATTTTTAGACATAATCTCTTGGACAAGTTTGATTATGGCTGATATCGGCCAATTAGGTTAGGAGTCATGGCATTTTTATTATAAAAAATGCCATAATTTAGTAATTTACTTTGTTTTCTCTCTAGCATCTTCATTTCTTAAGCAATCATTTTTTATTTTTTTTTTGTGAAGAAAAAGTATGTTTGTGGTTTCCCTTATGAAAATGGACAAAATTGGAAAGGTTTTAGAAAAAGTAAAATTTTCTTTGTGGTTCGCCTTCAAGTAATTTTGGAGACATCTTATACTGATTTGTCTCGGCAGTTCCAGGATAAGACAGGCATTTTGCACCTTGGGATTATGTAAGATTCTTGCCCTAATACCTCCTGTCTGATGCTACCACAGGATGTTCACATAGAGCAATCCATGTAGAAGATCTTGTAGGAGGAATAAGAAATATGTATTCAAATATCAGTTGATAAAATGGGTAGGTTGTGAAAGACAAAAAATATATATACCTGGTATAACAAATTCCTGAAGACTTGTGTTTGAAACATTTCAAAAGATCTTGTTTAAACCTTCTATAACATTAGGATCCACAATCAGATCTCTTACCACTGGACCATGGCACCAGTGTTTTCTCAAGGGTGCGTTTTCTGCGTCTGTGTCACAATTATCTTGATGTTGACACAAAGGAATTGGCAATGTGGGACATGTATGATGCAACTCAAAATTAAGTATGATTTGGCCTTGAGCATTTAAAAATGCTTGCGAAGCAACTCTGTGTCAGTCTAAGGCAGTACCAAATCGGTCATGTATTGACAGACGCTAAAATTCCCACATCTGTTAGCATCACGTGATCGAGATGCTTGGAAATCGTCATAGCTTTCATTTTAAAGCATGTCAAAGACTGTGACTCAGTATCCAGATGTCAACATTAGGAAAAATGTCAGCTGCAAAGCAATGCCAATTAATGTTGTATTTTATGAAGTAAGCCACACACACGAAAAGGAAAGTTCTGGTACTAGAAGAAATATAAGCACATCAACTTCTGAAACAGAGCGATGTAAAAACAACTTTAAAACATGTAGTTAAACATAGTTCCTCCCAAGAATGGCTCACAAAGATACGAACTCGATAAAATGAAATGTTTTTTACATGTACAGCAGAAGAAAAAGATCAACCCTTTAGTAGCAGCTTCAATAACATTCGTTATTTAACACTGACAAGGCACCTTTCATATGTTATACTCCCTTTCTTTTTAGGCTTTAATACTGTTGATGTAAGATGTGTATCCTTAAAAACATAAGACTAGTCAGATGTTTTCCATTTTGAGTAGACTTCACCAGTTCTGTTCATATTCTAATTGGTAAATCTTGTCAGTTTATCTCAGTTATTACAATGTTGTTGTTGTATTGGGGTTTACCATCACTACGATAGTATTTCAATCGTATAGCGAAGTCCAGCTAATTACAGGTGGAGGAAGACCCTGAGTACACAGAGGTACCCGGGTAGAACCACCTACCTACCACATGCCAGCTGGAAGGCTTCCTCACATGAAAAATCCGAAGTCCCTACCGGGATTCGAACCCACAGCGGTGAGGGGTTGAGAGATTTGTAGTCCACAACTGTAACCGCTCGGCCACAGCGGCCCTCTATTACAATGTTATGAATAAATACAAATATGTTCACTGTTTAATTGTCCCTAAAGTAAGTACGTCCCTCCTTATTTTCAAATTTTATTCAGCTATGGGGTCATTTATGACCCCCAAAATTTTAGGGCTAGAAAAACACTGTATGACACCCTTATAAAGATGAGAAAGATGTATTAAAAACTTTTTGTAAATTTATTTAGATTTGTCTAATGAGAGTGGAGAGAACTTCAGGAGTTGTTTATTACTTGTATTCATTGGTAGAGTTTTTAAACAGACCAAATTATATGTCAGTATCCATCTTGTGGTGTCATCAGTATCCACCTTATGGTGTCATGAGTATCCATCATGTGGTGTCATCAGTATCCACCAAGTGGTGTCATCAGTATCCATCATGTGGTGTCATCAGTATCCATTATGTGGTGTCATCAGTATCCATCATGTGGTGTCATCAGTATCCACCAAGTGGTGTCATCAGTATCCACCATGTGGTGTCATCAGTATCCACCTTGTGGTGTCATCAGTATCCACCATGTGGTGTCATCAGTATCCACCATGTGGTGTCATCAGTATCCACCATGTGGTGTCATCAGTATCCATCATGTGGTGTCATCAGTATCCACCAAGTGGTGTCATCAGTATCCACCATGTGGTGTCATCAGTATCCACCTTGTGGTGTCATCAGTATCCACCTTATGGTGTCATCAGTATCCACCATGTGGTGTCATCAGTATCCACCATGTGGTGTCATCAGTATCCATCATGTGGTGTCATCAGTATCCACCAAGTGGTGTCATCAGTATCCACCATGTGGTGTCATCAGTATCCACCTTGTGGTGTCATCAGTATCCATCATGTGGTGTCATCAGTATCCATTATGTGGTGTCATCAGTATCCATCATATGGTGTCATCAGTATCCACCAAGTGGTGTCATCAGTATCCACCATGTGGTGTCATCAGTATCCACCTTGTGGTGTCATCAGTATGCACCATGTGGTGTCATCAGTATCCATCATGTGGTGTCATCAGTATCCACCTTGTGGTGTCATCAGTATCCATCACATAGTGTCATCAGTATCCATCATGTGGTGTCATCAGTATCCACCTTATGGTGTCATCAGTATCCACCTTATGGTGTCATCAGTATCCATCATGTGGTGTCATCAGTATCCATCATGTGGTGTCATCAGTATCCATCATGTGGTGTCATCAGTATCCACCATGTGGTGTCATCAGTATCCACCATGTGGTGTCATCAGTATCCATCATGTGGTGTCATCAGTATCCACAATGTGGTGTCATCAGTATCCATCATGTGTCATCAGTACCTACCATGTGGTGTCATCAGTATCCACCATGTGGTGTCATCAGTATCCATCATGTGGTGTCATCAGTATCCACCATGTGGTGTCATCAGTATCCACAATGTGGTGTCATCAGTATCCATCATGTGGTGTCATCAGTATCCACCATGTGGTGTCATCAGTATCCATCATGTGGTGTCATCAGTATCCACCATGTGGTGTCATCAGTATCCACCATGTGGTGTCATCAGTATCCATCATGTGGTGTCATCAGTACCTACCATGTGGTGTCATCAGTATCCACCATGTGGTGTCATCAGTATCCACCATGTGGTGTCATCAGTATCCATCATGTGGTGTCATCAGTATCCATCATGTGGTGTCATCAGTATCCATCACATAGTGTCATCAGTATCCATCATGTGGTGTCATCAGTATCCATCATGTGGTGTCATCAGTATCCACCATGTAGTGTCATCAGTATCCATCATGTGGTGTCATCAGTATCCATCATGTAGTGTCATCAGTGTCCATCATGTGGTGTCATCAGTATCCACCATGTAATGTCATCAGTATCCATCATGTGTTGTCATCAGTATCCACCATGTGGTGTAATCACCATGTGGTGTCATCAGTATCCACCATGTGGTGTCATCAGTATCCATCATGTATCCATCATGTGGTGTCATCAGTATCCACCTTGTAATGTCATCAGTATCCATCATGTGGTGTCATCAGTATCCATCACATAGTGTCATCAATATCCATCATGTGGTGTGATCAGTATCCATCATGTAGTGTCATCAGTATCCATCATGTGGTGTCATCAGTATCCACCAAGTGGTGTCATCAGTATCCACCATGTGGTGTCATCAGTATCCACCTTGTGGTGTCATCAGTATCCATCATGTGGTGTCATCAGTATCCATTATGTGGTGTCATCAGTATCCATCATATGGTGTCATCAGTATCCACCAAGTGGTGTCATCAGTATCCACCATGTGGTGTCATCAGTATCCACCTTGTGGTGTCATCAGTATCCACCTTGTGGTGTCATCAGTATCCACTTTATGGTGTCATCAGTATCCACCATGTGGTGTCATCAGTATCCACCATGTGGTGTCATCAGTATCCATCATGTGGTGTCATCAGTATCCATCATGTGGTGTCATCAGTATCCACCTTGTGGTGTCATCAGTATCCATCACATAGTGTCATCAGTATCCATCACGTGGTGTCATCAGTATCCATTATGTGGTGTCATCAGTATCCACCATGTGGTGTCATCAGTATCCATCATGTGGTGTCATCAGTATCCACCATGTGGTGTCATCAGTATCCATCATGTGGTGTCATCAGTATCCACCATGTGGTGTCATCAGTACCTACCATGTGGTGTCATCAGTATCCACCATGTGGTGTCATCAGTATCCATCATGTGGTGTCATCAGTATCCATCATGTGGTGTCATCAGTATCCACAATGTGGTGTCATCAGTATCCATCATGTGTCATCAGTACCTACCATGTGGTGTCATCAGTATCCACCATGTGGTGTCATCAGTATCCATCATGTGGTGTCATCAGTATCCACCATGTGGTGTATCAGTACATCATGTGGTGTCATCAGTACCTACCATGTGGTGTCATCAGTATCCACCATGTGGTGTCATCAGTATCCATCATGTGGTGTCATCAGTATCCACCATGTGGTGTCATCAGTATCCACAATGTGGTGTCATCAGTATCCATCATGTGGTGTCATCAGTACCTACCATGTGGTGTCATCAGTATCCATCATGTGGTGTCATCAGTACCTACCATGTGGTGTCATCAGTATCCACCATGTGGTGTCATCAGTATCCACAATGTGGTGTCATCAGTATCCATCATGTGGTGTCATCAGTACCTACCATGTGGTGTCATCAGTATCCACCATGTGGTGTCATCAGTATCCATCATGTGGTGTCATCAGTATCCATCATATAGTGTCATCAGTATCCATCATGTGGTGTCATCAGTATCCACCATGTAGTGTCATCAGTATCCATCATGTGGTGTCATCAGTATCCATCATGTAGTGTCATCAGTGTCCATCATGTGGTGTCATCAGTATCCATCACATAGTGGGTGTCATCAGTATCCATCACATAGTGTCATCAGTATCCATCATGTGGTGTCATCAGTATCCATCATGTGGTGTCATCAGTATCCATCATGTGGTGTCATCAGTATCCATTATGTGGTGTCATCAGTATCCATCATGTGGTGTCATCAGTATCCATCATGTGGTGTCATCAGTATCCATCATGTAGTGTCATCAGTATCCATCACATAGTGTCATCAGTATCCATCATGTGGTGTCATCAGTATCCATTATGTGGTGTCATCAGTATCCATCATGTGGTGTCATCAGTATCCATCATGTGGTGTCATCAGTATCCATAAGATAGTGTCATCAGTATCCATCACATAGTGTCATCAGTATCCATCATGTGGTGTCATCAGTATACATCATGTAGTGTCATCAGTATCCATCACATAGTGTCATCAGTATCCATCATTTGGTGTCATCAGTATCCATCATGTGGTGTCATCAGTTTCCACCATGTGGTGTCATCAGTATCCATCACATAGTGTCATTAGTATCCATCATGTGGTGTCATCAGTATCCATCATGTGGTGTCATCAGTATACATCATGTAGTGTCATCAGTATCCACCATGTGGTGTCATCAGTATCCACCATGTGGTGTCATCAGTATCCATCATGTGGTGTCATTAGTATCCATCACATAGTGTCATCAGTATCCACCATGTGGTGTCATCAGTATGCACCATGTAGTGTCATCAGTATCCATCATGTGGTGTCATCAGTATCCATCATGTGGTGTCATCAGTATCCATCACATAGTGTCATCAGTATCCATCATGTGGTGTCATCAGTATCCATCATGTGGTGTCATCAGTATCCACCATGTGGTGTCATCAGTATCCATCATGTGGTGTCATCAGTATCCATCATGTGGTGTCATCAGTATCCATCATGTGGTGTCATCAGTATCCATCATGTGGTGTCATCAGTATCCATCATGTGGTGTCATCAGTATCCAGCATGTGGTGTCATCAGTATCCATCATGTGGTGTCATCAGTATCCAGCATGTAATGTCATCAGTATCCATCATGTGGTGTCATCAGTATCCATCATGTGGTGTCATCAGTATACATCATGTAGTGTCATCAGTATCCATCATGTGGTGTCATCAGTATCCATCATGTAGTGTCATCAGTGTCCATCATGTGGTGTCATCAGTATCCACCATGTAATGTCATCAGTATCCATCATGTGTTGTCATCAGTAACCATCATGGGAAGGGTCATGAGTCAAATCTTAGAAAAACCTTGTTAACACTCTAGAGGCCACATTTTTGGCCCAATCTTCATGAAACTTGGTCAGAATGTTTCTCTCCATAAAATATTTGACAAGTTCGAATTTGGGTCATGTGGGGTCAAAAAGGAGGTCATGAGATCAAATCTTAGAAAAACCTTGTTAACACTATAGAGGTCACATTTTTGGCCAATCTTTATGAAACTTGGTCAGAATGTTTGTTTTCATAAAATCTTGGACAAGTTCGAATTTGGGTCATGTGGGGTCAAAAAGTAGGTCATGAGGTCAAATCTTAGAAAAACCTTGTTAACACTCTAGAGGTCACATTTTTGGCCCAATCTTCATGAAACTTGGTCAGAATGTTTGTTTTCATAAAATCTTGGACAAGTTCGAATTTGGGTCATGTGGGGTCAAAAAGTTGGTCAATATGAAAAATCCAACATATGTTGCTCATTTATAATCAGGTGAGCGATTCAGGGCCATCATGGCCCTCTTATTGACTATTATTATATACAGGGTATATGAAGGGCAAGAATTGAAATAGATTTCATTTGATTTACCAACAAGCATTTTGAATAGTCGAGCCTGCTGTCCTCTGACAGCTCTTGTTTTAGTTATTGCCCTTTTTTATTTTTCAGACTTAATTTTCATCCCAAGCATAACTCAATAAGTAATTGAGATATCAGCTTGAAACTTCATAGGTAAATAGATCTCATTGAGATGTGTTTACTCTACCTTTCATAATTTTTGAGTTATTGCCCTTTGTTCGGAGCATAAGTAAAAATGTATCTAAGATATCAACTTGAAACTTCAAGGTGGATAGATCTTATTGAGGAGGAGTGCAGTGCACAAGAATGATAACTCTACCTTTCATAATTTTTTAGTCATTGCCCTTTGTTATTTTTAGCTCACCTGAGCACAATGTGCTCATGGTGAGCTTTTGTGATCGCCTTTTGTCCGTCCGTCGTGCGTCCGTGCGTCCGTCGTCAACAATTTCTTTAAACAACATCTCCTTCTAAACTACTCACCGGATTTTGATAAAACTTCACAGGAATGTTCATTATGGGGCCCTTTACCAAAGTTGATAAAATTATTTTGATTGGTCAAAAATCTAGGTCACAGGAGCTAAAAATAGATTTTAAAAATGAAAATTTTAAAAATCTTCTTCTCCGAAACCACAAGGCCTAGCCTTTTGATTTTTGGTATGTAGCATGATCCTATGACTCTCTACCAAGATTGTTCAAATTATGACCCTTGGGTCAAAATTGGCCCCGCCCCAGGGGTCACTTGCTTTAACATAGGCTAATATAGAAAAAAAACTTGAAAAATCTTCTTCTCAGAAACCACAAGGCCTTGGGTTTAGATATTTGGTGTGCAGCATTGTCTAGAAGATCACAACCAAGTTTGTTCAAATCATGGCCCTGGGGTCAAATTTGGCACCGCCAAGGGGTCGGTCACCTGATTTTACATAGGCTAATATAGAAAAAACTTGAAAAATCTTCTTCTCAGAAACCACAAGACCTGGAGTTAAGATATTTGGTGTGTAGCATTGTCTAGTGAGTCTCTACCAAATTTGTACAAATCATGACCTTTGGGTCAAAGGCCCCGCCATAGGGGTCAACTGATTTTACATAGGCTAATATAGAAAAAAACTTGAAAAATCTTCTTCTCAGAAACCACAAGGCCTGGTAGAGAGTCATACTATCATGCTACATACCAAATATCTAAACTCCAGGTTTTGTGGTTTCTGATAAGAGTTTTTTTCTATATTAGCCTATGTAAAATCAGGGACCACTTGGCGGGGCCAAATTTGACCCCAGGGCCATGATTTGAATAAACTTGGTTGTGATCTACTAGACAATGCTGCACACCAAATATCTAAACCCCAGGCTTTGTGGTTTCTGAGAAGAAGATTTTTCAAGTTTTTCCTACATTAGCCATGTTAAATCAAGTGACCCCTGGGGCGGGGCCAATTTTGACCCCAGGGTCATAATTTGAACAATCTTGGTAGAGAGTCATAAGATCATGCTACATACCAAATGTCTAAACTCCAGACCTTGTGGTTTTTGAGAAGAAGATTTTTCTAGTTTTTTTTCCTATATTAGCCTATGTTAAATCAAGTGACCCCTGGGGCAGGGCCAAATTTGACCCAATGATCATGATTTGAAAAAACTTGAAAAATCTTCTCAGAAACTTAATTATGGCCCTGGGGTCAAATTTGGCCCTGCCACAGGGGTCACCTGATTTTACATAGGCTTATTTTGGAAAAAAAAAGAAAAATCTTCTTCTCAGAAACCACAAGGTCTGGAGTTTAGATATTTGGTATGTAACATGGGCTAATAGACCTCTACCAAGTTTGTTCAAATCATGACCCTGGGGTCAAAATTGGCTCTGCCCCAGGGGACACTTGATTTCTTTAAAAAAGAAATGAAAAGAAAAATAATTACCCTTTTGGTTTTTTTTTATTTTTATTTTTTTTGAGAAAAAATTCCTGTAAATCAAAAAATTAAATTTTTATTTTTTTTGGCTTACAAGTGTCTACTTTTTTTTTTACTTATAAAGAAAATTTTGCAGCAGTTAGCACAAAATAAAAGAAATTTTGTTTGTTTTGAGTGGATTAATAATGGGTCATCAAGTAGTGGTCAACACAATTGCATATTGCTACATTTAATCCAAGGTCATATGTCATTGTATGTGAAAGGTACATGATTTCAGTTGCAACTTTTATTAGCTAAGTATAATGATAATTGTTTGTATTTACATAGGAACTGCCTGTTTCGTGCCCTTGGAGACCAGTATGAGGGACACGTGCGAAACACTTCGTCACCGCCAGGATATTGTCAAGTACATGTTAGAACACAGGAAGACTTTGAACCTTTCCTGGCAGAAGAGACAACATTTGATAGACATGGTAAGTGATGTTGACTATCTCATACTTCTCGCCCTCAACTTCCAGGTGCTGATTATCACCAATGGTGATTGTCAAGGAAAGTTCACCTGTGCACTTCCTGCACTTGAAGGAGGAGCCTGCAGAGTTGAGACTTCCCTTTATTCCACTGCACCTTTTATGTGTCCACTGCTGACACCCTGTGCACTTGATGGAGTTATCTCCCACTCCTCTTCCACATACTCCACAAGGGTGTTGCCAATGTTTAGCAGGAGTACCTGTAACTGAAGAGAGCATCACCTTAGTTTTTTAGGAGTTGACTCTCAGGCCTTTGCGATCAAGGGATCTTCTCCATTCTGCTAGTTTGGATTGAAGTTCTTCTTCACTGTCTGCCATAACTGCAAGGTCATCTACATACAGCACTTCCATTGGGAGACCTTGTCTATTGGACTTTGTAACAGTGTCCATTACTATGGCCAACAGGAGTGGGCTGAGAACAGAGCCCAGATGCACCCCGGCATTGACCTGAAAGTACTCTGTGTCAAGGGATTCTCAAATAATTTAGCAGTAAGAGATTTGTCTTAATGAGACAATGTGTTACTTTGAGGTAAATTCTCATGGTGCTGTAATTGCTTGTCCAGTCTAGAACAATAGATTGCAGGATTCTGAAATAATTAGGCAGTAAGATTTGCCTCAGTGAGACTATGTGCAGCTAGAGGTGAGCCCCTAGCTCCAAGGTCAAGGTCGTAGTGAGAGGTGAAAGATCGTGGTGATGGATTTGCTTGTCCAGGCTGTAACACTGACATGGAATGCAGGATTCTTAAATAATTTAGCAGTAAATTTAGCCTCAGTGGGATTTCATGTTACAATGGTTGGGTCCGTATCTCCAAGTTCATGATGTTTGTATGGATTGTAAACTGCGTTATGGATTTAGATCTTGTGGGAATTAAACTTTTTATTTTATGATGAACGATGTAATATCAAAAGTTTAAGCTATTTATACTTAAACCATTGCAGCAGTGTTACATGACATTATAATTCATGATAGATATGATTTGGTAAGTACAGCTGAGACTTGTTATCTTGACATTTTTCATGTAGCTGGAACAATCATGTGACCATAAAATTATGTAAATAATCATTCATGAAATGCTCATATATTTGACACAATTGTCTCTATAGGCCCTGATATACTTAATTAAAAAGACTTGTTTTTATATATTATAGCCCAAACTGAGTTTTGTTGAGTTAATGCCAAATACTTTTCTTTCAGTATATCTTCGTTAAACTACCAAATGGCTAAGGTCAGGGATATCCTGAAATAGATCTACCTTATGCTTGACTATTCAACTAATATGAGAGCTATTGCAGTCACCCTTGCCATCGGTGTCAGTGTGGCATTGGCATTGCAGCTTTTTGGTTAAAATTTTGCATGCAAGTTACTGTCAAACATATATCCCAATAACCATTCATGGATTGACTGAAGAGTTTATGCAAAAGATGAAAACAGGTTTTGTTTTCATAGAAATGGTGCATACCTCTTTTGTATTCATTCATTAAGTCTCATTCATTTCTTTATTAGCCCCTACCGTGTAACCGGAGGGGACTATAGGTTTGCCCTCTGTCCGTCGTCAGTCCGTCCGCAAAAACTGGATCCCATGTTAATTCAAAAATTTACTGAGATATTTCTATGAAAACTTGAAATAGGGATAGATGGCTGTATGGTGATTATGCACGTCTTTTATTTTCTTCCTAGGGTTGAAAAATCTGGTTGCTATGACAACAAATAGATTTAAATATGGCAAATAAAACAATTTATTGTGATAACTCAAAAAGTACTGAAAATTTTTTTTATAAAAACTTGAATATGAATAGATGGCAGTATGGAGATTATGCACATCATTTTTAGCTTGTTTTTTTCTCTTTCTTCTGACCAAATTTTGGTTGCTTTGGTAATGGGAAAATTATGTACCTCATTGGTGGGGGACTCATGTTTTTGCCTGCAACACCAGTTACTTGTTAAATTCACTTTTCATTGATCAAAGTTTTGCATGCAAGGTACATTCATACTTTTATCTCATTATCCATGCATGAAATTGATTTGAAACATCTTTCGTATGTTCAGTGGTATCAAACAAAAGATCTCATTGTGGGGGAGTGCAGACCAAGAACCTATAACTCTTTGATGTGTAATTTTGGATTATTTTCCTTCGTAAATTTTCATTCTTAATTTTTGTCCAGGCTGTAACTCAAAAAGTATGAAAGGTATCAAGATGAAATTTCATATGTTAATAGATCTCATGGGGGAGTGCAGTGACCCAAAAACCATAACTCTATGTTGCGTAATTTTGGAGTAATTGCCCCTTTTTAAATTTTCATACTTAATTTTTGTCTGGGCCGTAACCCAAAAAGTATAAAAGGTATCAAGATGAAACTTCATATGTGGATAGATAACTGAAAATTGTTTCCTCATTGGCTTCATTTTAAAATCCATGTGACAAAGCCTCATGCGGGGGGTAATTGCGCCATGACAATGGCAATCTAGTTTTAAAAAACTCTTGTATAATGTCGCATGTAGACAAACTGTCCCGTAATTAATGACTTAGATAATGTTGATGGGACATTTCCTTCAAGAAGGCCAATCCTTTCAGTCATACATGGGCATGGTAATATACCACGGTATGGGAGTGACACGGATATTGTTACAAACGAAGCGAAAAAAAAGTCGAGGGAACTTGATCTAAGGGTAAAATTTTATCAAAATTCTCACGTTTCTAAGAATCTGACATGCACAATCATACATGTAATTCATCCCTAACAAGTTTTGTCGTCTATCAAACCTAAATTATTCTGAAACACCGTCATATATTTTATATGGCTCTTAAACATATCATCTAGTACTGCAAAAGTTGATCTGTCAACTTCATTCCCTTTTAAAAGTCGATTTCAGCTCAATAATAGCATGTCTGGTCAGGTTTTATCTGTCCATAATCTTATATCTATGTAGATGTTAGTTTTTCCTAAATCCTAATAATATCATTTTCTTTTACTGTACTGCAGCTCATATGTTGTGTGTTTGGCTAATTGATATTCCACCAAAAAGAAGGTGTACGGCTTAATGTTTTCTTAATATTTTAATGTTTTCTTCTATAATATAAAATTAAAATTACGACTTTATCGTGTAAAAAATGTAAACATAACCCCACGGTAAAAAGAATAAATACTTAAATGTTTTTATGTGATTTTTAGGCAATGTAAATCAGCTTATTTTGATTTCCTTCAAAGTAATGCGAGGTCCTGTAAGATGATTAAAAGTAAACTACATAGAGACTGTCCAGGTGGCAGAGTGGTTAGATGTCCGCCATGGGGAGCGTGAGCTCGTATGTGCGATTCCCGCGGCGACATACCAAAGTGTAAGTCGAATATCGACCTCGTACATCGGTTTTTCTGCTAGGGAACAACCTGGACACGAGTTTCATGAATACATCAAGCGCTTTACGCTCTCGGTGTTACATGGAGCTTGTGCCAAGGTCTTTTCTGTGCAGTAATCGGTTGATATCCTATACATACATCATGGAATTGCGGTGACACTTTTCTCTCTGTTTTGCTTTTATTACTTCCATTCAATTACAAATAAATTCAATAGCTAAAGCGAAACTAAATACATATGTATAAGTTAACCAATCATTCAAAAAATGTATTTCAAAAAGTATTTCTATAACGATAGAATTTTTTTTTATCTCAGTTTTGTAACTGGTATGATTAAGATTTATTTGTTGGAACCAGTTTCTTTAATTGGATTACTTAGTCCTGGATAAAAGTCGGATATAAAAAAATAATATTTGATTTGTTCCCAATCTAATAGGAACAAACACTTTTCAAAATTTAATTTTTGAAGTTTCATTCCATAAAAATATTAAGGTTGTTTTGTACAAAGATGTATAATTTGTACAAGATGAAATGCTTAATATCGATAGAATGACATAATAAACCACTGAATGGAGTTGTATTGAATATTTGTCAATCAAATTTTTAGGGGGAACCACTTTCAGCGTGGATTACTGTAAACTTGATTTAGTGATGTGTGAATAAATCAATTTCTAAATTCATAGAAATATTCATTACTAGATGACATGTAAAAGCGATCTAAGTTATGACAGTGTTTTGGAATAATATAGTTTGATAGATGACAAAAAACTTGTTATGGATGAATCTATATGATCTGCATGTAGATTCTTGGGAAAGTGAAAATTCAAAAAAATTTTTACCCTTAGGGCCTTCACTCGATTTTTTTCTCGCTTCGCTAATTAATGTAGTACCAATACAGTGTCGTTCCTAACAGTGTATAACCCATCAAAATTTGAGGTAAGCGGGGAAATGTTGCTTTACACTCAGTAGTTCTTTATTCCCAACGCTAATTAATGTAGGGGGTTACACTGCCCAGCCTGACTGGCCCTATCTACAAGTGGAGACATGCTTGTAGGAGGGTCTAACAGATGATGTAAAGACTTCATTTTAAAACTTGATGTTTGTATCATTTAGATGTTTTTTTTTTCTCAAGTTTAAACCTGAATTTCCCAATTTTTGGGGAATAGGGGAAAGGTATACCCTGCCATTCCTTTTTTCAAAATTTAAAAAAAATAAAATTAAATGAAAAAGGGCTTAAAAATTGCATACTCCAATAACAACTGTCCCGACTGATGTAATATGAGCACCCTGTGAAACGATTCCCCTTATCTAGAGAGTAATCAGTTAATGAAAAAAAAATTTGTAATAACAATTACTCATTAGAGAAACAATCCCAGTAGTTTAAAGGGGAATGGGTCACACAATTCGACATTTTTTATCTGATTATTTTGGGTCTGTATAGTAAGTACATTATTGCATATTGTTAGAAAAAATTTAAAACATGAAAAACATGATTTTTTTTTTGACTTTTTCGAAAAATTAAAGGGGCCCCGTATTCATAGAGCTTCTGGGGGAAAAAAAACCCCTTATTTTTCCTTAGTTATTAAGGATTTCCTTAAGTCTTATTTATAAAACCCTTTGGAGATTTTTTCCCCCTAAGGAATATTTCCTAAAAAAAAAGGAGCTTTATGAATGGGCCCCCGGCTATTTTAAAACACCCATGTGGCTTTTTCGGCTTTTAAAAGTTGCAGCTTCGGTTAAGTTTTGCATGTAATTTCTGTCAAGACCCTTTATGTATTGAAATTAAATTTAAGGAAAATGGTTAGAGGCATCAAACATCAAGATTTGATAACTCTTGACTGAATCTAATACAAATTATGTCCCCTTTCTAACTTAGAAAAAATTGTTAGAGTTTACATGCCTTAGAAATTGATAAATTTTCATGCAAGCTTCTATCCACTTGTATCTCATAACCATCATGATATTGACTTAAATTTGTGAAATGTTCAAGCATCAGAAACAAGTTAATTCTGACTGAAAAAAGATACAAATTATGACCCTGTTTTAACTCGGGAAATTTTTTTGTTTTTTTAAATTTTGGGATGCAAGGTACTTTCATGCTTAATTCAGAAACCAACTGGATTGATTTGAACATCTTTAACATGTTCGGGTACAACTGTCAAGATAGATAACTTTGTGATAATATAAAAAAATTAAAGGCCCTTTTAGCTCAACTGAGCACAACATGCTCATTCAAGCTATTGGTTGGGCCTTGTCTGGCGTTGATCATCCGAGTGTTTTGTCTGTGCATCTTTTCCCCCCCCCCAAAAAACCCAAACTCCTTTAAACTTTTCTCCTAAACAGGCCCGAATGGACTTTGACAACATTTCAAAGGATGATCCTTATGGCTCCCCTTTTCAAAAGCGTTCAAAATTTTTCTGATTGTTTTTAAAAATGGTCACAGGACTAAAAATAGGTTTCGAAATTTTGAAATTTTTTTTAAAAAACTCTTCAGTAAAACTCAGGTCCTAGATCTTAGATATTTTTGGGGTGTGCATTATCTAGTGGGTCGCTACCCAAATTTTTTTGTCTTTTTATCAGGGCAACATGCTTTTATCTCTCTATTGAATGGTTGATCAGAAAGTTGTTTGGTTTCTTAGGAGCCGTGGAGTTGTTTTGCTGGTTAGCTGTGTCCTATTGCGTCTTCTGTGTCCTGTGCTTGTTTTTCTATCTGGACTTACCGTACCACGTCAGATAGGCGCAGTACAATAGCGAAACCCTACTTTAGGGAAAACTTATTTGAAAAAAATAATAAATCATTTATCGTATCGATGGGCGAACCTGGTTTGAAATTGGGGCCGTCTACATTTTGACAGACTGAAAGCTTTCTATATGTCACCGGCTAATCATAGGGTTTGAATCTTTTATTTACACAGGCATAAGATTCCCCTTTAAGACCGTTACATTAACGACGGAGGAAAGGTGACACTTTTTCTAACATGACATATAAACCGTGTCCCCCTTTCCCTAACACTGGGACCTTGTCCCCTTCAAAATTCTCCCAACTAAAAAACTTTACTTTTACAATTGCCACCTGTCAATTTCCCCTAAAATCATGAGGTCCATAAAAAAAACTTGTTTGTTTATTTTGAAAATGGTTCCATCAAGTTGTTTCAGTTTTCCCTGATCTTTTTTATCATGAAAAAATACCAGTAGAACAATAATAAGAACAAAAGCAATAATCGGTATCGTTTATCATGGTTTATATAGCTTTGTGGCATATTATCTATTCATTGGCTTTCAGTTATCCTTTTTTCTGAGACCCGTATAGGTAAATTTCACTTCTCGGCGTTTAAAAAAAGGGAACCGAAAGCGTATATAATCATATAGACGCACCCCCTCTAAAAACTTGAATTATCTGGAAAAAAGGTGCCTAATCTCCCGGTGTATACGTATACCAAAAATTCGGACTCTTCTCTGGGGCACCTTGTGTACCCTGTGTTATCCCACGGGGATCAAGAAACAAGAAACAAAAAAAAGGTTTTTTAACCAGAGTTGTCGGGGGCGGGCGGGGTAAACAATTTCTTCTGTGCGCAACCCCTCCTTTTTTTTTCCCCAACGGATTTCCCCCAAAACTTTTACAAAAATTTTAAAATCATTTGGCCTGGGGGCATTTTGTCAGGGTTTGGGGTTCGACAACTTTGGGATGCATTTAGGGCCCCTTGTTATTTTTTCACATATGTAATTTTTAGGGAACAAATTCTTTTTTGTGCCAAACTCCTCCTACATTTTTAAACGTTTTTGGCTCAAACTTTACGGGGGGGGGGGGAAGCATTATCATAGTGACCTGGTGCATATTGTCAGGTTTTGTGGTTCGCTATTTTTGATGAATTATGGCCCTTTGTTTTTTTTTTCACATATGTAATTATAGGGAAAAATTTTCTGTGCGAAACTCTCCACTTTTTTTTTCAACGGATTTGGCCCAAACTTTTACAGAAGCATTATTAACATAGTGACCTGGGCTATTGTCAGGGTTTTGTGGTTCAACTATTTTTGATGCGTTATGGCCCTTTGCCCTTAACGGATGTAATAAAAAGGGGAAAATATTCTTTCGTGCAACTATACTTTTTCTTAATAAATTTTTGTTCATATTTTAAACAGAATTCCCCTTCCTAAGTCACCCTGGAAAAAATTTCCCTGTGTTTTGCATTTTGACCATTTTTGATGGTGTTATCCCCCTTTTGACAAAATTCCTTTCCGAGCAAACTCCTACATATAAGAGGTTTGACTTGAAAATTTATGGTGCAGCTCTCCATGAGGGGAATGCCCCTGCATAGGAACCTCCCCTCTGTGGTTGATAATTTTGGATTTTCATGTTTGCCCCCCTTTTTAAAAAATCCTGATTTTGACTAATCCTTAATTTTAAAAAAAATATAGTAATGATGGTTTGCAGTTTGACCATTTTTGATGGAAAAAAAAACCCCTTTTTTTTGGCCCTTAGTTTTTTTCAATAACACTTGTAAAATTATTTAGAAATAAATTTTTCTGTGTGCAACTCCCCCCACATTTCTCAATAAATTTTGTCCAAACATTTTTCAGGGTCACCATATTTAGTGCCATTTTGGGATTTTGTGATTTTTACAATTTTTGGGGGGAATAATTGACCTCAGTGGATTTTGTCGAAACTTTTGCAAAGGCACCAACGTAAAATGCCTGCACTTTTTTTTCTTGAAAACCTGGTTTTGGGGACAATTACTGTCATTGTTCATTCTTTTTATTCTTTTTTTCTTTAAATTCTTTGGCTTCTTAATACATATATCTTTTATTTCTTCCCCTTTTTTTTTCTACTTTTAAACTGGCAAAGTTTTCCAAATTTTAAATAATATAACCCCCCCCAACCCCATTTGTCTTCACTCATTCCTTGTTTTTTTATACTTCTTATTTCCCTATTCCTCAGTCCTATGATAGCTCTCAAGTTCTAAATAACATTACAACTTAAAAAACTGCCAAATCTCTAAATCTCCATAAAATTGACATTAACTATCCCCAATGGCAGTTTCAATTTATCAACGCCAATAAAACCTCTAAAAATCAAAATCAGAAAGTAGGTCAAGTGCTTTCAATCAAAGTACATCCCATATCTAGCTCCAATAGGTTCAAACATCCCCGGGAGTTTTAAACCCCGTTTCCCGTGTAAAAAACCAAGAAAACCCTAAACGTCATTTCTGCCTAAAAATTTAAAATCAAATTTTACTCTCCCCAACAAAAAAGGTTGCTAAAAGAAACAGGTCTGCCCCTTATGACGTTGTCTAAAACAGCGCTGGGTCACCCCCTCAAACCCTAGTATAGATGAGAGCTACCGTGGAGGAGAAGGAGGAAACCTCAATGCCTTTCCACCCCTTTTTAAGTTACTGGTCACTAAGTAGAAAATGAGAAAACTCTCAATCCCCTCAAGCCCCAACCATTCCATATTCCAAGTAGTGAAACCTGAAGGAGGTGACAAATCACCGCCGACCCTACCTCGCCAATAACTCCACGAAAAAACACCAACACAGACCTACCCTACTCCTGCAACAAAACAATAACAACACACTCAACTACTGTGGGTCTTGATAATGGTGCATATCATATCCACCATCACATCACCAAAAGCCTAAGACAAAACTATGCGACAAGATCTCTATAACATATGCCCCCACCATGGACCTAAAAAAAACCGTTTTTTTTGACCGGTTTTGGACCGATTTGGAGCTCTATCGACCGTTCAGGATTTCAAAAAGTACCTAAAAATATCGGTCGAAAAAAAAAATCCTTAATCCCGTCTACAAACTTCCAAAATCGGTCCACACGGTTTCATAATAGTCCTCTCTTACACACCAATGACCTATCTTCTGTATGTCCGGTTTGCCCTCCGGGGCAGGTGTCAGTGGGGTCAGGCAGGACATACCCGTCTAGGTCCATTATTTGCAGTTAAGATGAATGAATGGTTTGACGGTTTGTACTTACGGTTATTTGGACTGTCCGTGTAATTAATCTAATGGCCGTAATAGGACCTTGCTTGTTTGCAAAACTGTATCCGGTCGAACTTTTAAATGCGTAATTAATGACAAGCTATCAAAGGCTTAATTCAATTTATGATTCGTTAGAGTCATATACAGAACCGACATATACATGCACTTCCGTAAACAAACTTCCCGATTTCGTAGAGGTAAATATTGCAGAAAAAATACCTTATTATTCCAACAGGATGCTGAAATTTAATAAAAGATCTATTTTCACTCGGCAAATGATTCAGGGTTTGTTGATTGAAAATAATCAATGTTATTTTTTTTTCGTTTTTTTTTTTCGGTTATTTTTTTTTTTTTTTTCGGGGGGGGGGGGTACGGACGGAATTGGTTAGTAAAAGGGGGGGGGGGGGGATTTTGCCGTCGCCGGATTGAGATTCCCAAAATTTTAGGATCCCTGGCCACGGCAAGTAAAGGAAGAAAAATGAGGATTTAGAATATGCAATGACCATATATCACAGGTCAAAATCTTCCAATTAGCAACAATATTGTCCTAAAAAATTGAACAGGAAAGCACAACGAATAGCCATAGAATAATTATCCAGTTCTCACAAAATGCAAACATTGACAGTCTCACTAAAGGATCTGCCTAAACTCATAAACCAGATATCACACATAGTAAACCAAAAAAATTGTAAAACTGCAGTAACATTTAAAAAAAGAGGGTGCCCCCCCCGCACCCCAGCCCCCCCCCCCTTAAAAATCAATAACATAGATTCCAACCAGCATACATGCAACATTAAGATGTAACAACTCAAAAAATTTGGTCATCACTTTTTTTCCAATATGTGCGGAAAACCAACATGTCCTCATTGGTGCAGGACCCCACTCACATGCCCATCACCCAACGAAACAAAAAACATGTGCAGATTGCAAGGTAATCACAGGCGCCGCTTACAAAGGATGCAAAGGCATATATTAAGCTACATAAATAGTATCAAACAGAAAAAACACAGAAATCCAAAAGAAATATAATGAGAACCAACAAAAACATGAATAACACTCACCCCACGCCCCAATACCAGGTCCAACATCCAAAACAATCCATAAAAAACAGATACTCAATATCCAAACCTTAGAAAAACTCTAGTAGGAAAAACAGAAATCCGAAATCATAGACATCTGAACCAATGAATTGAACTCAAAATCCAACACAGCACCAATTCAGGAACAATCCAACAACAAACAACAACAAAACAGACCATCAGACCACCACCACCACAACAAACCTAGATTACCAAACCAAACAAAAAATCCCAAGGCACTACACACAGACCTCTCCATTACACCATTGGGAACCCCCCCCCCCCCCGATATCTGGAACAAAACAACACAAAAGACGACCTACTACAGAACCCCACACCACCCGCTTTCTGGAATGAACCCCACCCTCTCCCATTCCCCAGGACATTTTCAGCTGTCCGCAAGGCCGCCGCCCACCCATTTCGTAAACTAACCTCTGGAACACAACGATCGGTTAAAAATCCTTACAAAATATACCACATAATTTAAATACTATAAATTATGGCGGCGACAAGCCTGATCAACAAAATAATGAATCCAGCCTCGGCCATCAATCATGGAATCAAACTATTTTATAACAGATAATAAAAGCAAAAAACAGCTTTTTGAGCTTCAGCATCTACTTAATAATATGACCGTAAAATAGATGTAATATGCATACAAGAAACATACTTCCCCCCAACCAAATGCTCCCAGACTCAAATGTTATCAGGCCCCCATCAATAACCCAGACCAAACTGCACAAGTTTGGGGATTCCCCTGTAATTATAATGTCAGAACAGTCTTCAATTCACAGAAATAAAATTAATGGATGTCTTATCGGAACTGTGAAAACTATGAGAAGTATTTAAAAACTTAGGCAAAAATAGCATCATTATGGGTGTCTTTAACCTAAAACACATAATCTGGAACCCCATGGGAGATTTTCGTGCGATGGCGAGCCTGACCCCCTTTTTTAATCTACACACCTCAGAAACTTATAATGTAAATAAATGATGGACACATTACCCGTAATGGCGACTCCCAGGGACACACAAAGATAGTCAGTAGACATTAGCCATTATCCCTCTAAATTCACAACCCCACTCAGAATTCTATGTCTTTGATAACACTGTGGGTATCCGATCACTAACTTGAACCCCCCCAAAAAAATCCAATTTAAAACTCAAATAAAAAACAATAAAAAAAAAATTGACTTAACCTTTAACAAGGCTACGTAGAAAATTGGAAACAATTTAAAGAACTGGCCTGCAATGAAACTTCAATATGACCATAAATACTAAAATGACATAGAATAAAAACTTCACAACGTCTATGGCATCTTCAAAACATATTAGATATAAAAGGAGATAAAACGTCACCCAAAAACAAGAACACCAAAATACACAAAAACAATCCTGTCCCATGGTGGACTGCAGAGTGTGAAAGCCGCGGTTAAGAAAAAAGAGAAAGACTAAGGAAAAGACCTTTAGATTATGAAACTTTTAGACTGCTAGAACCGAATGCAAAAAGAATAATAAATAGAGCTAAAAAGAAGCCAAATGGAAAATTCCTCGGGCATCAACAGCATAAACTAATCTAAAAGGAACTATGGCATTTAATTAGCAAACAAAGGTAGACCCCCACCAAGTAAACCCTCCCTTTCCCAGGGGAATGGCAAACTAATAAACAACCCAAAGAAAAAAGCTGGGGCCCCCAAGTTCAACTTTTCAAACCTTTAAAGAGTGATGAGGGATTCACTAAAAATTCTTGAACAAAAACAAATGTAAAAAAATTTAAATTAAAACTACATGAAACGACTGAAATGAAAAACAAAACTAAATTCCTTACAATGCTGAATTTATTTACTAGAACTTAAACGACACGAAACTTTGAAAAAAATACACTATGCCCTTAAAACCTACTCCTACGCCAAGGAAACTCCTTTTTAAACTACAAACAATTCATGGAACACAGAAAAAACCCTGATTCATGATAAGCAGTTTTTTAAAACCCCCTGTTAAAAAAAAAACAAGAGCCCGAGGGCTCTAATCCGCTCACCTGATTAAAAAAAAGTCCCCCCATAAAGTTACAAATTAGGTTAAAGCAAGGAAACCCTGTTTTTTTTAATGTTAAAAAAAATTATCTAAATTCAAAGAAATTTCCCCTTTTGGGGGTTGGGGGGGGGGGTTATGGTGTTTAAACAGTTAAGAATAATTGTGCACAGTACATTCAGATCTGAAAACATTGCTAAATTAGCCTATGTTGAAAAAGAAACCCCCCCTGGCGGGGCCTTTTTTTTGCCCCAGGGCCATTTTTTGGGAACATTTTGGGGAAAAATCATTAGAAAATGCTACATCCAAATACAAAGCTCCAAATAAAAAAGAAACAACAAAAAAGAAATCAAAAAAGTTAAATGTAGAAAAAAAAATTGTAAATCCAAAAAAAAAGCTCTAGCCATATGTTTTCAGAGAAAAAATTTTTTCTTGAGTTGTTTGATTATTGCCCCATGTTAAGAAAACCCCCCGGCGCCAAATTTTTACCCCAGGCCAGATTGACATTTTTTGTAGGTCCACTAACAAGCTTCATGCCAAATCTTAGCCTAGGCCCTACGGTTTCGGAGAAGAAGATTTTCTAAGTTTTTCCCATTTTTCCTATGTAAAAAGTGACCCAAGCGGGCCCCAAATTTTTCCCCAGGCCATATTTTTTCAAACTTGTGAGACTATAAGAATGCACATCCAAATATCAAATTTTCTGTGCCTTTTTTGGGTTTTAGAAAGAAAATTTTTTTAAAAATTGCAATTTTTTTTTTTTCTTTTTTAGCTTTCCCGTGACCTAGTATTCCCCAAAAGACTGGGAAACCCTTTGAACAACGAAAAGGGGGACCCAGGTCATTTGTGTAAAGTTTTTTTGAGAAGTCGTTTTTAAAATTAAAAAAATTGACCGCCAAAGACGACCTGACGCGGGCCATCACAAAGCTCACCATACACGTTTTGCTCAGTGAGCTTAAAAGCCCAAAAAACCCCCTACTCTATCGCCCATTAAACCCCAACATCTACCTTCACAAAACTTTTACAAATAATAAAAGCCCAACTAAGTCAATTTTATAGAAATAACCCATCTCAACTTCCCCCTTCCAATGCCGAACAAATCACTTTTTAAAACAATTTTTGTTAAATTAAAAAATGACATAAAAAACACAATCAAAAAGCCAAAGAATAGCGGTTTTTTCTAATCTATAAACTGCATCCCCACAAAAGTGGGAAAAACGGTCAATTCTCTACTTAAAAAAAATAGGGGTTAAGGGAAAATGCTACTTGGCTAGCAGATTCCTAAACAAAAAAAACAAAGTCAAATATGGAAAAAACCTCAGAAACTTAAACCCCTTTAAGGTTCTCACAAGAACTACTCTCTCCAATTATCTTCAAAATATAATAACACCTATTATAACACATTTAGGATCTATAATAAACATAATCACAATTTTAATACAGCAATTTTGCGACAGCCCTAATCATAATTAAAGGAATTTTGAAGTATACAAGAACACTTAAAAAGCTATTGAAAACTGGGGCAAAATTTGGTTTTTTTATAAACCCACCAAACTCAAGCATAATATTTTAGGAAAAAAAAGGAAATTTAAATGAAAACATCCTAAATTCCAAAACTGAATTTTTGTGGAAACTGTCATACCTGATTCTCAACTCTATTTATACTTTTGACAAACCTCACATGGGGAAAACATAAATAACCTTAAAAAAAAATGTGAATCGACATCAAAGTCATCAAAGGACCTAAAATGGGGATGCCGCAAAAAAACTCACTCTTAACATATACAAAGCCTAATTAAATCAAAAATTGACTATGGTTGCATAGGCCTACAACTCAGCATGTCCAAAACTACTAAATAAGCTAGAAATTTTACAAAATAAAGCCCTCAAAGTCATAACAATTGCAAAAAAAAAAAAAACACCCCACAATACCTTTGCTTATAGAAGTAGTAAATAACCCCTAAATCTACATAAAAAAATCATGCTAAAATATTGGGCACGTCCATCCCATTAGGAGATTCTCTCCCAATAAATAAAGAAATATTAAAATAAGATCCAGTTATATCCTCAAGAGTAGCCAAAGCTGAAACGTCAAAAAAAACCATTAATCGAAATAATTGACTTAATAAAGAAATATCAACTGAAATTGGAAAAACCTTGTTTAAAACTCTAAGTGGACTGCAGCCTCTAATATAACTCAAACCTTAGAGCCAAAACTATTAATAAACAGGTCAATTCGTCAGTAAAATCTAGATACGCTAACAATTATATAATCATTAGGGACTGGTCAAATCATACTGACGGCAGCAGAGATATTGGATAAAAATGCATGCAGAATAGTGATAATGGACCGAAAAAAACAATGAAAAATGCAAATATAACCCAAGCTAATCATAGATTATCAATTTTCACCTGTGAACTTGTAGCAATCATACGTGTTTTACAATGGTTAAACTTAAGAGATCTAACAATGCTATTTTCACAGGCTCATTAAAGTGGCACGACAGTCTCCTACAAAATGGTTTTATTCAAGCCCGACAAATCTCATAGTCAAAAATTAATATCAATCAATAACAGATTAGCCAATAACATTATAAACATCAAAATACATATGGATAACCCGAGCATGTCGTTATACATGGAATGAATTGGCTGATTCAGCAGCGAAAAAAGACTTAACTGGCACAGGTTAAACATAAAACTAAGCGTAAGCCCTAAAGAAATGTACCATATCATTAATAATAAGGTTAACTCACTCTTTCCTCTTTAGAACAGCATTTTCCCCATCTTATAAACAGAGAAAATTTTGTATATGAACATGTCCAACAAAAAAAAATAACACAATTATTTTTGAAAACCCCAAACAGGCTAGAATCACTTAGCTATGCT
>CM037783.1:18778415-18828415 GCA_021229015.1 Solen grandis | reverse complement strand
CTATCATGAAAATAAAATCATTTTTTTGCTTGTTATATTCGTTCATTATCATACTACTATCTACCGTCTGCTATAGTATAGTAAAGTATTACGTCATTTCCTACTATGAAAAAAATCTACGGAAGCCAATTTTGGCCATAATTAAGCTATTTTAATAAGTGAATAAATGGTGGGTTTTTTTTTTTTTCTTTCAGAATGCATTGTCGTATGTTGTTAAAAGAGGACCCTATCGACCTGGTTATGACCAAACCACTATGTCAAATGCATACAGGCAGTCACCTCTCTGCATTTGCCTATGCAGAGGGCAGCTAGGCAATATGGTGTTCAGTTTCTACCCTTAAAGACAGGGTGTATGGCATTGTTCCAGCAGAAAATGCTAAGTCTGGCAGGTCAACTTTATTTTCAAAAGATCAGGAGATATTGCTTGTCAATCACCTCAGTACTATGGCAGAAATAGGGTATGGCTACTCAAGAACTGAGACTATAAATCTTGCCTCTGACTTTGCAACACACCTTGGCCTAAGAGATAGGGAACACCCATTAACATTGAGGTGGCTGTACCAATTCCTGTCTCGATATCCTGAACTGACAGTAAAAAAAACCAAGAAGTCTTGAAAGTGCAAGAGCACGATATGCTACAAAAAGTGCCATAACAAATTACTTCAATGAGCTTGAAAAAATAATTTCCACTCATAATTTAGAAAACCGACCTGAAGCAATATTCAATGTTGATGAAAAGGGTCTTTCTACTAACCACAAGCCACCAAAAATTGTTTCCGGCGCTGTTTATAAACGCAGGCAGTTACGTCTGGGAGGTCCCAAACCGTTACCATGATTGGTGGGGTAAATGCCATGGGAAGTCAGATACCACCATTTTTTGTATTTCCTGGCAAAAGAATGTTGCCAGAATTGCTTGAGGGTGCTTCTGCTGGTGCTACAGGCATGATGTCAGAGACCGGGTGGTCAAATTCAGATATTTTTAAGAAGTATATGCAAGAGCATTTAGTAAAATACCTACCGCCCCATGATGCAAGTTTGCCCGTTCTTGTTCTTTATGATGGCCATAAAAGCCACATATCACTCACTCTGATTGATTGGGCTAAAGAAAACAATATTGTGTTGTTTGTACTCCCCCCTCATTGTAGCCATCTCCTCCAACCTCTTGACCTTAGTTGTTTTGGACCCTTTGAAATTTCTTGGAACTCTGCATGCCACACATATATGAGGGAAAATGGGGGTAGGGTTATTAGTCGCTATGATGTAAGCAAACTTGCTTCTAAGGTGTATTCTTCAACATTAACACCTCAAATGTACACACAGCATTTAAGAAAAGTGGAATTTACCCCTTTAATCCAAATGTTGTGAAAGACTCTGACATAGCTCCATCCTTAAGCTTTCCGATGGTATCAAATGATGGTCCAGTTTCTTCTTCAACAAATGAAAATTGCCCCACAGTAGCTAATGAACAAAAATCTAAAAATCCTGTTAGTTTTCTTGAATGTAAAGGTGGTGAGGTTTTGAAAAATTTGAAAACTGCCAAAGTCAGAAACACCCTTAGCAAGGTAGTTGGGGGTAAACCAATCACTGATGATGCAATTGTCAATAAGATTCGTAGTCATATTGAAGGACAGTCCACTTCAAGGAAAAGAAAATTTGTTCCTCCTTTGAAAAGTTCATCAACACCATCATCATCATCATCATCAAACCCATTAAAGGGAAAACAACCTGAAACAAAACAAAAATCTAAAAAAATGGATGAAGATTTCTCAGACTGTGAGTCTTCAGATGAAGATGAAGAGAAATGTTGTGTCTGTGAGAGATTCTATCCTAGAAAAGAGGGTTTTGATGACATCAAAATTGTTCAGTGGGGGCAGTGTGATACCTGTCAAAAATGGGTTCACTTGACATTTTGCTCCCCAGTTAGCCAGGACAACAGATTTTTGAAAAATTTCCAAAACCATAAAAATCTTTGTTGTTTCTGGTTAAGAACTTCAAGAGAAGCATAAAAAATTAAATAAAATCTAGTTTAAGGTAAAATAAATATTTTTAATTTTTTTTTGAAAAAAGCCTATTGTTGAACTTTGTCTGCCACTTAATGCACATTTCAATGATAATTCATAAAATTATCTCTAAATGCAAATATGAGTGTTAAATGGGATATATAACACAGGTGTAATACTAGAACTGTCACAAGAGTGATAAATACCTAATATTGATCATTGTCACAGGTGATTAATGTGATGCAATCTGACGCGATGCGACGAGACGAGACAGTCATGATTCCAATATAGCACCAAGACAGTATCTATAATCTGGGAGGAATGAAATGCATCTGGGGTTTAATGACAAAAATATTACACAAGTGTGTTAGAATATTATTAACTTATTTCACTAAACAAGTAATTCAAGGTCTCCCTGGCTGTAGTCCTTAAGGAGCTGGTATGTGTATATGGCCGGATCTCCGGAGTATTTGATGTTATACCAGTCACTGTACCCTGGCACCTGAAACAATAGTATGATTTATGTTAAACACTTCTTTCAATGGGTATCACTGTCTTTCATTTGTATTGTTTACATGAGTAGCAAAAGCTAATGGCTATGAATTTTGAACTATTTAGTAATTAACCCTTTACCTCAACAGGACACCATTAAAAGTCCTATATGCTAACAGCATAAAACCAGATTAGCATGCGAGAAACTTGCAGGCTGATCAGGTTTTATACTGTTTGCTGCTCCTCAGTTGTTTGGAAATAAGGTTTTTACCATTAAATTTGACAAGTTTTAACTGTGGATTTCTGCAGATCAGGCTTCATATGGTATCTACTTAGGGCGTCAAAAGTGTATATATGTGGAAAAGGATTAAGAGTATTTTCTAAATAGCAGTGCAAACCTCATTGATCAATACTGGTAACAATTAATTCTGAAGTCTCTTTTTTATAGTCAAAGGTAACTTAGTTATTTTATCAAGTCTAATCATGAATGTAGAAATTAAGGAAATTATTTAGTACAATGATACACTAAATACATAATTATTAAGATATCTCTTTAAAATGCAAATTAAATATATTTCTATTTTGATTACAAAAATACATGCAAGTGCTTTGCCTAAGACTTTAGGGTTATTACAAAATCATGCATCACAAGTGTAAATAGTATGGTTAAGATTACAAAACAGGTTAAATGTTAATTTGACTACCTGGGATATAACTTGACCAATGTACTGCACCAAAATATCATTTTCACTGAACTTGTGCCGGACTTTCTGGCCAACAAGCAATGGGCAATCTGCAGGCTGGGTTGATGGCTTGCTGTAAGCATCAGTTACTAATTGCTTAACATTTTCAGCCAGTTCTTCAACAGTAAGATTTACTCTCTTGTTACCTTCTTTTTTACTGAATGAGTAAATTAAGTTGTTATCTGACATTTGCCTTAGAATCTGTTTCCTGAAATTGAGCTGAGACTTTAAAGCTGCTAACTTGTCTGTCTTTGTTTTTATTTTCATCAGTGCACTATCCACCTCTTCTCTTGACTGCCAAAGTCCCCAGAGCTGTAATTCATTCACAAGGTCTTCTTGTTTCTGTAGTTTCTTTTGTTGTTGTTCTTTTTCCCTTTGAAGCTTCAGTTCAATCCTTCGTCTCACCTTGGTTTTTTTAATTCCCTTTTTTTTGGTTTGGACATAATCCTTCGTGTCTTGTTGTGGCAAAATGCGATTATTGCCTCTCCTGTCAGGATAGTGATATTTGGCTTTTCTCTTAGTAATCTATCTAACTGACCAAATACAGTCTCACTAAACTTATTATGCTTTGGCGTTCCTTTTACTTTTTCCTTCAAACTTTGATCGCAGTTATACCACTGACCGCCAGGGAGATAGTCTTTAAGCAAAGACTGAAGAACATTTTTCAATGTTGGGATAAGTACAGATAAAACTGTTACTACCTTCTCATCGACGTCTGTAGACTTTATGAGCGTCTGGTAAATTGGGGACTTTTCTAGTTGCTCATTGTAAGCAAATGTAAGGAGGCTATTTCCACTCATAAACTGTGCTGCATCAAGGTTGTCAATGTAATTCATGAGTTCAGTGTAGTGGTCCTGCATGTCTAAAATGTTAATTTCTGGGTTTTCAATCAAACACCAGAGAGGTTTGGTAATCAGTTCAGACACAAGTCCTAGAGCACGACAACCTGCAAGGTACTCTTCCACATTGAGGTCATGTTTGACAGCTTTTAATAATCTGTTGGTGTCTCCGCCTTCAAGGTAGTCTTTCATTTTCTTGGACAAAAAATAGACGGCTGCAGCGTTAGTAAATAGAATGTTAAATCTGTTACCTCTGAACCTCTCAAGAGGGAGGGTCACATTGCCGCTGTCTTTCAAAAAGTCACTAATATAAGCTGTAAATGGTCCATGGGCTCCATTCTTCTCATCACCGCCTCTTGCAAAAGCTTTTGAACAACACCTAATCAGTCTTGTTGTTCCCGACTCTGAATGCTTTCTAAAGCTTACGTCATATATGGGCGCTTCCTCAAACAAAATGTTTTCGGTTTCTAGCAGTGCCTTTTCTGCTCCCTCTGCAAGGTGTACAAGGACATGCAAAGAGCAGAAGAAGTTCATAAGCCTACTCATGGAATTTTTTTCATTTTCAGTCAGCATATCCCACTCAAAGTTTTGTTTAAGTACATCTGTACGAAAGTCCTGTAATAACTCATTGAATTTCTTCTGAGTTGCTGCCCTGTCGGACATGGTAGCATTTATATTCATCAATATCTCATCAGACACATGGTTTCCCCCTTTACTGAATGAATCGTCAATATCACCTAGAATTTCTTTGAAAGTATCTAGTGCACTCTGTCCTGATTTTGTGGCCATTTGCCGTAGACCCAGAACCCATATTCGCCCAGAACTGTCAACAGTATGGAACCCCTCATATTTCTGTCCAAATTTGGAAGTTTCATCACTAAGGAGACAAGTGTTCTTTAGGGCAGGAAGTTCTTCAGCTATCTGTTGTTGTGCCAAATGCAGACGCTGTATATTCATATTGTTACATGTACTTTTGGCTGGTAAATGACTAGCTTCAATTTTAACAAGTTTCAGCACATCGCGTATTACTAATGGTATCTTCGTGGTGGATACATTGTGCTGAAGCAAAGAATACACACATTGTTGCATTTCTGGTGTATATGCTCTACTGTCCTCATTGTATGTTATGACAGTTTGTTCACATATTTGGCTTAGCCATTCAATTTCTGCTTTTGCTTCTCTTTTTTCTTTTTCTAGCAGCTCGATTACCCTATCTTTAACAAGACCTTCAATGGTAATATGTTCTACTGTCTGTTTTAGACCCACAATTTCATTGTTTAGTTTTGTCTTTTCTTCATTCAGCCTATTTGATTTTTTTTCATAATATGTTACAGCCAAACGATGTCTTAAATTTTTTTTTTTATTTAGCTTTTCATTTTTTTTTCCTTTAATTAATTTTTTTTTTTCAATTTTTTTTAGAATAGTTTTAATGTTTTTTTTGATTCATCAACCTCTTCAAGCAACAATGCCTTTTCATTTTTAAGATTATGCACTTCTTCAGCTAAGTCTCTGGTAACGTCCGTCAGTGTTGACACCTTTCAAGGAAAATACCCTTTGAAGCAAAATCAACTTCATCATGTTTTCGTTTTTTAGGCTTGCCTGCCTCAGGAAAAGTAGCTATTTCCGATTTGAAAGTGTTCAAACGTTTATCATGACCAGGCTTACCTTTATTTTTACTTATTGTTCTATATTCTGAATAAATTTTTATCAACCTTTGACTTATATGCTGTGTGGGCAGCTTTTAAACAACAGTCATCCTTACTTTCAAACCAATTCACTGCAATAGCTAAACCTTGGTTTTGAATGCACTCAATAAGCTCACCTTTTGAAACCATCCTTTCACTGCAGGGCTTTTTATTTACTTTATCGAGATAACAGTTTGGCTTTCTCTATCCATTTTCTCAATTTGAAACAAGTCAAAATCAGAAGACAACTGTTCTAGGGATGAATTCTGCAATTCAGGATTAAAACCTTTACATAAAATTTCATGGCTATCAATTGCAATTGTCAAATTTCTGATATCCACAAGTGAGATTTCTTCTGTTTGTGTGCCCCTATCATCTACAATTGGGCCATAACATAACGTTTGCGAATATGAATCCACAAATGTTGTTCCCGAGAGTTGAAAATCCAGTGTATTGTCAAATTCAAAAATACTCAGTTTTCGTGACAAACAATGTTCACATGGTAGTGTTCTGAATTTCAGTACCGTTTCATTTGTTAATAAATGCAAGTCTGTTTGTGAGAAACCATCTTTAACATCTTCTGTGTCACTTTCACTTGAGATCTCCTGTGTTTTAAAAGTATAAAGAAAAAACATGCTAGGTTCCATCACCACCGTATAGACTGATATTACTATGGCCAATAATAGAAAAAAAATATTTGTTGTAATTCAAAGTTTATCAGAGATACATAAATCAGAAACTTCTTGTATGGTTACAAGTTAAACACTTGCTTGAGGGTGTAATGAGCAATTAATTTTTGAAGTCAGAGTAATTTATATGAGTTGGTCATAGCAAAGAATTTATTTTTCTATTATTGGCCTATAAATAAGAGCAGCAAGGCTTCAGGTTTGGTAGGATTATAAAGTGTCGAGATTAACTAAGTAGAGACAGCCATATATAACCCTTCGCCTCCTAGCCACATTCAAAATTAAATGAAAGCAAGCAGAGAATAAGCTCTACAATTTGTTGTTAAAGAGTGAGTATATAATAAACTACATCTACATGGATTACATGGGATTAATAAAGTCTAGTTTATAATATGAACTGTTTTTTTTTTCAGGGCTTCTTTCACTATATAGTTGTAGCCACTTGAAGGCTATTTCCCCTCCGAAAATTTCTTTAAAATCCTGCATTTTTCCCTATAATTAACTTTGTTCTTGAAAATTTGTTCCCCTTTCCTTAATTGGAGATGCAATTTTCCCCAAAATGAGAAGCCAGGCATCTTCCCCTCCCAGTTATTGTTCTGATAACAGATTTTGAAAAAAAATAAAATCACTAATAATCCAGTAAAACAGTTCATTTTATAGTTACATGTTACAAGAAGACATATTAGTTGCAATTATGGAGTGCTTTTTGTACAAACAGTACTCACAATGGTGTATGCAGGCTTTCGACGTTTACATGGAAATACAGGGCTCCTGCTGCAGCTGTCGGAGTAATGTGTAGTACTACTATTGCTGCTATGGGTGCGCTTTTCTTTCACTGGACTCTAAAGTAAGATAAGATAAATTAAGTGTAAAGCAGAGCAATTAAGAATAATTAAGTAAATCAATTATTTATTACCTAATAGATATGTTATTTCCTTTCAGGAGGGAAGTTCAAAATACTTCATTCAGTCATTCTGATGCATTTTCTAATTTAATGTTAAAAACCAGGAGTAATAAAAACAGTGGTAAATTTGTTTCTATGCATAGAATAAGATACAAGTATATAAAAAGTAAATTTACTGTAGCACATAGTTTTGTTAATTATTTCTTTTATTGCTGGCCACTCAAGTCCACATGTGATACTAGAAAACAAAACACCAAGCACAGTGGTTTAAGTTCACTAACTGATGCATCCTGGGTTCAATTCATGGGGGGTGATGGGGCTAAGTGAGTTTTGCACCAAGCCGTGCAAGTGTTGAGAGACAGATTGAGAATGAAACCAAGTTTTTAATACCAAAAACAGATCCTGACTTGGGTCAAATTCAACCGAGTCACTATCAGAGTCCGTAATCCTACTATCTTTGCCGTTGCCGTTGGACTCGTAGTACTCCGAGTCCAAATCCAATTCTGAGACTGAAGACATCAGGTCCAGGTACTGTTCAGGACAGAGATGCACTTGGTCTGTAAGACATGAGATACAAATGCCTGCAAACATGATATCAAATTATCAACATCACGTTTAAACTTAAAGAATTTGACAAGTTGTCCTACCGGGAAAATCTACCCCACCCACTCAGTGACTCACTGATTCTGTCAGCTTATTTGATAGTCTGTAGGTAAATATTACAGTAATACATGGGTTTTAAGAACTGTAATCATAAACTGGCGTAAGTTAAACATCATTCCACTTACCTGATGTGTAAGTATCAGCTGTATTTCATAAAACTTTCAACTTTATATATCTTCCCGCAATTTTCGCAAATCTTCCGGCGTAAAACTTTGAAGAGTATTTTAGCAGGGGAGGTAATTCATTAGGTTGGCAAAAGTTGGGGATCACAGTGGGTTTATTTAAACTATTTGCGCACAAAAGCGCATGAATAAACATTATAAAAAAGGGTATAGTGTTATAGAATATGCATTAAAAAACACAGAAAATTCATTTTCAAATATTTATAAAGGTACTAAGGTACAAAATTTTAGATTTAAAATTCACCGAAACTTTCAAAAGCTATGAAAATATGTACTTTCGTATTGAATTAGCAAAAGAGTCATAAAACCCTGTGGGGCACCTCTTAAGCTATCAAAATACCGACCAAATGTAACAAAAGATTTCATTAGTTGATCTTGATTTATTCGAGGACATAGCGTCACCAGCGGGGGTTTCCCCGAGAAAACGGCGTCCATTTTTAGAATCCCAGATGTAAACAGAAGAATGAAATTGTTGGTAAAGTTTTTTCAAGGTCTAAATGGAAGTTTTTCAGACATGACCTAAATATATAATCATTGTTTTATCGATAGAATGAATGCTTCTTTTCGTAGTCGAAGTAATTATGGTGCATTTGATCATTATTTCATGTAAGGTTTGCATTGCAGCAGATACGAGCTGCGCATGCGTGTAATCAGCTGTCCTGGCTACCCCAGTAAGAGTTTTAAGACGTGGTGACACTTTTCTGTGCCCAGTCTGCAGCAAATCTTAAGTAAGAAAAAACAGTCACTGTAAATATGTTCAAAGTTAAAAAATAACTTACCTGTTCATTCATTTATAAACTTTAAACTCATTCATAAACTTTTAAAGGATTGAAAATATATTTTTGCCATATGATCCGTATTGTCCACCATACTGAAGTACTTTACCGCCGCAACATAAGCAGCCAATCAGAATCGCCGAATTTGGGGTACGGATTTCAAAGTAAGGTTATAGGTCACTGCGGCCATTTTTGTTTTGATTTTATAGTTACGAAAATGCAAACGAAGTTAAAATAAATATCTTGTGAAAGGTTAGATGTTTATGTTTACACTTACGTAGATTTAATTGAAATTTTGCTTGTCTTGTTCAATAGAGATAACAACGAAGTCTTAATGCGCCGAATTTAGGTTACTCCGGGATACAAGGAATCGAGTTTTGTCCTCTCGCGCCTATGTTTTGGCGGAAGTTGATGGCTTAAAATTCAAAGACTACATTTTATTTTAATACGAAATATTTAACAAGAAAAAATAGTAAAGTAAACCAGTATATATCAAAATCTGTATATAAGTTGAATTCTCGTTTCCAAAAAAAAAAAATGAAACATGAAACTTATACTTTATTGAGGTATACAATAACTTGTATTTTTAATGCAGGATATTATTTCGCATAATTTATCAAAGAACATGGCGGGGTTCAAGCTCTTGTCAAAAGGACTCTAACTCATGTGTAAGCTTTTTGTCAGTTTGCATTATTTTGATCAATGACACTTATTAATTTTATGATTCAATCACTTTTGAATGGTTAACTGCATATTTTATATTTCAGTATGTTCGATTGATAAATCGTTTAGCATAAATTTGTAACTAAAACAGCACTTGACTTTCATGATAATACGTATTTGCCTGCTAGTGTGTTTTCGTTGTTTGCAACTTTTTGTTTCTATTCGCGATATATGATGATTCAGATTACTTGGGTCTGCAGCTATGACTCGATTTTATGTCAGAATTTTAGTAAATGGACTAATGAATTGGTATCAAAATAATTTGTTTACTTGAACAAGTAATGTCGACAACCTATTTTGTCAACAGACTTATCTCCCTTGTGTGTATGTCATACCGCTTAACCACCTAGAACAAAATGACAAAACATTTCAAGAACTTCTCAACCATAACACGAAACTTTCATTATTATAATGTCTTCATCTGGCCTAATATTCTGAAGTGAACTCATTTCTGGGACTTTTTAAGTTGACATGGAGGGTCGAAAAGTCTGTGCAAACAAAATTTTGACACCATTGAACGCAGAAATTCGGATATGAAGAAATATGAAACAAATACGTTTATTTTGCTGCATGAGCATAAGATGCATTGATAAAGAAACATATACCAGCCAAAAAAAAAGGAAGACGAAAATTAAAATTATATCCTCCCGTACCCCAAATTCGGCGATAACCTAAATCCGGCGATTTTGTTTTTTTAACGATCACGCGATATCTCGCGAGAGCACGCGCAATCTGTCACAACAAAATAAATTCCCACGACCTATATTTGTCCGATGTCGGGTTTTAGTTTCTGAAAATGGAAATCAGACAGGTAAAACAATATGATTTCATAAAAATATCATGGTCATAATAATATCTTACCTGTATATATGCTATCATGAAAATAAAATCATTTTTTTGCTTGTTATATTCGTTCATTATCATACTACTATCTACCGTCTGCTATAGTATAGTAAAGTATTACGTCATTTCCTACTATGAAAAAAATCTACGGAAGCCAATTTTGGCCATAATTAAGCTATTTTAATAAAAAAAGGGGGTTAATTTTTTTCTTTCTTTCAGAATGCAGTGTCCGATGGTGTTAAAAGAGGACCCTATCGACAGGGTTATGACCAAACCACTATGTCAAATGCATACAGGCAGTCACCTCTCTGCATTTGCCTATGCAGAGGGCAGCTAGGCAATATGGTGTTCAGTTTCTACCCTTAAAGACAGGGTGTATGGCATTGTTCCAGCAGAAAATGCTAAGTCTGGCAGGTCAACTTTATTTTCAAAAGATCAGGAGATATTGCTTGTCAATCACCTCAGTACTATGGCAGAAATAGGGTATGGCTACTCAAGAACTGAGACTATAAATCTTGCCTCTGACTTTGCAACACACCTTGGCCTAAGAGATAGGGAACACCCATTAACATTGAGGTGGCTGTACCAATTCCTGTCTCGATATCCTGAACTGACAGTAAAAAAAACCAAGAAGTCTTGAAAGTGCAAGAGCACGATATGCTACAAAAAGTGCCATAACAAATTACTTCAATGAGCTTGAAAAAATAATTTCCACTCATAATTTAGAAAACCGACCTGAAGCAATATTCAATGTTGATGAAAAGGGTCTTTCTACTAACCACAAGCCACCAAAAATTGTTTCCGGCGCTGTTTATAAAACGCAGGCAGTTACGTCTGGGAGGTCCCAAACCGTTACCATGATTGGTGGGGTAAATGCCATGGGAAGTCAGATACCACCATTTTTTGTATTTCCTGGCAAAAGAATGTTGCCAGAATTGCTTGGGGTGCTTCTGCTGGTGCTACAGGCATGATGTCAGAGACCGGGTGGTCAAATTCAGATATTTTTAAGAAGTATATGCAAGAGCATTTAGTAAAATACCTACCGCCCCATGATGCAAGTTTGCCCGTTCTTGTTCTTTATGATGGCCATAAAAGCCACATATCACTCACTCTGATTGATTGGGCTAAAGAAAACAATATTGTGTTGTTTGTACTCCCCCCTCATTGTAGCCATCTCCTCCAACCTCTTGACCTTAGTTGTTTTGGACCCTTTGAAATTTCTTGGAACTCTGCATGCCACACATATATGAGGGAAAATGGGGGTAGGGTTATTAGTCGCTATGATGTAAGCAAACTTGCTTCTAAGGTGTATTCTTCAACATTAACACCTCAAATGTACACACAGCATTTAAGAAAAGTGGAATTTACCCCTTTAATCCAAATGTTGTGAAAGACTCTGACATAGCTCCATCCTTAAGCTTTCCGATGGTATCAAATGATGGTCCAGTTTCTTCTTCAACAAATGAAAATTGCCCCACAGTAGCTAATGAACAAAAATCTAAAAATCCTGTTAGTTTTCTTGAATGTAAAGGTGGTGAGGTTTTGAAAAATTTGAAAACTGCCAAAGTCAGAAACACCCTTAGCAAGGTAGTTGGGGGTAAACCAATCACTGATGATGCAATTGTCAATAAGATTCGTAGTCATATTGAAGGACAGTCCACTTCAAGGAAAAGAAAATTTGTTCCTCCTTTGAAAAGTTCATCAACACCATCATCATCATCATCATCAAACCCATTAAAGGGAAAACAACCTGAAACAAAACAAAAATCTAAAAAAATGGATGAAGATTTCTCAGACTGTGAGTCTTCAGATGAAGATGAAGAGAAATGTTGTGTCTGTGAGAGATTCTATCCTAGAAAAGAGGGTTTTGATGACATCAAAATTGTTCAGTGGGGGCAGTGTGATACCTGTCAAAAATGGGTTCACTTGACATTTTGCTCCCCAGTTAGCCAGGACAACAGATTTTTGAAAAATTTCCAAAACCATAAAAATCTTTGTTGTTTCTGGTTAAGAACTTCAAGAGAAGCATAAAAAATTAAATAAAATCTAGTTTAAGGTAAAATAAATATTTTTCAATTCTTTTTAAAAAAAGCCTATTGTTGAACTTTGCCACTTAATGCACATTTCAATGATAATTCATAAAATTATCTCTAAATGCAAATATGAGTGTTAAATGGGATATATAACACAGGTGTAATACTAGAACTGTCACAAGAGTGATAAATACCTAATATTGATCATTGTCACAGGTGATTAATGTGATGCAATCTGACGCGATGCGACGAGACGAGACAGTCATGATTCCAATGGGAGGAATGAAATGCATCTGGGGTTTAATGACAAAAATATTACACAAGTGTGTTAGAATATTATTAACTTATTTCACTAAACAAGTAATTCAAGGTCTCCCTGGCTGTAGTCCTTAAGGAGCTGGTATGTGTATATGGCCGGATCTCCGGAGTATTTGATGTTATACCAGTCACTGTACCCTGGCACCTGAAACAATAGTATGATTTATGTTAAACACTTCTTTCAATGGGTATCACTGTCTTTCATTTGTATTGTTTACATGAGTAGCAAAAGCTAATGGCTATGAATGTTTGAACTATTTGAGTAATTAACCCTTTACCTCATACAGGACACCATTAAAAGTCCTATATGCTAACAGCATAAAACCAGATTAGCATGCGAGAAACTTGCAGGCTGATCAGGTTTTATACTGTTTGCTGCTCCTCAGTTGTTTGGAAATAAGGTTTTTACCATTAAATTTGACAAGTTTTAACTGTGGATTTCTGCAGATCAGGCTTCATATGGTATCTACTTAGGGCGTCAAAAGTGTATATATGTGGAAAAGGATTAAGAGTATTTTCTAAATAGCAGTGCAAACCTCATTGATCAATACTGGTAACAATTAATTCTGAAGTCTCTTTTTTATAGTCAAAGGTAACTTAGTTATTTTATCAAGTCTAATCATGAATGTAGAAATTAAGGAAATTATTTAGTACAATGATACACTAAATACATAATTATTAAGATATCTCTTTAAAATGCAAATTAAATATATTTCTATTTTGATTACAAAAATACATGCAAGTGCTTTGCCTAAGACTTTAGGGTTATTAAAAATCATGCATCACAAGTGTAAATAGTATGGTTAAGATTACAAAACAGGTTAAATGTTAATTTGACTACCTGGGATATAACTTGACCAATGTACTCACCAAAATATCATTTTCACTGAACTTGTGCCGGACTTTCTGGCCAACAAGCAATGGGCAATCTGCAGGCTGGGTTGATGGCTTGCTGTAAGCATCAGTTACTAATTGCTTAACATTTTCAGCCAGTTCTTCAACAGTAAGATTTACTCTCTTGTTACCTTCTTTTTTACTGAATGAGTAAATTAAGTTGTTATCTGACATTTGCCTTAGAATCTGTTTCCTGAAATTGAGCTGAGACTTTAAAGCTGCTAACTTGTCTGTCTTTGTTTTTATTTTCATCAGTGCACTATCCACCTCTTCTCTTGACTGCCAAAGTCCCCAGAGCTGTAATTCATTCTTTTGGTTTGGAACCGTGTCTTGTTGTGGAAAACGATTATTGCCTCTCCTGTCAGGATAGTGATATTTGGCTTTTCTCTTAGTAATCTATCTAACTGACCAAATACAGTCTCACTAAACTTATTATGCTTTGGCGTTCCTTTTACTTTTTCCTTCAAACTTTGATCGCAGTTATACCACTGACCGCCAGGGAGATAGTCTTTAAGCAAAGACTGAAGAACATTTTTCAATGTTGGGATAAGTACAGATAAAACTGTTACTACCTTCTCATCGACGTCTGTAGACTTTATGAGCGTCTGGTAAATTGGGGACTTTTCTAGTTGCTCATTGTAAGCAAATGTAAGGAGGCTATTTCCACTCATAAACTGTGCTGCATCAAGGTTGTCAATGTAATTCATGAGTTCAGTGTAGTGGTCCTGCATGTCTAAAATGTTAATTTCTGGGTTTTCAATCAAACACCAGAGAGGTTTGGTAATCAGTTCAGACACAAGTCCTAGAGCACGACAACCTGCAAGGTACTCTTCCACATTGAGGTCATGTTTGACAGCTTTTAATAATCTGTTGGTGTCTCCGCCTTCAAGGTAGTCTTTCATTTTCTTGGACAAAAAATAGACGGCTGCAGCGTTAGTAAATAGAATGTTAAATCTGTTACCTCTGAACCTCTCAAGAGGGAGGGTCACATTGCCGCTGTCTTTCAAAAAGTCACTAATATAAGCTGTAAATGGTCCATGGGCTCCATTCTTCTCATCACCGCCTCTTGCAAAAGCTTTTGAACAACACCTAATCAGTCTTGTTGTTCCCGACTCTGAATGCTTTCTAAAGCTTACGTCATATATGGGCGCTTCCTCAAACAAAATGTTTTCGGTTTCTAGCAGTGCCTTTTCTGCTCCCTCTGCAAGGTGTACAAGGACATGCAAAGAGCAGAAGAAGTTCATAAGCCTACTCATGGAATTTTTTTCATTTTCAGTCAGCATATCCCACTCAAAGTTTTGTTTAAGTACATCTGTACGAAAGTCCTGTAATAACTCATTGAATTTCTTCTGAGTTGCTGCCCTGTCGGACATGGTAGCATTTATATTCATCAATATCTCATCAGACACATGGTTTCCCCCTTTACTGAATGAATCGTCAATATCACCTAGAATTTCTTTGAAAGTATCTAGTGCACTCTGTCCTGATTTTGTGGCCATTTGCCGTAGACCCAGAACCCATATTCGCCCAGAACTGTCAACAGTATGGAACCCCTCATATTTCTGTCCAAATTTGGAAGTTTCATCACTAAGGAGACAAGTGTTCTTTAGGGCAGGAAGTTCTTCAGCTATCTGTTGTTGTGCCAAATGCAGACGCTGTATATTCATATTGTTACATGTACTTTTGGCTGGTAAATGACTAGCTTCAATTTTAACAAGTTTCAGCACATCGCGTATTACTAATGGTATCTTCGTGGTGGATACATTGTGCTGAAGCAAAGAATACACACATTGTTGCATTTCTGGTGTATATGCTCTACTGTCCTCATTGTATGTTATGACAGTTTGTTCACATATTTGGCTTAGCCATTCAATTTCTGCTTTTGCTTCTCTTTTTTCTTTTTCTAGCAGCTCTTAAGGTAATATGTTCTACTGTCTGTTTTAGACCCACAATTTCATTGTTTAGTTTTGTCTTTTCTTCATTCAGCCTATTTGATTTTTTTTCATAATATGTTACAGCCAAACGATGTCTTTTCAATTGATTGGTTTTATTGAGAATCAAGGTTCTTAAATGTTTTTCTTTTTTCAGATTTAGCTTGTTCATTTGAGTTTCTTTCCTTTGTAGAAGCTTAATTTTTGATTGCTTTTGTGATGCACATTTCGCTTTAAGACTTTCAACCTCTTCAAGCAACAATGCCTTTTCATTTTTAAGATTATGCACTTCTTCAGCTAAGTCTCTGGTAACGTCCGTCAGTGTTGACACCTTTCAAGGAAAATACCCTTTGAAGCAAAATCAACTTCATCATGTTTTCGTTTTTTAGGCTTGCCTGCCTCAGGAAAAGTAGCTATTTCCGATTTGAAAGTGTTCAAACGTTTATCATGACCAGGCTTACCTTTATTTTTACTTATTGTTCTATATTCTGAATAAATTTTTATCAACCTTTGACTTATATGCTGTGTGGGCAGCTTTTAAACAACAGTCATCCTTACTTTCAAACCAATTCACTGCAATAGCTAAACCTTGGTTTTGAATGCACTCAATAAGCTCACCTTTTGAAACCATCCTTTCACTGCAGGGCTTTTTATTTACTTTATCGAGATAACAGTTTGGCTTTCTCTATCCATTTTCTCAATTTGAAACAAGTCAAAATCAGAAGACAACTGTTCTAGGGATGAATTCTGCAATTCAGGATTAAAACCTTTACATAAAATTTCATGGCTATCAATTGCAATTGTCAAATTTCTGATATCCACAAGTGAGATTTCTTCTGTTTGTGTGCCCCTATCATCTACAATTGGGCCATAACATAACGTTTGCGAATATGAATCCACAAATGTTGTTCCCGAGAGTTGAAAATCCAGTGTATTGTCAAATTCAAAAATACTCAGTTTTCGTGACAAACAATGTTCACATGGTAGTGTTCTGAATTTCAGTACCGTTTCATTTGTTAATAAATGCAAGTCTGTTTGTGAGAAACCATCTTTAACATCTTCTGTGTCACTTTCACTTGAGATCTCCTGTGTTTTAAAATGACAAACAATGTTCACATGTATTGTTCTTAATTTCAAAAAAATATTTGTTGTAATTCAAAGTTTATCAGAGATACATATATCAGAAACTTCTTGTATGGTTACAAGTTAAACACTTGCTTGAGGGTGTAATGAGCAATTAATTTTTGAAGTCAGAGTAATTTATATGAGTTGGTCATAGCAAAGAATTTATTTTTCTATTATTGGCCTATAAATAAGAGCAGCAAGGCTTCAGGTTTGGTAGGATTATAAAGTGTCGAGATTAACTAAGTAGAGACAGCCATATATAACCCTTCGCCTCCTAGCCACATTCAAAATTAAATGAAAGCAAGCAGAGAATAAGCTCTACAATTTGTTGTTAAAGAGTGAGTATATAATAAACTACATCTACATGGATTACATGGGATTAATAAAGTCTAGTTTATAATATGAACTGTTTTTTTTTTCAGGGCTTCTTTCACTATATAGTTGTAGCCACTTGAAGGCTATTTCCCCTCCGAAAATTTAGCAGAGAATAAGCTCTACAATTTGTTGTTGAAGAGTGGGTTAAATCCTGCATTTTTCCCTATAATTAACTTTGTTCTTGAAAATTTGTTCCCCTTTCCTTAATTGGAGATGCAATTTTCCCCAAAATGAGAAGCCAGGCATCTTCCCCTCCCAGTTATTGTTCTGATAACAGATTTTGAAAAAAAATAAAATCACTAATAATCCAGTAAAACAGTTCATTTTATAGTTACATGTTACAAGAAGACATATTAGTTGCAATTATGGAGTGCTTTTTGTACAAACAGTACTCACAATGGTGTATGCAGGCTTTCGACGTTTACATGGAAATACAGGGCTCCTGCTGCAGCTGTCGGAGTAATGTGTAGTACTACTATTGCTGCTATGGGTGCGCTTTTCTTTCACTGGACTCTAAAGTAAGATAAGATAAATTAAGTGTAAAGCAGAGCAATTAAGAATAATTAAGTAAATCAATTATTTATTACCTAATAGATATGTTATTTCCTTTCAGGAGGGAAGTTCAAAATACTTCATTCAGTTTTTTTAATTTAATGTTAAAAACCAGGAGTAATAAAAACAGTGGTAAATTTGTTTCTATGCTAGAATAAGATACAAGTATTAAAAATAAATTTATTAACATAGTTTTGTTAATTATTTCTTTTATTGCTGGCCACTCAAGTCCACATGTGATACTAGAAAACAAAACACCAAGCACAGTGGTTTAAGTTCACTAACTGATGCATCCTGGGTTCAATTCATGGGGGGTGATGGGGCTAAGTGAGTTTTGCACCAAGCCGTGCAAGTGTTGAGAGACAGATTGAGAATGAAACCAAGTTTTTAATACCAAAAACAGATCCTGACTTGGGTCAAATTCAACCGAGTCACTATCAGAGTCCGTAATCCTACTATCTTTGCCGTTGCCGTTGGACTCGTAGTACTCCGAGTCCAAATCCAATTCTGAGACTGAAGACATCAGGTCCAGGTACTGTTCAGGACAGAGATGCACTTGGTCTGTAAGACATGAGATACAAATGCCTGCAAACATGATATCAAATTATCAACATCACGTTTAAACTTAAGAATTTGACAAGTTGTCCTACCGGGAAAATCTACCCCACCCACTCAGTGACTCACTGATTCTGTCAGCTTATTTGATAGTCTGTAGGTAAATATTACAGTAATACATGGGTTTTAAGAACTGTAATCATAAACTGGCGTAAGTTAAACATCATTCCACTTACCTGATGTGTAAGTATCAGCTGTATTTCATAAAACTTTCAACTTTATATATCTTCCCGCAATTTTCGCAAATCTTCCGGCGTAAAACTTTGAAGAGTATTTTAGCAGGGGAGGTAATTCATTAGGTTGGCAAAAGTTGGGGATCACAGTGGGTTTATTTAAACTATTTGCGCACAAAAGCGCATGAATAAACATTATAAAAAAGGGTATAGTGTTATAGAATATGCATTAAAAAACACAGAAAATTCATTTTCAAATATTTATAAAGGTACTAAGGTACAAAATTTTAGATTTAAAATTCACCGAAACTTTCAAAAGCTATGAAAATATGTACTTTCGTATTGAATTAGCAAAAGAGTCATAAAACCCTGTGGGGCACCTCTTAAGCTATCAAAATACCGACCAAATGTAACAAAAGATTTCATTAGTTGATCTTGATTTATTCGAGGACATAGCGTCACCAGCGGGGGTTTCCCCGAGAAAACGGCGTCCATTTTTAGAATCCCAGATGTAAACAGAAGAATGAAATTGTTGGTAAAGTTTTTTCAAGGTCTAAATGGAAGTTTTTCAGACATGACCTAAATATATAATCATTGTTTTATCGATAGAATGAATGCTTCTTTTCGTAGTCGAAGTAATTATGGTGCATTTGATCATTATTTCATGTAAGGTTTGCATTGCAGCAGATACGAGCTGCGCATGCGTGTAATCAGCTGTCCTGGCTACCCCAGTAAGAGTTTTAAGACGTGGTGACACTTTTCTGTGCCCAGTCTGCAGCAAATCTTAAGTAAGAAAAAAACAGTCACTGTAAATATGTTCAAAGTTAAAAAATAACTTACCTGTTCATTCATTTATAAACTTTAAACTCATTCATAAACTTTTAAAGGATTGAAAATATATTTTTGCCATATGATCCGTATTGTCCACCATACTGAAGTACTTTACCGCCGCAACATAAGCAGCCAATCAGAATCGCCGAATTTGGGGTACGGATTTCAAAGTAAGGTTATAGGTCACTGCGGCCATTTTTGTTTTGATTTTATAGTTACGAAAATGCAAACGAAGTTAAAATAAATATCTTGTGAAAGGTTAGATGTTTATGTTTACACTTACGTAGATTTAATTGAAATTTTGCTTGTCTTGTTCAATAGAGATAACAACGAAGTCTTAATGCGCCGAATTTAGGTTACTCCGGGATACAAGGAATCGAGTTTTGTCCTCTCGCGCCTATGTTTTGGCGGAAGTTGATGGCTTAAAATTCAAAGACTACATTTTATTTTAATACGAAATATTTAACAAGAAAAAATAGTAAAGTAAACCAGTATATATCAAAATCTGTATATAAGTTGAATTCTCGTTTCCAAAAAAAAAAATGAAACATGAAACTTATACTTTATTGAGGTATACAATAACTTGTATTTTTAATGCAGGATATTATTTCGCATAATTTATCAAAGAACATGGCGGGGTTCAAGCTCTTGTCAAAAGGACTCTAACTCATGTGTAAGCTTTTTGTCAGTTTGCATTATTTTGATCAATGACACTTATTAATTTTATGATTCAATCACTTTTGAATGGTTAACTGCATATTTTATATTTCAGTATGTTCGATTGATAAATCGTTTAGCATAAATTTGTAACTAAAACAGCACTTGACTTTCATGATAATACGTATTTGCCTGCTAGTGTGTTTTCGTTGTTTGCAACTTTTTGTTTCTATTCGCGATATATGATGATTCAGATTACTTGGGTCTGCAGCTATGACTCGATTTTATGTCAGAATTTTAGTAAATGGACTAATGAATTGGTATCAAAATAATTTGTTTACTTGAACAAGTAATGTCGACAACCTATTTTGTCAACAGACTTATCTCCCTTGTGTGTATGTCATACCGCTTAACCACCGTTTAACCATAAGAGCTGCTATAGTTTTGTCTGGGAACAGCTGTTATAAATACATTAGATGCAGATTTAAAAAAAAATGTTTAAAAACAATGTGTTTGGTTAAAGCCGCTCATTGAAAGTATTTAACCCTTTCCCTCATAGAGGAAACCATAAAAAGACCTATGCGAACAACATAAAACCAGATCAGCCTGCGAGTAACTCACAGGCTGATAAGGTTTTATGCTGTTCGCTGCTCCTCAGTGGTCTGGAAATCAGGATTTTGTAATTAAATTTGGTAAGGTTTAACTGTGGTTTTCTGCAGATCAGGCTTTATGTGGTACCTATTGAGTGCGTCAAAATGAGTCTATATGAGGGAAAGGGTTAAGCTAGGGTTAACTTAAACTGGACAAATACTGGGTTACTAGCACAGGTGACAAACAATGTCAGCCAGGACAATGTGAACCAGTGTTACGAAGATGATGTGAACCTTTTTTAGGGGAGACAATGTGAACCCGTCTGTGAGACGATGTGAACCTTACATTTTATACAACTAAACATTAATTTTATATTAAGCATGCATTTGTGTTTTGCTTTTGTTGTTTTTCCCCCTGTATCATAAGGTTAAAAGTGTATGTTTTTTTTTTGTCAGTTAAAATTGACCTTAAAAATAATAAGTGGTGATAATAAGAGTTCATTAACTATTAATTAACTGTTAGTATTTAAATTTATTGATATATCTATTGATTTCCACGCCTATAAAATTTAACTATATGTTTTTTTAACCCCCTTAACAACATAAGCAGTGTCCGTCAAATCCTATGCCCAGAGCCCACGGGCTACCAAATTTGTTGCCCAGGCTACCACGTCTTTTATGTTAGTAGCCCGCCGGGCTACTGCCATTTCCTGTGTCTGGTTGCCTGGTGTCATCAAGCCGTGTACCCTCTCTTACACATTATATTATGTAATGAAAATACCTACTGTGATCAATGATAAGGTATCAATAAAAAGGTTGAGTCATACGCCTGTTAGCTGTATCAATTGATCCAATCAATGGATGACACTGATGCTTGCGGATTACTCGGATAGTTTCATATCTTTGATCGTAGATGTTTGCAGACACTTGCGACAGGAATCGTTTTTCTGCTTATAAAACTGAGACCAATATTCGGCAACATTTTGTATGACAACACTATCCCAACTTGATATAGGAAAAGTAAAAAGAAAACCATGAATATCCTCCAAAAGTAAGTTTTAAGTTCTATATTTTCCGTCCTAAACAGACGCCATATCTCGGCTTCAAATGCACACAATAAAACACATTTTTAACCAATTTTGAATGATTTTTTCTCATATACAAAATAAGAAATGACTATCTAAGAATTTCTTGGCAATATAATCATACATTTGTTTTTAATTACTTATTTTACTCTGTTTATTGTAATTCTTTGATCACTGTCGCCGATTATGTCATGGGTTTTTTTTCGCGGTTTTATTTTCCAGTTTTTTAAGTGAGCAAAAACATAGAATAAAATTAATGACCTAGCATCAAAATACACTTGTTAAATTAAAATCTGGGTGGAAAAAAGCTTTCTTACTGTATCAAACCTGAAAATTGGCAAATAAAAACTGCAGCCCAGTTTTGTTCTATTTTATGTGTTCAAGGGAGGTAACTACAAATAAGCGAAATTGAAAAAAAAATAGAATAAAAGTAAAATAGTATTTCATTTATTTATATTTTTCATATATATTTTTTTTTAATTTGTATGTAATACACAGTATTTTATCAAGTTATTTCCTTTACTTTGAGATGAATAATTATTCTAATTATATCTTATTACTACATAGTAAAGTAGATTTTTAAGTGTACATAATTATATTAAGATCAAGAACATGTATGCAAAGTTAAGTTCTGAATAAAATAAATATACCCAAGCATTTTAAATATATTTCTTATGTTCATTTTTTTTTTTTGAAATTCTTACCATGACAATTTTGTTTTTCATTTCAGTGTGATTGTAAAATGTGAATATACTATGCAAAACATACATTTTCTTTGCTGATATACTTTAATGTCATAAGGCTAAGCTTTTGGAAAATGTAACATTTATGCATGTAGGATTAATGGCCTCAATGGGTTCATATTGTCTTTTCAAATGGTTCACATCGTCCTGGGACAGGGTATATACCCATAGCTGTTCTTTTTGTCAGAGGCTCAGAACAATTGTGGTTCACATATTAATCCAGAATTTCAGCTATTCCTCAGGTGTTATCAGAATTTGCGCGGTTACTTAGTCCTGTTTCTTTAATCTTTTTATTGCATGTTTTGACATCTCTCTTCATGAAGGTATTAAATGTAAGGGAACTGTGGTTTTTAGCTCACCTGAGCACAAAGTGCTCAAGGTGAGCTTTTGTGATCGCCCTTCGTCCGTCGTCAGTCATCAACAATTTGCTTTAAACGACATCTCCTCTGAAACCGCTGGACAGAATTTAATGAAACTTGGCAGGAATGTTCCTTGGGTGAGGCTCTACAAAAGTTGCTAAAATAAAGTTGATCCATGAAGAACTCTGGTTGCCATGGCTACAAAAAGAAAAATAATTTGAAAACTTTAAAAATCATCTCCTTCAAAACTACTGGCCAGATTTCAAAATAATTTGGTACAGATGTTCCTTGGGTCAACCTCTACCAAAGTTGCTAAAATTATTCTGATCCGTAAAAAAACATGGCCGCCAGGGGCGGGGCTTATTTGCCTAATATGTATTTAGAGAAATCTTTAAACAACATCTCCTCTGAAACCACTGGACAGAATTTGATTAAACTTGGCAGGGATGATCCTTGGGTCAACCATCACAAAAGTTGCAAAAATAAACTTGATCCATGTAGAACTCTGGTTGCCATGGCAACAAAAAGAAGAAAAAAATGAAAATTTAAAAATCATCTTCTTCAAAACAACTGGCCAGATTTTAAAATAAATTGGTACAGATGTTCCTTGGGTCAACCTCTACCAAAATTGCTAAAATTATTCCGATCCATAAAAAAACATGGCCACCAGGGGCGGGGCTTATTTGCCTTATATGTATATAGAGAAACCTTTAAACAACATCTCCTCTGAAACCACTGGACAGAATTTGATTAAACTTGGCAGGGATGATCCTTGGGTCAACCTTCACAAAAGTTGCTAAAATAAACTTGATCCATGTAGAACTCTGGTTGCCATGGCAACAAAAAATAAAATATGAAAACTTTAAAAATCATCTTCTTCAAAACTACTGGCCAGATTTTAAAATAAATTGGTACAGATGTTCCTTGGGTCAACCTCTACCAAAGTTGCTAAAAAAATTCCGATCCGTAAAAAACATGGCCGCCAGGGGCGGGGCTTATTTGCCATATATGTATATAGAGAAATCTTTAAACAACATCTCCTCTGAAACCACTGGACAGAATTTGATTAAACTTGGCAGGGATGATCCTTGGGTCAACCTTCACAAAAGTTCCTAAAATAAACTTGATCCATATAGAACTCTGGTTGCCATGGCAACAAAAAGAAAAAAATATGAAAACTTTAAAAATCATCTTCAATACTACTAGCCAGATTTTAAAATAAATTGGTACAGATGTTCCTTGGGTCAACCTATTTATCTCAGGTGAGCGATTTAGGGCCATCATGGGCCTCTTGTTTGCCAAATTTTCATGAAAATTGATCAGGATGTTTGTCTATATGAAACTTGAATGAATTTGAAAATGGGTCACATGGAGTTCCAGCCTTCATTAAACTTGATAAGAATGATGACTGCAGGGAATCCCAGATGAGTGCAAATTTAGGTAGGATCAAAATCTAGGTCACTTAGTCAAATGTCAAAACACTTTAGATGCCACATTTTTTGTAATCATGCTTAACACAGGAATCTTACTCAGGTGAGCGACATTGGGCCATCTTGGCCCTCTTGTTTGGCTTAATCTTCATTGAATTTGGTCAGAATGTTTGTCTACTTAATATCTTGGATGTGTTCAAAACAGTCACATGGGGTCATAAAGTAGGTCACCGGGTCAAATCATAGAAACCACCTTGGACACTGTAGAGGCTACATTTTTGTCCCAGTCTTCATAAAACTTGATGAGACTGTTGCCTGTATGAAATCCCAGATGAGGGCAAAGTTAGGTAGGATCAAATTCTATGTCACTTAGTCAGATGTTAAAAAAACATTGCAAACACTTTAGATGCCACCCTTTTGGTAATCATGTCTAACACTGCAATCTTATTCGGGTGAGCGACACAGGTACATCTTGGCCCTCTTGTTTTGTGTTTATTATATATCTACACCCCTAGCCAGAAGTATACCAGAAGAATCAATGGAAAAAAAAAAAGTAAATGACACCAGTCACAAGTTGTATATGATATTTCAGGACCAGTCAGTAAACTGTTGAGATGACATCCTCAGCTGCAGGTCAAGGTGAGATGGTGTCACCACAACCCCCATCCATGCATATCAGGTAAAAAGTCATTATAGAATTTCTGTCAGTAATGACTGGTGAAACTTTTGCATGCAACATACTGTCATGCTTATATATAGGCATGTATTTACCACTTTGAGTTGATTTAAAAAAAAATAACATGAATTTGTTGTGAATATCCTGCAATTCTGTTATATCAAGGGGGGGGGAACTTATCTTGTATCAGTTACTTTATCCTTTTCAGAAGGTGCTGATACCATTACTTAATCTGTCAAATGATCTTAAGGGCATATTGTTGACTCATGTGTAAGTGTGTTCTGTTTTCCCCCAGAGGTGATCATACATATGATGTCTCCCCAATGTACGATGATCCCAACCTTCCTGATGGTTGGAGTAGGAAAGTCACTCAGAGGGCAATGGGGAAAATCTGCCGGCAAATATGATGTTTATATCTACAGGTAATATTTACTTTCTTTTTGTTAATTTGATTTTTAATCATCTGCCTTTTGTCTTGTTTTAAAATGTGAACTACAGTGCCTGATGAGTGTCTGTCATCAATATTTAACTTCAAATGGCATAAAACTAATCAGGGGTCAACACTTACTATTATGTGAATAAAGCCCTCATAATTTATATCTGAATGTAATGAAGGAATTCCTGATTTCAAATCAGGTGTTCCATTGGGAAACCTGGCTAAAAAAAAGTGTCAAAGGCTGCCAATGGTCATGAAACTTAACTGGGATGTTTCTTGTGTAGTCCCATTTCAAAGATGTTCAAAGAATGAAACCCCATGCAGAAGGGAATCAAAAGAAATATAAAAACTTAATAATGTTCTTTGCTTAATCTCTACATCCAAGATTGTTGAAATAATTCAGATGCGCTGAAAACATGGCTGCCAGGAGGCAGAGACCTCTTTCTTACATGTATATGTACATACATTTTAAAACTCTTGTTCCAAACTTATGGCTGGATTTCAAAGTATATTGACACAGATGTTCCTTGGCTCACTCTCTACCAGGATTGTGCAAATGAATTGGATTCGTAAGGAAACATGGCTGCCAGGGGTTGGAGTCCATTTCCTTAAATGTATAAGGAAAACTTATTCCAAATTTTCATGTCTACAACTACTGGCTGTATTTAGAAGTATTTTGTGTAGATGTTCGATGGCTTCTCTATACTTTACAGATTAGTGCGTAACTCCAAATTGATTTTTTATTATCTACCCTTATTTTATTATTATCCAAAGGATTCTTTGATGATATGGTTCTTTTTTGTAAAAAAGCAATATGCAGGGGTATTCCATCTCCTTCAGTGAGAGTGCTAGTATCTTTTGGCACAAATGGTCACCTCATGGCCCTCTACCATAATAAAATAAAGTTGGGATTCCTTGAAAAAGGATGCCACTAGGGTGTTCCTTATATTTTGGTACTCTTTGAGGAAAATTTCAAAATTCTTCTTTTAAAAAAGCAATGGTCAGAATTTAGTTTCATTTAGCACAAATGGTCACCTCATAGCCCTGTACTATTATTGTTAAAATAAAAAAGATACCTTATACCATCGAAGGGTCAGCTTGTTTCCTTCATAGATATTTTATCAAAATTTTTCTCCTGAAACAACTGTTCAGAATAAGATCTTGTTTTGCTCTAAAAATATTCTCTTGGCCCTCTACCATAATTGCTTAAGTTAAAATGAGGCTTCCAGATAATGGTCTGACTTAAGAATTCTTAGTGTCTGAAATTTGATTTATGTTGTTCCTAAAGGTTTCCAGGTTAAAATAAAAATGAAGTCACTAATGTTTTAATTAGGATTATGGTACTGTGGTGTCCCATCAAGGGCCCTTTTGTTTTCAATTGATTTTTATAAATGAAAGTTTTACTTATGTGTTCTGTGTTGGGTGTGATTAGATATGAATGAGGATAATTATTTTTCTGTCTTACCTTTTGTACCTTGAATGAGTAAAATATTTCATGTATATAATTTAAAATTGTAACAGAATTTCTTGTACCCAAATACATTGTTGATGGCGACCATGCATGTGCACATAAAAATGGACAGTTGGAAAAATAAAAAAAAAGTAAAATGTAGTAGTAGATCCTAAAAAATGACCTTTATGTGAGGCAAACAATGTGGTCTTCTGTGTCTCATACCAACATTCACACATAGTTACATACACACACAATACAGCCATCCCTGGTGGCCGAGTGGTTAGTGCGTCTGCCCCGGGAGCAGGACGGTGTGGGTTCCAGCCCCGGCCACAACATACCAAAGTTGTAAAAAATGGTACTGGTATAGCTCCCTTGCATGGCGCTCAGCATATAATGGTAGTTCCAGGACTAGCTGGCCCTGTGTCAGGATGATGTGACTGGGTGTGGTATCATACCACATGTCTTACATTGTGATACTGCAGTGTGGAAGCACTATATCTGTCTACATTGTCTCCAAATGATTGAGATACTGTCAGTCGGATGTTAAATACAGCAAACAAACAAACACACACAATATCAAAAAGAACAAAAGCAGATTTTCTTTGGGGCATTTGTTACGGTGACTGACAGGTCTTGATCTGAGGTAAAAGTCTTAGACACATCCTTTCAAAATGATATTGAGAACCCATTATAGGTGTTACTTTTTCTGTTTTTATCTTTTATTGAATTCTTATAGCGTTTGCTTAAGATGGTTGACTGTCCAGAATTTCTATTTTGACTTTTGTCCTGCTCTGTTAGTTGTTCATCAATCAATATAGCATTGATAAAGTTTTAAACACCCATGTTTGTAACATGTATTTGATACTTTTTCCAGTCCAGATGGAAAGAAATTCAGATCGAGAACAGAGCTGGAGAAATACGTGCTTGAAGCAGGGATTCATGTAGACCCAGAGACTGTGGACTTCACTGTGAGAGGCAAACTGTTCTCAAATAAAAAATCTGTACTTCATGATAAACCGAAATCTGCCAAGAAGAAAAAAAAGATGTCAAAGTCAGGGAGCTTCAAGACAAAAAAATGGTAAAGGAAAAGAAAGAGAGGAAAGAGAAAAAGAATTTGAAATTAGCATTCACAAAGTTGAACAAAAGTATTAGTCCTAAGAAAGAACTACAGAAGTCGAGGAGTCCTAAAAGTCCAAAGAAAGGTGTGAAGACCCTTTCACAGAAACTTGTTGTGAAAATGAGGTTTGCATTTCCTGGGAAACGGAAGGAATCTTTAAGTGTTGATGAACTTGGTGCAAATGAGGAAAATGTTTTGGAAGAAATTTCAGAGCCTGAAGTAGAGATAGAAAAGTCTGTTCAAGACAGTAAAGCAAATAGTGGACCGAAAAGTAAGTTAAAAGATAAAGATAAACCTAGGAAAGTTGGCAGACCACGAAAGTCTTCATATAAAGTTGCTGATAAGTCAAAGGAAGCAACAGCACCTAAGACTGAAAAAACTCAAAAAGTTAAAACAAAGCATAAAAGTCCAGAAGGCAAGAAACGAAAGCAAAAAGAAGAGATTCTTGATAAGGAGTTACAAGTGATGCAGAATATTAAAGCCAATTCAAGAAGTGCAAGGCATAGAAAATTACAAGAGGACTTAAAAAGCAGTGAGGCTGTATGTGAGAAGTCAGATGAAGCAGCCAACACTTCAATTGAGACAGCTAAGGTTGACAAAGAGGAGAAGACAGAGTATGTTGAGGATGCGGGCATTCTTGAAAGATATGATGAAGAATATGAAAATATTAATGGTAAATTATTTTCTTAAACTTGACTGTATTTCAAGTCCAATAAAACAAACAGTTTATTTGAAAAAAAATATTAACCAGGTCTTCCAAAACAATACATCTGTCCTTCATTTCATGGTGAACTACAATGTATTATTATTCTTTGAAAATTATTCTGATTGGTTGAAAAAATAAGCCACTTGAGCAAAATAGTAGACTTTAGAAATACAAACATTGAAAGTCTTCTCCCCAAAATTGCAAGCACAAGAGCTTATATATTTGGTACACAGCATCATTCAGTTGACCTCTAACCAGGTTAATTCAAATCATGACCCCTGGGTTAAAGTTGGCCCAGTTGGCCCAGACATAGAAGTCACTGGATTTTATGTAGACTCATATAGAAAAAACTTAAAAATTCTTCTTGTCAGAAACAACAAGGCCAAGAGTTCAGATACTTGCCTAGTGAACCTCTACCAAGCCTGTCAAAATCAGGCACTTGGGTCCAAATTGTCTGTCTATCAATTTTTTCTGTCACACTTCTTTCAGCATGTGACACATGTGTTCATTTATTTTTTACAAGACCTTCAATTTTTGGCTACAGGTACAGTTTTGTGTGTGGAATTGAAACTTTGACCTTGATGACCTTGATCATGACCCACAGACTTACTTTGAAATTTTAGCTTACCACAGCCAATATGCTCAAGGTGAGCTATTCAGATCACCCTGTGTTCGTCGAGGTGTATCATCTATTGTGTGGCATTTGTTGTGTAGCGTCAATAATTTGTTTTAAAGGACCACTTGGTAAAGTTGATAAACTTAGCATGATTGATCCTTGGATGGCCCTTCACAAAAGGGTCAGAATTTTATTTCATTAAACACAAATGGTCACCATATTGCTCTCTACTATATTTGCTAAAAGAAAGATTCGTAGAAAATGTGTGTAGGGTATTTTCAGAAAGAAAATGTCAAAATTCTTTTTCTATGATAGAAATGGTCAGAATTTAGTTTAGCATAAATGGTTACCTCATGACCCTCTACCGCATTTGCCAAAATAATGATCTCTTGAAAAATGAGACTCCCATAAGGAGTTTATCCAGTTTCCTTATATCTTCCAATTTAGATAAAATCATAATCTACTCCTCAGAAACTCTTGAGAGTTGAATTTTGATATGCATTAAACGATAATCTCTTGGCCCTTAACTGTGTTCTGGGTTTAAAATATCAAATTTGGACAGAGCTCAGGGGGGATTTTGGACATTCAAAATTTGAAATATTGCACAAAAAAAACATATCTTTAGCTCACTTAAGCACATGAGCTATTATGATGTTGAATGGCGTCAGTTTTACGTCCATCTTGCGTCCACAATTATTTTATTTACACTCTAGCTTCTACATTTTTAAGCAATCATCTGCAAACTTTATGGCATTGTTTATGGTCTCTGCCAAGTTCAGTTATGGCTGATATTGACCAAAAAGGTCAGGAGTTATGCCCCTTTTAAATGAAATAAATACCACTTTTACACTCTAGTATCTTCATTTCTTAAGCAAACATCTTCAAACTAAAAGACACTGTTAATAGCCATTATGTCTTGGCCATATATGATTCTGGCTGATATTGACCATTCGGGTTAGAAGTTATGGCCCTTTATATAGAGGAAATTACCATATTGTTACCTTCTATGTAGCACCTTCATTTCTTCATGACACTTTTTTATAGCCACAATCATTCAGCCAAGTTTAATTATGACTGTTATAGGCCAGTTCAGTCAGGAGTTTTGGGCCTTGAATTACAAAAAGTGCATGATTTTACTTTTTTAATCCCCTGCCGCGAAGCCGGTGGGGGGTTATAGGAATGGCCTTCGTCTGTCTGTCCGTCTGTAACTTTTTCATGTCCGCTCCATATCTCCTATACCGCTTGAAAGATTTTCGTGAAACTTGCCTCAAATGTAAACCTAGTTAAGACGATGTGCAGAACACAGGTGGCAGCCATGAAGGCTCAAGGTCAAGGTCACACTTGAAGGTCAACTGTTTGAACCTTCAATTTCAATTTAAAATTTCGTGTCCGCTCCATATCTCCTATACCCCTTTTAGTTTTTAGCTCACCTGAGCACAAAGTGCTCAAGGTAAGCTTTTGTGATCGCCCTTCGTCCGGCGGCGTCCGTCGTCAACAATTTGCTTTAAACGACATCTCCTCTGAAACCGCTGGACAGAATTTAATGAAACTTGGCAGGAATGTTCCTTGGGTCAACCTCTACCAAAGTTGCTAAAAATTTTTCCGATCCGTAAAAAAACATGGCCGCCAGGGGCGGGGCTTATTGCCTATATGTATATAGAGAAACTTTAAACAACATCTCCTCTGAAACCACTGACAGAATTTGATTAAACTTGGCAGGATGATCCTTGGTCAACCTTCACAAAAGTTGCTAAAATAAACTTGATCCATGAAGAACTCTGGTTGCCATGGCAACAAAAAAAAATTAAAAAATGAAACTTTAAAAATCATCTTCTTCAAACTACTGGCCAGATTTTAAAATAAATTGGTACAGATGTCCTTGGAACTCACCAAAGTTGCTAAAATATTCCGATCCGTTAAAAAACATGGCGCCAGGGGCGGCATTTGCCTTATATGTATATAGAGAAACCTAAACAACATCTCCTCTGAAACCACTGGACAGATTTAGATTAAACTTGGCAGGGATGATCCTTGGGTCAACTTCACAAAAGTTGCTAAAATAAACTTGATCCATGCAGAATCTGGTTGCCATGGCACAAAAAGAAAAAAAAAATGAACTTAAAATCATCTTCTCAAAACTACTGCCAGATTTTAAAATAAATGGTCAGATGTTCCTTGGGTCAACCTATTATCTCATTTGACGATTTAGGCACATGGCTTTTCATGAATCTTGCCTCAAATATATATCAAATTGAGACGATATGCAGAACATAGGTTGCATCATTCTGCTCAAGTCAAGGTCACACTTGAGGTCAGTGTTTGAACCTTATTTCTTTCAATTTCATGTTCCGCTCCATATCTCCTTACCTTAAGGATTGTAAGAAACTTCTCAAATATAAATATAATTGAGATTGGCAAACACAGGTTACAGTCGGTCAAGGTCACATTGAAGGTCAAGGTTTGAACATTCAATTTCATCTACAATGAACCTATACTCCAAGGATTTTAATGAAACTGCTCAATTATAAACCAAATTGAGGCATTGCAACCAAAGACTCATGTTGGCTCAAGTTCCAAGTCACATTTGATGTTCAGTTTCATGTCCGATATTTTGTTCCTGTATTTTATCTGAACAACGGAAAGTTTTCTCGTAAGTCAACTACATCAAAATGTTGGCAGAAGCAGGGCAATTTCCATTAGAGGAAAAACATGTCTCCTCTGTTTTTAATCCTCGCCGTGGAGCAGGAGGGGATTATAGGAATGGCCTTCGTCTGTCCATCTGTCTGTCTCTCTGTCCGTAACAATTTCGTGTCCACTCCATATTTCCTTTACCCCTTGAAGGATTTTCATGAAAGTTGCCTCAAATGTTAACCAAATTGAGACGATGTGCAGAACACAGGTGGCACCCATATCGGCTCAAGATAAAGGTCACATTTGTAGGTCAGGTGTTCTAACCTTGAATTTCTATTATATTTTTGTTTCCGTGTCATATTTTCTGAACAACAGAAAGGTTTCATAAGTCAGCTACATTGAATTGTTGGCAAAAGAAGCGCAATTTCCATTAGAGAAAAACATAATTATCTCAACTGGATCTCAGTATTGTCTTATAAGTAAGTATACACCATATTGATTTGTGCATTTTGTATAGCTTCTAAAAAGCTTCTATTTATATGGCACCGTTCCAAACTTTTCACAGTCCATTTTTGGACCTGAATTATGCTACCACAGTGAAATCATTATTTGTAAAGATTAGTTAAATTATTATTACGCTTTGTCAAACTAAATACTATCTTGTATTGTGTTGTCTTATCCTAATGCATAAAATGCAGTTTAACCCCCACTGTATCATTAGTAATAACAAGGTTAAAGTCTTTAATAAGGAGGCGGCAGGGGATATAGCTGTCCTTTGGACTGCCTTGTTTACACTCTAGCATCTACAGTTATGAAGCAGTTCTCATTTAATTTAACACAGTGATAATTTGGCTTCTGATACTTGTGTGAGCATACAAGGGCCATGATGGTACTCTTGATTAGAAGGCCTTCAAAATTTAACCACAGGAATTGCTTGGTGTATGGCATTGAATTTTGACCTTGGATGATCTTGACCATGACCCAATGACTTACTTTTGAATTTTTAAGCCAAAGCTTTCGAATTCAATGGACTGCAGGTATTGTTTCAATGATCCTTTGGTATTTCTACATGGATCATGTATTCCTTATCCTATAATATAGTAACTTGTTCAGGCTAATGTGCCTCAGGTAAGCAACTTCAGGCCCTTGTTTTGATAGCAGTACACATATTTGAAGGAAATTGGCATATACATGTTATTTTTGTAACACATCTCAGTCTATCCTCCATGATAGAGTTAATACTTAGTCTTATTTTTTCTTCAGTACAATCATCTAAGACTCATAAGAATTAACTTATAACTCTTCAATATTTTTTATAACATTTTTCATTGGAATGTAAAGAAAATCAAAACATTCTTTTTTCTTTTCAGAAATGTCATTGGACAACAGTGATGATGAAGATGATGGTAATTTTTTATACCACTTCCATTTATTACAAGGGAGCATTAAGTTTTATATTTGTCTGTGTGTTATAATGTACTTTCACTCATACTGTACATACCTAAGTTCTTAAGTACATAATGTTTGAGGTATATCTCCTGAACTACATGACCTAGGTGTATTATATTTATATATAATATTTGTGTTATGAAACGTTTTGGGAAGCTTCTTCATTGCCTATTATTGCCAGAAATACCAAGTTTGTTAAAATAATGGCCCTGGGGTCAAAATTGGCCTTTTTAGCTCACCTGAGCACGTGTGCTCAGGATGAGCTTTTAGGATCGATGAATGTCCGTCGTCCGTCCGTCCGTCCGTCGTCCGTCGTCCACAATTTGTTCGTTTGCACTCTAGCATCTTCATTTTATGAGCAATTATCTTCAAACTTTAAAACAATGTTTATGACCATAAAATCTCGGCCAAGTTCGATTATGGCTGATATCGGAACATTAGGTCAGGAGTTATGCCCCTTTTAAAATTCAAAAAAGCCAGATTTCACATTGTTTGCACTCTAGCATCTTCATTTCATGAGCAATTATCTTAAAACTTTATATCAATGTTTATGACCATAAAATCTCGGCCAAGTTCGATTATGGAGTTATGCCCCTTTTAAAATTAAAAAAGCCAGATTTCACATTGTTTGCACTCTAGCATCTTCATTTCATGAGCAATTATCTTAAAACTTTATATCAATGTTTATGACCATAAAATCTCGGCCAAGTTCGATTATGGCTGATATGGAACATTAGGTCAGGAGTTATGCCCCTTTTAAATAAAAAAAGCCAGATTTCACATTGTTTGCACTCTAGCATCTTCATTTCATGAGCAATTATCTTCAAACTTTATATCAATGTTTATAACCATAAAATCACGACCAAGTTCGATTGTGGCTGATATCGTACCATTGGGGAGTTAAGCCCCTTTTAATATTCAAAAAATGCCAGAAATCACTTTGTTTACACTCTAGCATCTTCATCTTTTGAGCAATCATCTTCAAACTTTATGACAATGCTTATGACCATAAGGTCTCGATTGAGTTCGATTATGGCTGAGATCCGTCAATTTAGTCAGGAGTTATGCCCCTTTTAATATAAAAAAAAGCCATATTTCACGTTGTTTACACTCTAGCATCTTCCTTTTTTTAGCAATCATCTTCAAACTTTATGACATGTTATGACCATAAGTCTCGATTGAGTTCATTTGGCTGAGATGTCATTTAGGTCAGGAGTTATGCCCCTTTTAATACAAAAAATGCAAGATTTCACTTTGTTTATTCTCTACCAACTTCATTTTTTTAACAATCATTTTTAAACTTTAAGACAATGTTTATGCCCATAATCTCACAATCGGGTTCAATTATAACTGATATTGACTTGTAAATTTAGGAGTTATGCCCATTTCACCATAAAAAAAGCCAGATTTCACTTTTACACTCAAGCATCTTTATTTCTTAAGCAATCATCTTTCTCAGGTGAGCGACCAAGGGCCATCTTGGCCCTCTTGTTTTTTTAGCTCACCTGAGCACTTGTGCTCGGGTGAGCTTTTGTGATCGCCTTTTGTCCGTCGTGCGTCGTGCGTCGTGCGTCGTCAGTCGTCCGTCGTCCGTCGTCAACAATTGCTTGTGAACACTCTAGAGGCCACAGTTTTGGCCCAATCTTCATGAAACTTGGTCAGGATGTTTGTCTACATAATATCTCAGATGAGTTCGAAATTGGGTCATGTGGGGTCAAAAACTAGGTCACCAGGTCAAATCTTAGAAAAACCTTGTGAACACTCTAGAGGCCACAGTTTTGGCCCAATCTTCATGAACCTTGGTCAGGATGTTTGTCTGCATGATATCTTGGATGAGTTCGAAATTGGGTCATGTGGGGTCAAAAACTAGGTCACCAGGTCAAATCTTAGAAAAACCTTGTGAACACTCTAGAGGCCACAGTTTTGGCCCAATCTTCATGAAACTTGGTCAGAATGTTTGTCTACATGATATCTCAGATGGGTTTGAAAATGGGTCATGTGGGGTCAAAATCTAGGTCACCTGGTAAAATCTTAGAAAAACCTTGTGAACACTCTAGAGGCCACAGTTTTGGCCCAATCTTCATGAAACTTGGCCAGGATGTTTGTCTACATGATATCTCGGATGAGTTTGAAATTGGGTCATGTGGGGTCAAAAACTAGGTCACCAGGTCAAATCTTAGAAAAACCTTGTGAACACTCTAGAGGCCACAGTTTTGGCCCAATCTTCATGAAACTTGGTCAGGATGTTTGTCTCCATAATATCTCGAATGGGTTTGAATATGGGTCATGTGGGGTCAAAAACTAGGTCACCAGGTCAAATCTTAGAAAAAACCTTGTGAACACTCTAGAGGCCACAGTTTTGGCCCAATCTTCATGAAACTTGGTCAGGTGTTTGTCCCATATATCTCGATGGTTAATTGGGTCATGTGGGGTCAAAAACTAGGTCACCAGGTAAATTCAGGTAGGATCAAAATGTAGGCCACTTAGTCAAATGTTAGAAAAACACTTTAGATGCCAGATTTTTTGTCATTTTGCCTAACACAGCCATCTTAATCAGGTGAGCGACACAGGGCCATCTTGGCCCTCTTGTTTTGTTACTTCTTTTACCATATTTCAATTTTAAAGAAGCATTGTTGACAGTTAATTCTAACACAGGATTAACAATTTTTTCCACCCACAAGTATGTTTTGCTTTTCTAAAAACAGTAACTAAAGGAAACAGTAGAACCTCGCCAAACGGAACATCATTAAACCAAATTCCTCGCCATTTCGAAGTTTATTTTCGGTCCCGATTTCATCTCTTTTATATTAACTAAAAGTAAAATGTTAAATCCGAATTTCGCTATTTCGATTTTTTAACTATTTTGAAGTAAAATCCTGGTCCCGAGGTCGCAATTTATGTATATTTTTTAATTTTTATTTCGAAGTCAATTTTCATAAGTTTTTGTGAACCAATTATTGTCCTTCTCATCATTTGTATCCAGTCAGTAACCTAGTTTATTTTGAGGCTGCACCTGAAGTGATGTCTCAGACAAGTTTTTTACACCTCTTTTTGAGATTGGATTGGGCAATGTGTGTCTGACCGGAAATGTTGATTAATGCTAATCAATGTCTGATAGGTTACATAATATGCACGTGCCAGAAGATAAACCCAGGTGTCAGATCTTGAATACATTCCATATCATCGTGTTCGTCACCAGCATGCGACGCTACATCAAGCAGCAGATCGACGATAAGAATATGTATCACTATGTTGACATGTTTGAACAATTATGTTAATCAGTAACACCGCAGTAGATTATGAAATATTTTTATTACCATACTTTTCATAACATGCAAATAGTATTTAGATCTATATATAAAACGATCTGCACCGGTAATGAAAACGCAGACAGAAAATAAGTGAACTAAAAGACACACTTATTAGGACAGAAAACAAACTTTTACTGCAGTAATAACACACTTAAGTGCGTTTTTAGTGTATTTTATCTGACCAAAAAACACACTTTTAACACAGTTTAAACGCATTTAAGTGCGTTTTAAGTGTATTTTATCTGACCAAAAAAACACTTTCAGCGCAGTAAAAACAAGTTAAGTGCGTTTTAAGTGTATTAAATCTGACCAAAAAAACACTTTTAACGCAGTAAAAACGAACTTAAGTGCGTTTAAGTGTATTTTATCTGACCAAAAAACACACTTTTAACGCAGTTAAAATGCACTTAAGTGCGTTTTTAGTATATTTTATCTGATCAAAAAACACACTTTCACCGCAGTAAAAACAACTTGAGTGCGTTTTAAGTGTATTTTATCTGACCAAAAAACACACTTTTAACGCAGTTAAAACGCACTTAAGTGTGGTTTTAGTATATTTTATCTGATCAAAAAACACACCGCAGTAAAAACAACTTAAGTTCGTTTTAAGTGATTTTTTTCCAGATAAAAATTGCACTTTAGAACAGAAAAAACACACTTTTTGTTCATTTTTATTCACTTTAAACGCAGTCGGTAAGAAAGAACGCACTTAAAACGCGGTGCCAATACCGCAGCGTTTTACACGGATTAAACGCGCTTTTTACACACTTATTTGGAAAGGGCATGCACGCACAGAAACTATAATTTCCATTGGATTTTTAATCCGAATAATCATTATTTCGCAGTTTTCAGCTTGGTCCCAAGGACTTCAGTTTAACGAGGTTCTACTGTATATTATAGTGAGATGGGCATCTGCATTCATTTGCAGGTGCTCTTGTTTTTGTGTCACCTGCTGTAACTAGAAGTGACACATAGGGATCACTTTTCTGTTATCTGTCTGTCACACTTTTTCCTTCACACCTCAGCAGGTGACACATACTCTTGTTTAGATGCATGAATAATAAAGGAATAAGAAACATATAGTTAGAGCAGATCAGAAATACAGGTTCATGAAATCATAATTGGTCATCAGAAATAATAGTTTTGTTGAACAGATCTAAGATCTTGTATATCTAAATTGTATTAGGAAATTTGATTCTTTAAAGTAAACATCAGCTGTATTTAGTTTTCATCATTATCATGTGCATAGTCTTACACTATAAAAGTTGGTTACTTACTTGTGTGTGTGCTACTCTCCCAGGCATTATGAGTCCCCAGATGTTTACGGGACTGGTGAAGTATGCCTATATTCACTCACCTCCAATGAAGTACAGTTCAGGGTCACTGATATTGACAAGAATGGACGATGGCTGGCTGCTTGAAGCACTTCTTGACAATTCAAAAACAGATGAACCAGTCGTGGCTATCATTGTAAGTAAAGTTGCATTTTATCAGTTCACAAGAGCACAAGATGTGCTATTATGATCACCCTGTGTCCATCATCAACAATTTGCTTTAAACGTCTCCTCTCACACCACAGGGTAGAAATTGATGAAACTTAGCATGAATGATCCTTAATATAAACTTGATGCATGCAGAACTCTGATTGCAATGGCAACCACCAGAATTTTATTTTAAAAAACTTCAAAAATCGTCTTACTATGAAACCAATGGTTAGAATTTAATTTCTTTTTAGCTCAACTGAGCACAACATGCTCATGGTAAGCTATGAACATGTCCCATCTGTGTGTCCGGCGTCAACAATTTCCTTTTAACATCATCTCCACAAAAGCTTGATGGATTTTGACCAAATTTCACAGGGACTGATCTTTATGAGGCCCTCTATCAGAATTGTTCAAAATGTTTTGATTGATTAAGAAAAGTAGATCCAAAAGTAAAGCTAAAAGAAGATTTAAGAATATGCAAACTTTGAAAATCTTCTCCAAAACTGCAGTGAAATCCTTTAGTAGTTCTTAACAAAATTTGCTATTATAAACTTGATCCATGCAGAATTCTGGTTGCAATTACAAGCTGAAGAATATAAAAAAAACAAACTTAAAAAATCCTCCTCTTTAAAAGCACTGATCAGAATTATGCCTCCCCCTTATTTATATTGGGGAGACGTATTGTTATACCCCTAGATACTTTGTATCTCAGGGCTATATTGGAGTCACGTCCATCGGTCGGTCCGTGCGTCCGGACATCCATCCTTCAACATTTTTTTGTGTACGCTCTAGCATCTTCATTTCTCCAGCAATCTTCTTCAAACTTTAGGCCATATTTCTTGAATATATTTTATCTGCTCTATTTCTCAGCTACTATCGGTCAGATTTTGATATAACTTCACAGCATTTATAAGTACCACAGTAGTGCAATAATGATAAAAAATGCCTATTTACTTTTGTACACTCTAACATCTTCATTTCTGAAGCAATCTTCTTCAAACTTTATGACAATGTTTATAGCCATAATGTCTCGGCTAAATTCCATAATGGCTGATATCTTCCAATTTGGTAAGGAGTTATGGCCTTTGATTGATAAAAAAAGATGCCAGATTTCACTTTGTGTACACTTTAATATCTTTATTTCTGAAGTAATCCTTTTCAAACTTCATGACAATGTTTATAGCCATAATGTCTTGACTAAGTTGATAATGGCTGATATCATCCCTGTAGTAAGGGTGTAACGATACGATTACCCAACGATATGATACGTATCGTGATACAGTTGTCAGGATACCATACGTATCACGATACAGGCTTTTAAGTTTTGTCTTTTTCCTATCTTTAAATGAAGAATAAATAATAAAGAAATAAAGATAAATTCTTTAATTGTTTAATGTATTAGTTTTTATTATAATAAATGAAAATGAAGTTGTGTTTTCTGTAGATTTTTTTTTTAATTTTAAATTATTAAAAAAAAATAATCAGTAAAGTCATTTACATAAAAACACTTTTTTATATGATTTGATTTATTGTCTACTGATAAAAATCTTGTTTTATCATCATTAAATAATCAAAAGTAACATCAACACTACATGATAATGTTGTATATATGGCAGAAACTTAATTAAACTTATACGACTTATTTTAAATGCTTTTTCCATAATAGACGTCAGCATGACAACAACTTAAATATTTTCAATGAAATCACTAAATATGATACTTGAAATTGAACCATCCACATTTATACCAAGGAAAAAACACCTGCAGTTCCAGTCGAATGAAGTTTTGATTTCAGATGTTCGATTAGCGATAATTTGCATCAAAGCATTTAACTGATCCCATTTTATATAAATCAGTATCATTACATTCTACCTGTTGAAATTTCGCTCTTTTACTCAAAAGGCAATCTGATCAATCTATTAAATTGATTTAAAAAATACAGAGGTCATCAAACATTGTTGATGTTTATCGCATATGGCCGCCATTGTGATGATTACGCAATTTAAGCAGTAAAACAGTGGCCAGTAAAGAGCGTGAAAGATGTTTGCCAACATTATGAACGATACTATCCGAGTATTCCGTATCATTGCATAAATTGGAAGCATAAGAATGAGTGTTCATTGGATAACATTCAAAGAATGACTCTTCCTTTTTATTGATTTTTTAACTGCCCACAGCAAGTGCTTTCATTTAAGTAATATGCAATGTAGAGCGATATGCATTATTTACTCTCCTTTTTGTTGTCTTTTAAGTTAATGTATGGGAAAATCGTATTGTTAGGAGAATTTTTATTTCTCGGAGGTGAAAAATATCGCCTTTTTACTGAGGGGAAGCCGCTGTGATAAACAAAGAAGAAAAATAACAAATAAAAACCTGGAAGTTAACAATACCGTACTGAACCGTGCAGACCCGGGAGCGTACCGTGAACCGTACCGTAAAGAAAATATCGCGGTATATCATCATACACTATACCATTACACCCTTAATCTTTAGGTCAGGAGTTATGGCCCTTGAAATATAAAAAAAAAAAAAAAAAAAAAAATGGATTTCACTTTGTGTACATTCTACCATCTTCATTTCTTACGCAATCTTCTTCAAACTACATGTATATGTCAATGTTTATAGCCATAATGTCTCTACTAATTTGATCATGGCTGATATCTTCCTATTTGGTCAATCTTCATCAAACTATATGTCAATGTTTATAGCCATAATGTCTCTGCTTAGTTCGATCATGGCTGATATCCCGGTTATGCCCTTGAATAAAAAAAATGCCAATTTCACTTTGGTACACTCTTTTAAGTACGATTGTGGCTGATATCATTTCTTTAGGCCGGAGTTATGGCCTTTAAATTATTAAAAAATACCAGACTTCACATTGTGTACACTCTAAAATCTTCATTTCTGGAGCAATATGTGGATTTACAATTATTTTTGCTGTACCTCTGCATGGATTTTTTATTCAGTATGACTTTATGTAAAAAAAGGCAATGTAAACAATATTTCTCTGGTGAGAGTTTAAGGGCCATTTTGGCCCTCTTGTTATATTTCTCAAATAGATTTTGTCCGCACTATTTCTCAGCTACCTAAGGTCGGATTTTTATTTAACATCACACTGTTAATAATTGCCAAGCCTAGTTGCGCATATCTTTGGCACATTATGATTCCCTTGATTTTAAATGAGTAATGGCCCTTTGTTATAGTTCTTAAATGTATTTTGTCCGCACTATTTCTCAGCTACCTTTAGTCAGATTTTGATTTAACTTAACAGCACTAATAAGTACCAAGCAGAGTTGGCACTACTTCATCAGCTGGATTATAAATGAGTTATGGCCCTAAATATTTTCCTCACTTTATCTTGGCTACAAATAGTGTAATTAGGGCTTACTGCCTAAAGCAGAAAGTCCTATTGGGTTTGTTATGTTTATTATTATTATTCTTTTTTTCTTCCTAACTAAACGCTTATTTTTATATGTTGCAAGAGTCCTAGGACGATGAAATTTTTATGGCTTATTAGTCACAATAGGACATTTTGATTTCAATGATTTTCAGCACCCTATGACGTCACAGCTAAAAATAGTGAAAAATGGTGTTCGCGCTCTACAGCCGTCATTTATGGTCAGATTTTCTTCAAATTTTCACAGATGGTACATCTTGAAACTAAGGTGTGCATATCCTGCCAGCTTACCGAAATTCCGAAAAACTGAAGTTCTGTGGCTAAAGTAAGATTCGAACATAGGACCAAAAATTTCGTTTTAGGAATGAAGAGCTTCAGGTTGAGATAGAAAGTTGAAACTTACACAGTTTGCAGTTCTGCAGCATTTCTACAAATATTTTGAATCGTGACATCATGTGACGTCATAAGCATACTTCTTAATTTTCATTTTAGGGCAATGATTTCGACATGATGCTAGTTGTTCAGAATAATGAAAATTTCAGAGTTATGACAGTAAAGTATGCGCTTTTGAACAAAAGCATATTCAGCACCCTATGACGTCATGTAACGTCAGAGCTAAAAATAGTGAAAAATGGTGTTCACGCTCTACAGCCGCCATATATGGTTGGATTTTCTTCAAATTTTCACAGATGGTACATCTTGAAACTAAGGTGTGCATATCCTGTCAGCTAACCGAAATTCTGAAAGACCGAAGTTCTGTGTTTGAAATAAGATTCAAACATAGGACCGAAAATTTCATTTTAGGATTAAAGAGCTTCAGGATGAGATAAAAAGTTGAAACTTACACAGTTTGCAGTTCTGCAGCATTTCTACATATATTTTGAGTCGTGACGTCAAATATCGTCATGTGACGTCATAAGCATACCACTTAATTTTAATTTGGGGCAATGATTTCGACATGATGACAGTTGTTCAGAATAATGAAAATTTCAGAGTTATTGCAGTAATGTATGTGCTTTTGAGCAACAGCATTTTCAGCACCCTTTGATGTCACGTGACGTCAGAGCTAAAAATAGTGAAAAATGGTGTTCGCGATCTACAGCCGCCATTTATGATCAGATTTTCTGCAAATTTTTACAGATGGTACATCTTGAAACTAAGGTGTGAATATTTTGTCAGCTAACCTTAATTCCGAAAAACCGAAGTATTGTGGCTGAAGTAAGATTCGAACATAGGACCAAAAATTTCATTTTAGGGTTAAAGAACTTCGGGATGAGATAGAAAGTTGAAACTTACACAGTTTGCAGTTCTGCATAATTTCTTAATATATTTTGAGTCGTGACGTCATATGACGTCATAAGCATACTACTACTACTACTACTACTACTACTTATAAATTTTTATTTCTTTGTAACTAAACGCTTATTTTTCGCGGAATATAATGTCAGTTGTTCAGCATGAACATGAAATACTACCAGAGGTGAGTCATTACATGAAACTTCTATTTCCTGCTTTTTATATTAACACAGGTAGCAGAAAGTCCTATCATTCGTTTAGACGAATGACATCTAGTTATTATTATTTTTCTTCCTTTTGAGGTTCAAATTAAAACAGGTTGCCAATAAGCCAGCAGCATGAAATTTTAACAGTGATCAGAGTGACTTTGGCCTTTTCGAATGCACTAATTTTCATCTTCATATGACGTCATGTGACATCACAGTTGAAAAATGCTACCAAATTTTGTTAGTGCTCTGCAGCCGTCAGTGTTAGTCCAGACGGCCTAATATTTTCACAGAAAGTGTAAATTAGGATGTAGATGTGCATACTTACTGAACTTTTCAAAATTCAAAAAGTTCGAGATTTTATGTCAAAATCGAGATTCGAACTTTTGGTCATAAAAACATAATTTCGTATTACAAAGGCTTCTGATGAGTTAGAAGCATGACAATTGGACAGCATATGTGTCTTGGGAACTTCTTTGTCTTCCATGACAACTGACGTCGTAAGACGTCATTTAACGTGAGAACGTAATAAGCAATTTTGCATTTAAAATAACCGGTTTTTAGGCCCTGCTGGCTTTATTATTTTAGCGATTTACATGTTACCTTCATTTAATGTGCAACTTAGTGTCCCGTTGAACATGGTGACATCTGTTTCTGGAAAATAACAAAGGTCAAGGTCATATTTCAGTTATCGTTTTTTTCTTCGGCCTTAAATATCTCAAAAACGAAAAATATTTTATCGAGACACTATGGGTATAATTTGTAGTGCTTTGAAAGGCCTTTCAGATGATATATAGTTTTTGAAGATCGGGGTTGGATCAGTTGAGTTATTGCAGAAAAACAAAAATGTTGCAACCCTAGGCTCACTTAACTACTTATATCTCGATAATTATTGATTTTTGTTAATAAGTGTATAAATATAATTTGTAGATCAATGCCTGGCCCTTCTTTTGGTGTTTAATTTTAAAGATTGACCTAATATTCATTAAGTTATAGGGAAAAACAAAACGATATGAACATATTTATCCCCGATTTTTGCCGTATGCTCAAGGTTTAACCGCCCGTATCTACAAATTATTTAAAGATACATACAATTATGAAGCCAGGGAATTGTGGGAAATGAAAAGACCTTTTAAACGGTACCTAGCTTTTTAAAATTGGATGTAATATAAGGAAGTTACATGAAAAATGAGATTTCAGTAAAACCATACTTTCATGCACTCCCGCAGTAAGTCCCGATCACTTGATTGCTTTTTTCGAAGAAACTAATTTTTTTTTTTAAATAACATAATGAACAATTTTTTTGGCATGATGTAATGCGGTTCTAATGATATGCAGATTTTAATGATTGGACCATAAATTATAAAGTTATTTGTCGAAAGGCAATAATAGACATGAACATCTTTTAGCCGATTTTTGCCGTTTTCTTGAAAAATAACTTTCTATATCTCAAAACCCGTAATAGAAAAGTTGAAACATGAAACACGTGAAATGTTGGCAATTTAAAGACCTTTCTAATGGTACCTAGCGTTTTAAAATTGGACATGGGACATCCTATAAGGAAGTTAAATGAGAAATAAGAATTCATTTAAACCGTTCTTTCATGCATTTCTGCATTTAGTCCCTATCATTTGATTGTTTTTTTCTAAGAAACTATTAATTTTTGAAAATAACATAAAGAACAGTATCATTAGCGTGATGCAATGCGGTTCTAATGGTATGCAGATTTCAATGATCAAACCATTAATTATAAAGTTATTTGTTGAAGGGCAATAATAGACATGAACATCGTTTTGCCGATTTTTTGCCGTTTCCTTGAAAAATGACTTTCTATATCTCAGAACACGTAACAGAAAAGTTGAAACATGAAACACATGAAATGTTGGAAAATAAAGGCCTTTCTTTTTTAAAATTGGACATCATATAAGGAAGTTAGATGAGAAATAAGAATTCATTTAAACCGTTCTTTCATGCATTTCTGCATTTAGTCCTATCATTTGATTGCTTTTTTCTAAGAAACTATTAATTTTTGAAAATAACATAAAGAACAGTATCATTAGCGTGATGCAATGTGGTTCTAATGGTATGCAGATTTTAATGATCGGACCATTAATTATAAAGTTATTGGACATCATATAAGGAAGTTAGATGAGAAATAAAAACTAATTTATACCGTTCTTTCATGCACTTCTGCATTAAGTCCTAATCACTTGGTTGCTTTTTTCTAAGAAACTATTAATTCTTAGCTCACCTGAGCACAAGAATCGATGAATGTCCGTTGTCCGTCTGTCCGTCCGTCAATCCGCCATCCGTTGTCCACAATTAGTTTGTTTGCACTCTAGCATCTTCATTTCTTCAGCAATCATCTTCAAACTTTATGAAAATGTTTATTACCATTAAATCTTGGTCAAGTTCGATTATGGCTGATATCGGCCTATTAGGTCAGGAATTATGCCCCTTTTAATATTGAAAAAAGCTAGATTTCACATTGTCATTGACACTTTGCACTCTAGCATCTTCATTTCTTAAGCATTAAATTAATTTTTTGATATTAAAATATGCCAATTTTCAGTTTGTTTGCACTCTAGCATCTTCATTTCTTAAGCAATCATCTTCAAACTTTATGACAATGTTTATTACCATAAAATCTCGGACAATTCCGATTATGGCTGATATCGGCCCATAAGGTCATGAGTTATGCTCTTTAAATATTAAAAAATCCAATTTTAGTTTGTTTGCACTCTAGCACCTTCATTTCTTAAAAAATTTTTTAAATTTAAATTTTTTTTTTTTTAAACAGGCTCTCTTTAGTTCGTGGAATTATAAATAATCTGATGGATTATGTCTTCAGTACAACTATGCTATAATTTAGTAACTTGTACAGGTAATGAAGGCAGTTTTTCTCAGGTGAGAGTCTTTAGGGCCACCTTGGCCCTCTTGTTGAAAATATCATAAAGAACAATATTTTTATCATGATTCAATGCGGTTCTAATGCTATGCATATCTTAATGATCAGTCTATTAATTATTAAGTTACTTGTCGAATGGTAGTAGTTGACATGAATATCTTTTTGCCGATTTTTGCCTTTTTGGGGGGAGGAATATCGCAAAAACAGATAGGTTTAAACATAAAGTAAGTACATGTTTGAATTCAGAAGACCTTTCTAACGGTACCTGGGATTAAAAATCGGACATCATAGTTGCATGAAAGTAAGAATTTCTGAAAAAAAAGACGTTTTTCCTTGTGCTTCTGCAGTTGATCCCACATATTATTCTAAATTTTATTTCTTTTACATTAAAGGTAAAATGTGATACAGTAATTTATTTTAATGCTCTGTGCTCCCTTCAATTGAACAAGAAACTTCAATGAAGATATGAGAAATGAATATTTCGTAGAAAAGGAATCTTGTATACCTTTTTAGCATTGAGTATTATTGTAGTTCTCTTAAAGATGGTTCTGGAAAAATTAGCATTATGAAATTATAACTGAAAACAAAGTCACATATTCCCTTTTGAATGCAATGACTTTAAAATTTAAATTATGTTATATGATATCACAGATTTCCTGTGCTATTTATTTATGTTTGCACTCTACAGCTGTCAATTCGGGACGGATTTTCTTCAATTTTTGAAGAAGGTGTATATCAGAAAAGTAAATAAATATGATCAGATTTTAATTTGGGTCATATAGGGTCAAAAAGTAGGTCACAAGGTCAAATTTTAGTAAAACCTTGTTAACACTCTAGAGGTCACATTTTTGGCCCAATCTTCATGAAACTTGGTCAGAATGTTTGTTTCCATTAAATCTTGGACACGTTCGAATTTGGGTCATGTGGGGTGAAAAAGTAGGTCATAAGGTCAAATCTTAGAAAAACCTTATAAACACTCTAGAGGCCACATTTTTGGCCATATCTTCATGAAACTTGGTCAGAATGTCTCTTTCCATAAAATCTTGGACAAGTTCGAAAGGTCATGTGGGGTCAAAAAGTAGGTCAATTTGAAAAATCCAACATATGTTGCTCATTTATAATCAGGTGAGCGATTCAGGGCCATCATGGCCCTCTTGTTTTTAAGTTTTTGCCCTTTGTTAAATGTCATACTTAATGTTTGTCCAAAGCATAACTCAGAAAGTATCAAAGCTATTAACTTTATAGGTGGATAGATATGTCATGGAGAAGTGTCATTGCACAAAACCTGTAACTCTGCTAATCATATTTTTGGAGTTATCGATTGCCCTTTTTTATACACCCAAATGGTCGTATTATGTTATACCCTCAGTCGTCCATCCCTCCATCTGTCAGTTAGCAGAACCTTGTGAACACAACTCCTCCTACACTACTGGAGGAATTTGCTTCAAACTTACCAACAATACTTGCCCTCATATGTAGATGTGCATGGAGGCTGGATTTCACTTTAACATGCAACTTTCAAGAGTTATGGCCCCTTCTAAATTTTTCCTATATGCAGTTTTATAAGCAGATCCTTGTGAATGCAACTCCTACACTACTGAAGGGATTCGGTTCAAACTAACCAACAATACTTGCGCTTATATGTAGATGTGCATGGGGGCTGATATGTAGATGTGCATGGGGGCTGGATTTCGCTCTCACGTGCAACTTTCAAGAGTTATGACCACTTCTCAATTTTTCCTATACACAGTTTTTTTTAAGCAGAATCTTGTGAATGCAACTCCTCCTACACTACTGCAGAGATTTGGTTTAAACTTAAAAACAGTACTTGCCCTTATATGTAGATGAGCAAGAAGGCTGGATTTGGCTTTCACATACAACTTTCAAGAGTTATGGCCCTTTCTCAATTTTTCCTATATGCAGGTTTATAAGCAGAACCTCCTCCTACACTACTTTAGGAATTTGGTTCATATTTGCCCTTATATGTAGATGTGCATGAAAGCTGGATTTGGCACATGCAACTCTCAAGGGTTATGGCCCCTTCTCAATTTTTCCTATATGCAGTTGAGTTTTATAAGCAGAACCTTGTGAACGCAAATCCTCCTACTCTACTGGAGGGATTTGGTTCAAAGTTACCAACAAAACTTGCCCTTAAATGTAGATATGCATGAAGGCTTGATTTCGCCCTTGATAGACATCAGTAATGTAACATATAATATACAAGGCTTCTTCACATTACAATACCTTCGGGTGTATATTGCCATGATTTGCGGTCCTCTTGTTTAAATTTCAGGCTTAATGTTTGTCCGGAGCATAACTAAAAAAGTACAGAAGCTTTTAATTTGAAACTTCACAGGTGGATAGATCTCGTGATGGAGAAGTGTCATGCTTAAGAACTGAAACTCTGCACATCATAGTTTTGGAGTTCTTGCCTTTTGTTAAATTTCATTCATATTTTTATGCTCACCGAAGAGAGAGCATATGGTTGCTGCTTTTCCGTCCATCCATACCATCTATCGGTTCATTCATCCATCATGACATTTTCTGTAGCAAACACAAAACCGATAAGAGGTGTCAACATGAATCTTCATAGGTAGATAGATCTCAGTCAGGATAAATGCAGTGTATAAGAACCATAACTCTGTTTTGCATACTTAAGGAATTATTGCCCTTTGTTAGCTCGACTTTTCAAAGAATATGAGAGATATTGTATCAGCGTCGGCATTGGCTTTGCAGCTTTTGGTTAAAGTTTTGCATACAAGTTATTACCAACCTTATATCTCAATAACCATTTATGGTATTGACTTGAAAGTTTATAAATATGTTCAAGGGCATCAGACAAGCAAAGAAGATAACTTTTGACTGAATTTGATATAAATTATGGCCCCTTTTTATGCCCCAACCACTTAGGGGGGGGGCATATAGATTTGCATTTGTCCGTCCATACGTACATACGTCTGTCCTGAAAGTTTGTCCGGAGAAAAACTCAAAACCTATAAGAGGTATCAACATGAAACTTCTAGGTAGATAGAGCTTGATGAAGAGAAGTGCAGTGCACAAGAACCATAACCACTTTGTATCATTTAGGAGTTATTGCCCTTTGTTACTTTTCATACTTAAATTTTGTCCGGAGCATAACTCAAAGGCTATAAGAGGTATCAACATGAAACTTCATATGTAGATAGAGCTCAATAAAGAGAAGTGCACTGTACAAGAACCATAATTCTATTTTGTATCATTTAGGAGTAATTGCCCTTTGTTAATTTTCATACTTAAATTTTGTCTGGAGCTAATATATTGTAATAGAGTACCCATTAAGTGACAAAGTGCAGTTCGGGGAGCATCCACTGGTTTTACAGGTTGGTATGTTCCTGGATATTTACTCTGTCCTGGATGGATGGATATTTTTAACTCACCTGAGCAAAGATCAGGGTGAGCTATTGTGATCCCGTGAGCGTCCGTTGTCCGTCATGCGGCGTCAACAATTTTTAGTGTTAACACGCTATCACCTTTATTTCCTGAGCAATCATCTTCAAACTTTAAGCCAATGTTTATGACCATAATGCCTCGATTGAGTTTGATTATGGCTGAGATCCGTCAATTAGGTCAGGAGTTAAGTCCCTTTTAATATTCAAAAAATGCAAGATTTCACGTTGTTTACACTCTAGCATCTGCATCTTTTGAGCAATCATCTTCAAACTTTATGGCAATGCTTATGACCATATGTTTTGATTGAGTTCGAATATGGCTGAGATCCGTCAATTAGTTAAGGAGTAATGCCCCTTTTAATATTCAAAAAATGCCATATTTCACTTTGTTTACACTCTAGCATCTGCATCTTTTGAGCAATGATCTTCAAACTTTATGGCAATGCTTATGACCATAAGGTCATGATTGAGTTCGATTATGGCTAAGATCCGTCAATTGGGTCAAGAGTTATGCCCCTTTTAATATTAAAAAAATGCAAGATTTCACTTTGTTTACACTCTAGCATCTGCATCTTTTGAGCAATCATCTTCAAACTTTATGGCAATGCTTATGACCATAATGTCTTGATTGAGTTCGAT
>CM037783.1:18728315-18778315 GCA_021229015.1 Solen grandis | reverse complement strand
TGATCAGACAGCTCCTGACAACAGATCAGAGCCTGATCAGACAGCTACTGGACATAGAGCAGACCCTGATCAGATAGCAACTGGAATAGAATCAAATTTATTTACATTGTTATTCCCACCTGTTCTTGTATCCTTTACCTCATGAAAACCCTTCAGGTAAATGACAATGGCAAACAGCATAAAACCATATCAGCCTGCAAAACTAAGTGATCAGGTTTAATACAGTTCACTACTCATCAGGACGTTTGAAATAAAGAAGAAGAACATTGTAAAGTCCAGCAATACAAAATCTTGCTTTCAGTCTGATCTGGCTTTTAAACAACTAGCATGGTAAAACTTCTTTTGACTATCACCATCACGGGGGTGATGAAGGCCCCTGTTACAATGCCTTGACTTAGCATTTTGAAAAGACACTGATCTTTTTAATTAACCTAATGGGATGCAACGGGTAGGAACAGTGGGCCACTTTTGGAAGCGAGGGTAAAAGAAGTTGGTTCAATGCAAAATAGAACTATCACTAAAGGTGATTATTATCACTGTTTCCCATCCTAAAATCAGGCACTGTGAGCATAGAATGAGATGAAATGTGACGCAACGGGATGTGACGAAAGAGATTCTGATATTACCCCACTTCTGCAAATGGGTGGTATGATAAATGGTATATCGATACATGGCAGATGGTTCTGCCTAGGGGAGCTATGTAATGACACTGACAGAGCAATCGTACCTGGATTATGCATGCCAGGTGTGCATGCATTTTGTCAGGTCACCTCTAGCACAACCTGACCGACAAACACTCAGCATGCGATCAAAACAAAGCAAAGTGAAAACATACCTGGTACAAAAATGTGTGTTAACCCTTTCCCTCATAGAGGACACCATGAAAAGACTTATGCGAACAGCATAAAACCAGATCAGCCTGCGAGTAACTTTGGTAAGGTTTAACTGTGGTTGTTCTGCAGATCAGGCTTTATGTGATACCTATTGAGGGCGTCAAAATGAGTCTATATGAGGGAAAGGGTTAAATCAGCTTCAACCTGAACTTCTGAGATTCCTTTCATTATACAGATTCTTCCATTAAATTACGTACCATGTAGTCCTATATTTAGAATCAAATAACACATGTCCTCAGAGATTTAAATCCTATTTCACAAAATGTGAACAGAAAGTAATTCAACAAGCGGAGGTAAATATTTACCAATGTAATTTTTGTGTAAAAGCTATTAATGTTAAGCCTATACTGTAAAACAGCTATCAAAGTAGACACAAAATAAAATAAAAAAAGTACAACATAATTTTAATCTCGAGGACTCAGTAACTGATACTTTTGTGGCACACATTTTACAAATATCAAATGTCAGAAATGCACATCAAGTTTTTGCACCTTCATCTGAAGCTGAACAAAATGACAATCTTATGAAGATGATTGCTCAAAAAATGAAGACACTAGAGTGAAAACAAACTGAAATCTTGCATTTTTTTTTAATATTAAAAGGGGCATAACTCCTAATCTAATTCGCCCATCTCAGCCATAATTTAACTCAATCGAAACATAATGGTCATAAACATTTTCATAAAGTTTGAAGATGATTGCTCAAAAAATAAAGATGCTGAAGTGTAAACAACCTTAAATCTGGCTTTTTTTTATTAGGATTTTTATTAAAAGGGGCTAACTCCTGAATTAATTGGCCCATCTCAGCCATAATCGAACTCAATCAGGGCATTATGGTCATAAACATTATCATAAAGTTTGAAGACACTCACAGGATCACAAAGCCTCACCCTGAGCTTTGCTCAGGTGAGCTAAAAACAGGGAGAAAAAAAAAGACAGTCTCTCCTCTTGATGATAGACAAAAGACAGTCTCTCCTTTTGATGATAGACCAAAGATGGCCTCTCCTTTTGATGATAGACTATAGACGGTCTCTCCTTTTGATGACAGACTAAAGACAATCTCTCCTTTTGATGATAGACTAAAGACAGTCTCTCCTTTTTATGATAGACTAAAGACAGTCTCTCCTTTTTATGATAGACTAAAGACAGTCTCTCCTTTTGATGATAGACTAAAGACAGTCTCTCCTTTTGATGACAGACTAAAGACAGTCTCTCCTTTTTATGATAGACTAAAGACAGTCTCTCCTTTTTATGATAGACTAAAGACAGTCTCTCCTTTTGATGATAGAGTAAAGACAGTCTCTTCTTTTGATGATAGACTAAAGACAGTTTCTCCTTTTGATGACAGACTAAAGACGGTCTCTTCTTTTGATGATAGACTAAGCCAGTCTCTCCTTTTTATGATAGACTAAAGACAGTCTCTCCTTTTGATGACTGACTAAAGACAGTCTCTCCTTTTTATGATAGACTAAAGACAGTCTCTCCTTTTGATGATAGAGTAAAGACAGTCTCTTCTTTTGATGACAGACTAAAGACAGTCTCTCCTTTTTATGATAGACTAAAGACAGTCTCTCCTTTTGATGATAGACTAAAGACAGTCTCTCTTTTTTATGATAGACTAAAGACAGTCTCTCCTTTTGATGACAGACTCAAGACAGTCTCTCCTTTTGATGATAGACTAAAGACAGTCTCTCCTTTTGATGACAGACTAAAGACAGTCTCTCCTTTTATGATAGACTAAGACAGTCTCTCCTTTTGATGACAGACTAAAGACAGTCTCTCCTTTTGATGATAGACTAAAGACAGCCTCTCCTTTTGATGACAGACAAAAGACAGTCTCTCCTTTTGATGATTGACTAAAGACAGTCTCTCCTTTTTATGATAGACTAAAGACGGTCTCTACTTTTCATGATAGACTTATACCGCAAGGAATAAGGGAGAATATATTGCAATGCATCAGTAAATTGTAACCTGTCACATAAAGTGTGCCAGGGCAGGAATTTGTACACTAATTTTTCCGCTGACTGACTTTACCACCATTTCATTCACCATTGTTATTCTATTACCGGAAACAAAGTAAACACCAACATTCCCACAGTTCAGGGATGGTACATAAGGTATAACATTGTGATGAAATTAGGGTAAGAACCATGCTACCATAGTGCACACTAATGTAAGATATGAGACAGATTTCCCCAGGATATCAATTGCTCTTAAAAATCATGCTTGATAAAATTGGCTTGAATCTATGGATCACACATTCCAAGATTTGCAAGAACCAAAAATCTTGATTTAACTTTAAACATTTTCAAAGAAAATAATTTCCTATCATGATGGAAACCTTTTAAAATGCTTTTTTTTGGGGGGGATGCGTGTTTACATATTTGAAACAAATTAAATCTAACAATTAGGATTACAGTCCCCCCTAAATCTGAACCCCAGTCCCCTAGGTATTGAGTTCCAGTACCCTAGGTTTTGAGTCCCAGTCCCCTAGGTATTAAGTCCCAGTCCCCTAGGTATTGAGTCCCAGTCCCCTAGGTATTGAGTCCCACCCAGTCCCCTAGGTATCCCTAGGTATTGAGTCCCAGTCCCCTGGATATTGAGTCCCAACCCCTAGGTATTGCGTCCCAACCCCTAGGTATTGAGTCCCAGTCCCCTAGGTATTGAGTCCCAGTCCCCAAGGTATAGAGTCCCAACCCCTAGGTAATGAGTCCCAACTCCTAGGTATTGAGTCCCAACCCCTAGGTATTGAGTCCCACTCCCCTAGGTAAGAGTCCCAACCCCTAGGTATAGAGTCCCAGTCCCCTAGGTATAGAGTCCCAGTCCCCTAGGTATAGAGTCCCAGTTCCCAAGGTATTGAGTCCCAGTCCCCTAGGTATTGAGTCCCGGTCCCCTGGGTTAGTAAGCCATCGCATTACCTCTGAGCCACTGCTCCACCACTGGAAGCAACTGACTTACTTACTGGCTGATCTGCTTTATTACTGACTGAAATCAGCAACTGACTTTCAGGCAGACTGGAATTCTGTTGTTGTTGTACTAACCACAACAACGTTAAATCAGCAACTTGTGTTAATTTTATTACTAACCAATTCTAAGCATGTCAAGCAACACCTTGTGCAAACAAAAGGTGGCATCACTGATTAACAAACAGTAAATCAGGTCTCTTCCCCCCCAAAAATGCAGTGGGGAACAGAATTACATGAAAAATGCATGGGTAAATGGTTTCTCCATTTCCGACAGGATGATGATGGTAGTTTGGTATCACACTGTAATTATTCAACCTAATCAGAGACAGTGTGCACCCTGATTGTACTGATATCAAAGGAATAAACATCTTTTGATGGCACAAAAAGCTTGATAAGTTATCTACAGCAGAAGATGTTCAAAGCTGAGGAATCTTTTTATTAGAGCTCCAACTTGAAAGACTTTTTTTTTGCACAAATAAACAAAATTAATGATAAAAGTAATATAAAATGATTATTTATTCAAACATATCTCTATCTGCAATGTTGAAATCAAATCATTAACCCTTTCCCTCATATAGACTCATTTTGACGCACTCAATAGGTACCGCATAAAGCCTGATTTGCAGAAAACCACAGTTAAACCTTACCAAATTTAATTATAAAATCCTCATTTCCAGACCACTGAGGAGCAGCGAACAGCATAAAACCTGATCAGCCTGCAAGTTACTCGCAGGCTGATCTGGTTTTATGCTGTTCTCATAGGTCTTTTCATGGTTTCCTCTATGAGGGAAAGGGTTAACTATAATTAAATTGTAAAGAAGGAGTACACTCAGAATTTAATTAAATGCATTATTTTACTCTGAAATGTAATGTTTGGTGTAAAATTTGCTTGAGTATCGTTTAACTTTAATGAATTTTTTAAATGAAATATATCTTGTAGAGGAGGAATACTTTTAACGAAAACCTGGGTTTTATTACAGTGCATCCCCCCCTCCATCAAAGTGCTGATAGTGCTAAGAGAACAGGGTTTTTAATATGATGATGTCACATTTCTTTTGTTAATAAAAATAATTCTAATAAAAAGGATCAAATTTTCAATGCCAATAAACACAATGTTACAAACCTGGCGTGTGTTCAGTATGACAAACCTTAGCAACCGTACGCTTACAATCATCTATGAAACTATCTCAGTGCCATAAACCACGATGTTGACGTAAGCCCATGTACAGCATAAGGAGCACGTGAACAGCATGCTATATGGTCCAAAGACAACTCCATAGCTGAATGTAAGCGACCGGTTGCATACGGTTTGTCATACTAAACGCACGCCAGCTTTAACCTTGTGTGAACACTGTCATGACAAGAAAGTCACTCTTACTCTCCCTATTTCTCTTGCCTAAAGTTTATACGATTTATTATCAATATGTGTATCTTATTCAAAAGGAAGCAAATCTAAACAACAAACTTTCACTATTTATTTTTTTCCCCTTTTCATTTCATTTTATGTACACAAGTCAATTCCTTAATATAGGCAAATTGATGATATTCAGTATTACAAAAGATATATATTTAATATTGCAAAAATATTTAAAAAAAAAAGAAAAAGATTTATAAAAATGTTCCCAAGCAAGGAATCAAACCCATATCTCTCTGACAAGGCCTATATGTCACACATCCAAACCATCTTACCCACAGGATCAATGGGACAACAGTTTCAGTCAATGTAAATTCCAGCCAGTGATGGTTCAAAACATCTCTGATTTATTTGCAATTTATTGGCTTGCGCATTTACATATTTTTTTATTACAGTTTATTCAACACGTTATCTCCAGTATCGATTATCAACACATTTCTTATTCAGTTTTGACTTTCATAATGCAATCATATTGAAATAAACATGAAAATTATCACCACTTAGTGATAAGACAAAAAAACACTCAGCACACAGCATGTAAGGGTAGCTCCAGGATTGGTTGGCCCTGTGTCAGGATAATGTGACAGGGTATGTATCATGCCAAATATCTATAATGTGATATCGCTGTGTGGCAGCACTATATATCTGTTAAAACATACTCTGGCTGGGACATTAAACCCCAAACATTCGACCTGTAACACTCGACTGAGGAGTTGGCAGTATTAAGAGATAGATAACAATTATCAAATATTCTCTTAACTGTTTGTCACGGAGACTGAGAGAGCTCATCATGGGATCTGATATCAACTGTAAGAAGCTTTATCATCCTGGCAATTACTAGATGTCAATTTTTTTCAAAAGACCATTTCACACCAAAAAGTGACGTAAACCTCTGAAGTAAATCAACAGGCACTTCCCGAACACTTTATCTACATACTGGTGTATAATTCCAAACATTGTTCAATGGGAAATAAACATACATTTGAGATTTTCCCCCAGTCACTGATTGGTCAATTTATCACTGATCCTCTGATGAAATGATCTATTTAACATGGTTTTCAAATTTCTACAAAGTGTGCCATGGTTCAATTGTATCTTATCCAACTGCGGATCTGAAGGTTATGGGTTCAAATCCCATTAGTGAGCGAGCACTTTTCTTGCCTTCCAAGGCACAAAGTACTGGTCCAACCCAAACCTCAAGAGAGATAAGTATAAGTTGTAAGAACTTGTTTTCCAAACGACGTAAAATAAATAAGTTTAAACTAAAACACGGGGCCCCCTCCTTTCTATGTCTCTGTCAAAATAACACATTCTGAGTATAGAAGTTAGACATTTGGATACTTTAGACATTATAGAGTTGGGTTACAAACCCTTCTTTGGTTTATCCATTTACATAGATCACTCCAAACCATTAAAACTAACATTAGTTGTACACTGTGATCAAAACTTTTCTTTAACATGCAAATCCTCTATCCTCAAAAGCACAAACTAATGCCTTGAGAGACGGCTAGCTATCAAAATAGTGAAATTAAAATCTCGAAGAAAGAAAACCTATTTGCGAGAAGCCTTCCGTAGACCTTAAAATTGAGGAGATCAAAATCACATGTAGGCTCACTAAAGCAATGGACAGTTATCTAGGAAAATCAGTTGAATTATAAAAAAAAATATAATGTGATTGACTGAGACAATGCTAGACAATTTGGTAAATGATTGTAGACAACCATACTTTTGTGAAACATTAATTCATATTAGTATGGTCTGAAAGAAAGATCGGCAGACGTTTAAAAAGCTCTGAAGACAATACATGACACAAATTATTTAGAGGATGTTTTATTGTTAAAAAAAAAGTTTTTGAAGAGTACTAAATTATAAGTTCTGATATAATTTCAAGAAAAAACCCTATAAAAGATCAAAGAACGAATGTCAGTCCAAAGTGAAGTAGACAGAGGAATTTGAGTTCCTATTTTGGGCCATTAGCATCTCCATGAGATTGAAAAAAAAATAATGGATTAGAATCTGAAAGATGTCTAATGCCTTTTGTGAAAAAATTCTTGATTGAGAGATGCATCATACACCATAAATGATAACATTTTATCATTTTTATATCATAATGAAAAGTTTCCTGTGTATGCAATAAGTAAGGAAAGTTGCATGGACAAACCATGCTAGGCTAAATATAACATCATTATATATCAGTGATCACAGACATATATTGTGACCAAGTTTGGTAAAGATTGATTCCCATTTGCTCAATTTAAAGAGCAGACAATTATCAACGGATGCCACCTGCCTGGCCACTGGCCAAGCTGTCACAGTGGGTGAATCCAAAATACGTCCTGTCTTCAAGGGGCGTATAAAAATGAAAATGATGCTTTAATAATTATAAGATCAGATTTTACTTAAATTAGTATATCTACTTGTGGCTTTGCCATCTGTGAAAATATTTTTCTGATATCTCTTTAATGATCTACAATAAAACCAACAGATTTACTCTACAACTTCTCTCTCAACATCAATTACTCATCAAGAACAAAATTTGCTAATATCATTTTAAGATATTTCATCCCCAGCCAAACGAAATTGATAATTTCACTCATTGCCTCGATCACACCAAGAGAGAATATCTTTTATGAACACAGTGAAAAAAAAACTGGATCATACGTCGAAATCAATAAGTATTCCCTATATATTTCTAAACTAAGATCAATGACCTAATCATATTAGTGCATTTTTTATGGCAGTAAATGAAGCAAAATTCAATTTATTACTGAAGGTGCAGGGAAGGCTAAGTATGGCAAGTAACGGGACAGGAATGAAGGTGCCAGGGATCTCTGAACAATAACACATACTCTAGGACATATTAAATTAGTCTTTCCTCCCAGTCAAATAATGTGTATGGCAGACGGAAAAATATAAAACTGAAGTCTCCAAAATTTTAGGATTTCCCCATATGGACAAATGTAATGGACTCCTGAATGAATTTATTGTAAACCAGAAGTTTCCAATACATTAATTTCCATACTGTGCATGATGATGAATTCTAAAGTGAAAAATATGTCATTTGGTTGACTGGGATGTTGGTTTAAAACAGTTTACTAGTGGAACTTTTGGGAAGTATATTGGTCAGTTCAGTCTTTAGACTGACCACTGTCATCATCAGGGATTTGTTTGCTTGTTTATTTATTGGGTTCAACATCCCACCATCAATATTTCAATCATTTGGAGACAATGCCTATCTGAGACCGATATAGTGTTGCCACAATGCAGTATCACACTGTAGACAGGTATCATGATACCTCAAGCCAAATTATCCTGACAATGGGCCAACCTGTTCTTGAACTACCCTTATATGCTGAGCACTGAGCAAGGGAGCTATACCAGTACCAAAATTTACAACTTTGGAATGTTGTGGCCGGTGATCAAACCTACAACCTCCCAATTCTGTCAAAACTGAACACATGGACAGAAGAAGCAGCAATCCATCTCCATAAGAACTTCACAGTATTTCAGTAAGTGAGTTTTTTGAACCTTTGATTTAACATTCCATCTACAATATATTCAGTCATTTGGTAACGAGACAACTATTGTTCTGTGTCCCAGTGATATGGCGCCGGAAGGTTTTCATATCAATTTGAATTCTTATGGGATTAGAAAAAAAAGGGTCCAATAAAACAGCAAACAATTATAGACAATATATCAAATTGGAATATAGAAATTCTGAGTTTTGAATGTTAATCACAGTAAGCATGCATTTTTGTTTCCTAAAAAACAATTGATCCTTTTTACTTAATTTGGAAATACTCTATTGATATTTGATATGAATATTGATACAATTAATTCTACGTAAACCAATGACAGAATTTCAGATTTCAACTTTTTTTATAAATGATTATTTCTATTACAAATACAATATTCCAATAAAAACAATGTTTATATAGTTAGAGCTCAAATATATGGGGAAAATAAATTAATTAGGAAGAAATGTAAATTTACGCATTGTGTAAATTTAAGTATGGGCTAATGAAGGGCTAGAAGATTAAGTAAAATATTTAATTAGATTTCTTGGTATTTAATACTTTTCATAAAGCAATACCTGGTAAACAATTTAAGTATGAAGCACTTAAAATCTTAATCTGTTCACATGGAATATTAAATTTTCCCCTCATTGTGGTTTTCGTCCCAGTAAAAATTATTATGACTTTTCATTTAATTTGTTGGGTTTAACATCCTACCGACAGTATTTCAGTCATTTGGAGACGATGTCTACATGAGACAGATATAGTGCTGCCACACTGCAATATCATGCCAAAGACATGTGGCATGATACCATATCCTGACACGGGGCAACCAGACCTGCAACTACCCTTATATGGTGAGTGCAAAGCAAGGGAGCATAAGTAAACCAATGAATACTTTGGAAACGTTACTGTAGTTAAAAATAGGTCTTGTCAACATAAAAACACCATAAAAAAAAAATGTTTTAAGTCGAACTTGAAATTGTATATATATAATTGATAAATACTATTCAAATTCCCTTTCCCTCCTTTACATACCAAAACTTTTGATTTAATGTAAAAATCTGACAATCTGAAATCACAATTTAGAGATTTCAAAAACACATTTTATTAGAAAAAAAATTTACTGATTAAAAATTCAACACTGTCTTTTAAAATGCAGAAATGCATTTCCGATTTAAAATGACAGTGTGAAATTGTGACATATCATTTGTGCATTTTAAATTGGTTTTATTCATTAAATGACCTTGTTATCAAAATCTGAAATAAGTGCTCAATAGATTTGTTACCTTATAATAAAATTATTGTCCTAAAATTATTAGGTTGAGTACATTATTGGAGCTTAGCAAACTTTGCATAGCATATATTCATACTGGTAATATTGTATATGAACAAACATTTCAGATAAAATTTCGACAAACATTTGTGTTACTCCTTCACAGTCAGTCCTTACACTGACAGGAAGGCCAAATTCAGGGAAAACAAACCATCCCTGTATACTGAGAAAGCAATCCTGTCTCCAATGTTCTGGGCCCGTATTCATAAAGCTCTTTATGCCATGTTTACACTATGTTCCCGGGGGCCATGGCAACCCTGTTTTAATGAAACATAATGCGCCGTGGGACGTTTGTCATTTTTATCCCTGTATACAAGTTGTGTTCAGTCCTGCCAAGTTTTCTCATGGTCTATCAAGGTATATCCACGATGAGCCATGGAGAGGAAAAGGACTGAGCCCCGGTGGCAACAAGGCACAACATGTTGCAACCTGCAGGCTACCATGGATGCTAGTTTGTTCCCTCCCAGCGGGCCACATTCTGATGGGTTCCCTCACATTTCTCACATTCTAATCAAGGTCTGACATGTTTCTAACATTCTGTCAAGGCTTTCTATGTACGAAACATGGACACCCGGCAACTTTGGGGCACATTCATAACCACGGTATAAAGCAAAATGCCAATACCGCTGAGAGAATAAACAAATTTACAAAAGATGCCGTAATCCCTACGTCATAAAGCGTTTATTTTAGTAACATTTGTGAAGGTTCACCCAAAAATCATCCCTGCCAAGTTTAATCAAATTCTGTCCAGCGGTTTAAGAGGAGATGTTTAAATTTTTCACTATGTACATATAAGACAAATTAGCCTCAGCCCTGGCAGCCATGTTTTTTTACGGATCTGAATAATTTTAGCAATCTTGGTAGAAAGTTACCCAAGAAACATCTGTACCAAAGTATTTTGAAATCTGGCCAGTAGTTTTGAAGAAGATGATTTTTAAAGTTTTCATTTTTTTTTTTCTTTCTGTTGCACTGGATCAAGTTTATTTTAGCAACTTTTGTGAAGGATCACCCAAGGATCATCCAAGCCATGTTTAATCAAATTCTGTCCAGTGGTTTAAGAGGAGATGTCGTTTAAAGCAAATTGTTGATGACGCACAACACAAGAAGCACGACGGACGCAGGGTGATCACAAAAGCTCATCATGAACACATTGTGCTCAGGTGAGCTAAAAATTAATACAAAACTTCATTACTGCAATGTACCAAGGAAAACAAAAATATCAATTATGCAACTACCAATGAAAAAATACTTTTAATAGCATATAATGCGGGGATTGTGACACATTGTAAATGCCCTACCTTGCACTGTGCTGCATATAACTTAGCGCAGCAAGTGATACACTAACATGCATGCGCATATTTATAGGCAATTACAAATGATTGAATTGCAGTTGTCAGTGTTTCAAATGTCTCCTAATTATTTGCAATTTGGCACATTTATTTCCTATTATTTAACATGTTACTTCCAGCATTTTTTGCACAGAGTAACATCATAGGTGGAAAAAAAATCAGACCTATATCTCTGCATAGTAAAAAGGAGGAAAAAATAAATTTATCTAAATAATTCCTGAAATGTTATTTGATGCAGAATGCATGCTACCACAGAACATAGGTCTTAAAAATGCTATCTGAAGAAAAATTAATCGTTGTACGAGTCAATATCAGGAATGCTCCCTGTCCCATTATGGACCACATCTAAGTTTTGTTATGGCCTATTATGGCCCACTACATCCTGTCACGTCTTGTTGCGTTCACCCTGTTTTACTACAGCCTACTAGGTTTCTTATCCGCACTGTGACTGCCGTGGCATATCTTTTGACAGTTTCAAAGTCTTGCCTGGTATCCACGGCGATCACGGTTTGCCCATCCTGTTCCCTTACATTTTCTCCTCAATCTATTGCCTTTGATAAGAAATGGGAATAACTCTAATCTCCTCAATCTACTGCCTTTGAAAAGGAAGGGGAATAACTCTAATGTTACTGAAGCTTTTAAATCCAGATAGAATTTGAAATAAACATCATGGAAATCTGGGTTCTATCTACAATTCTGAAAATTGGTGTTGATTAGCCAAAAATTTGTTGTCATAGAAGCAGCTCAGGAAAACTGGAGTCTTTTTCTCAAAAACATGGAAATGTACATTGTCAACATATATCTCCAAGACTGGTTGGAACTTATGTATTATACACACAAGATGTAGCTGATCCTGCCAGACAATTCCATCAAGTCCATACTGATGGACCATGATCACAATTTAATGATGGATGGATTACCTTAAAGTAAAGAAAACCTCTTGTATTTATTGACAAAATATTACTGTATCTCCTTTTGATCAACTGAAATATAGCACATGCAGAAAAGGAGGCTTACACCTGAATTAAATCACCATGCCAACCATAAAGATCTACAGCTAAAGAAAAGACATCAAAGAAAGATTAATGACCAAATATATTAATATAAAATGTGCTGTCATCATAATCAGAATTGAGTCAAATCGTTGCAACTTGCAGGCATTTTATTCAGCTGACAGCAGCACGTACATAAATCCAACAGTTTGACTTGTAATACAACCATTGACTCTCCAGTTTATGATTCCGAGAAATAAATCATCGCAAAATTCTATCACTCAGCCAATAAAAATAAGGAAAATGGATAGCTTTCCTGAGAGAATAGTGTTTAAAATGTCACAGACGAACAAACTAGGTAAGCGATCAAGAACTGAATAATGGCCTTAATCAAATCTGTCAACTCTGATCCTTACGTCTTATGCAATCTTATCAAAATTCAGGAAATGTCAACTTTTTACTTTTCTAGATATTAAACTCCTCCGTGAAATAAATCTTTCAAATATTGGCAATGAAGATTTCCATATATATGGTAGATATATAACTTCTTACCAGATTCATGTGTACGTGGGTGATGTCTAAGCCAAGTCAAGAGAGTCTCGAGCGTATTTCCCGTGCCAAAACGTCTGCTTACAGTCAGCGATCAAGTTGTCTGAGGAACATGCTGTTCATGTGTACCTTATAATTATAATTATGTACAGTATACTTGAATATCATGGTTTATGACATTGAGGCAGCTTCATAGCTCACTGTTACGGAATGGTTTAGCATAATGAACACAAGCCAGGTTTAGTCTTGAATCTTCTAGACAATATATGACTTATATGTTATTTACATTATGAAGAAGCTATAAATTAATAACCTCATATAAGACAATGCAGACGCTTCATACACTGAATTATAACACTGTCAAAGGCAAAAGGAAATAAATAAATGTAGACCAATTATTCCATGTATTGTAGAAGCTGTCTGATCAGGATCTTTCTCCATTTGTTTATACAATATTGTAGCTGATATCATTCAAATCAAAGAAAAATCCATTTCATAAACCGTTAAAAGTTCAGAAAATCAATATTCATCAAATCTAAATTTATACATTACTACCGACATGTCATGAAATAAAAGGTTATAATTATGTAAATTTTAAGGCTATAAATTTGTTTATGTTTTACATTATATGCAATTTGATATGTTACAAAGAAGGATAGAGTATCTTAACCCTTTCCCTCATATAGACTCATTTTGACATACTCAATAGGTACCACATAAAGCCTGATCTGCAGAAAACCACAGTTAAACCTTACCAAATTTAATTATAAAATCCTTATTTCCAGACCACTGAGGAGCAGCGAACAGCATAAAACCTGATCAGCCTGCGAGTTACTCGCAGGCTGATCTGGTTTTATGCTGTTCGCATAGGTCTTTTCATGGTGACCTCTATGAGGGAAAGGGTTATAATGAAACAATTGATAAAAAACAACTTCATATCAGAATACACTTTTATTACCTTTTTATTATAAAAGACTTTTATCAAATCTATTATCTTTATTTATTTGGCCATATTACGTGGTATGTATCATTTTAAGCTGTGACAAACAGCATTTTTTGCCTCGCTTTGGAGAAGAAAACTGCTGTATTATTCTTTCCAACAATTGTAATGGGTAAAAATACAGTGGGATCTCAACCCTTGTTAATTTTTGTTTGGTTTATATTCAAACATAACCCTTTATCCGAAGAAAAATTGGGCCCCAAGCGTACAATTTAATCACCTGTTCACACCTTTTACCCGAACCTTTTTGGCAATTGTGTTTTCACGCATTAAATATCAAACTCTGAGGTGATATCACTGTGATGTCTTCAGTACATAAATTGATTACAACTTATTGGCAGTCAAATAAATGAAAGAATGCGCTAATTAAAGAAATTAAGAATGATGTATTTTATCGATAAAGCAACTTACAAGATGATGGGTATAAATGTGGCCTAATTTTACAGCAGTCATCTCATTTTGAGAATGACTCCCACAACATTCTGCTTCAGTCTATGTGTTTGTGAATGTGTTTCATTATATGTGTTTGTGAATGTGTTTCATTATATAAGTTTGTGAATGTGATTTATTATATGTTTGTTTCACCTGGAATTAAATCACAGCAATCAATGCAGAAACACAGGGAACTAAAATGGCCGACATGTTAAGTAATTTAAATTACAACAAAAGTGTAATTTTTAAAAACCTATTTAAGAATTATTTCATTTAGATTGATTTCTATGGTACAATTTGTATTTTGTTATAATTAAAACACGAATGAAAAAACACTCAAAACATACCATGAAATACAAACATTAAAGCATGCACATAAAGCAGTTACATTTGACCATAATGGCTTATTCAAACAGATGCTCTATTCAAAGTGAAACACCAGTCCCGAAGACTTGGAATAACCAAGATCCAACTGTAGTGCATTAGAAGTGGAAAAATCCCCAGTGAGTGCTCTACACATAGGCCTTTATAGTTCCTTTATCAGATGTACAGTTATTTCCTACAATTAGGTTGCCTATAGGCCCAAAGCAGACCAAAACCAGCCTGCACCTATAGTCAATAAATTATCAGCAAGCACCCCAATAAACAACTAATGGTACTGTCCAAAATGAAGATGGGAGAAGTCCATTTAAAAATTTAGCATGGGAAGGATAAATTTCAATCTTTCTCTGAAAGTCCTTTGTTTATTTACTATGAATTGATTCAAAAGACTTTGCAGTTGCTATTAAATCCATATATTTGTGTTCAATTTTCACCAAAAAATTCCCTCAAGACTTACCGAAAAGAAACAATATTTTGCCAAAACAAATTTCACTTTGCACTAGCCCAAGGGAGTGGGAAAATAATTAAACTCTCTGTTCGATAGCATTTCTCAAAACAAAGCAACAATCTGACTGAAAGCACTATTTCCGTACAGTATCAATAGAACCATAATGGTTTTAAATATTGTCTAGATACCCCTGTGTTTCTGATTAATTACAATGAATGATATGAACACATCTATGCTGAGTAGATCCAATATATAACATACTCTATTAAAACATATTCAAAGGCAATATAACAAAGTCCAATATCAAAACCCAAATCTTGTTATAGTTCGGTTCAATATAACCTGATGTCATGTCTTAGATACCAAAAGACAACAAGAGTGCCAGTGATGCCACAATATACGCCACCACAAAATATAAAGACCAAGAGGGGTCTTTTAATTATTGCTTTTAACATTTCTGTAAGCATAAGCTCATAATGAAGTCTGTAAGACCAATTAACTTAGCTGAACAGAGATAGAACCCTAAAAATGCTTCCAATATGACAGTAGGTCAAATAGCAGTATCAATATGAATCCTTTTTTCTTTCTCCGCATAACTCTTGCAAAAATCACTGTACCAGAAAATCCCTGCTTTATGCACCTTTACCTGTTTAGAAACTTGAGTTGTTTTCAAGAGACCATGTTTAGAAAGGCATAACTATTGCAAATATTGCTGAACATCAAAATCCCTTCTTTTTGCATATCTACCCAGTAAGTAATGACATTGCCCAAGTTTTGAAAAGATTAGGTCAGAAACATACAAGAAATTGCATTCGCAAAGCTGAAATATCAATCAGCTAAAGAGACTAAGTTTCAAGGGACAAAAATCTTGCAAAAATTAATGGATCGGAAAATTGCCACTTTATGCTTATCTACCCATTATAGTTATGATATTGACCAAGTTTTGAAAAGATTCATTCAGAAATGTAGGAGGAGTTGCATTCACAAGGCTGCAATATCAATCAGCTACAGAGACAAACTTTCAAGGGACACAAATCTTGTAAAAATCAATGGACCGGAAAATCGCCACTTCATGCACATCTACCTATTATAGTAATGACATTGACCAAGTTTTGAAAAGATTCCTTCAGAAATGTAGGAGGAGTTGTGTTCACAAGGCTGCAATATCAATCAGCTACAGACATTAAGTTTCAAGGGACACAAATCTTGTAAAAATCAATGGACCAGAAAATCGCCACTTCATGCACATCTACCTATTATAGTAATGACATTGACCAAGTTTTGAAAAGATTCATTCAGAAATGTAGGAGGATTTATGTTTACAAGGCTGCAATATCAATCAGCTACAGAGACTAAGTTTCAAGGGACACAAATCTTGTAAAAATCAATGGACCGGAAAATCGCCACTTCATGCACATCTACCCATTATAGTTATGACATTGACCAAGTTTTGAAAAGATTCATTCAGTAATGTAGGAGGAGTTGCATTCACAAGATATGGACGTACGGACGGACAGCCTTACGCAGGTATACTTGTGTGGCTATCCTATTGTTCTTTCTATTGTTCTTTTAGCCACCTAAGAGACAATTTTAGCCACTTAAGAGAAAAGATCAAAGGCTGCTAACCCTAACCCATTGTTCCCTAGCCCCGTAAGTACCCGTAAGTACCCCTACGTGTGTACGGACAGACGGAGAAGATGATGCCAATATACGATCGCCGCCTGCGGCGTATAAAAATGGACCCAAAATCTTGACCTCGGAGATTTATACAAGAGCACCACATACAGATGTCAACACTCATAATTTTTTTTTTTTTTTTAAAGGGGAGATAAATATTAGGTCAAAATGGGCCTAGGAGTTATGGCCCTTAATGAGCATGTAACCCTTGTGATAGTGATGACAATGATGATGCCTCTGATGACAACACCAGTGTGATATGCAAGAAAACAGCCAGACAAAAAATGGACTCCAAACAGCTATATATCAGTTATTTAGGTGGGCAGGGCAGCTTTGCCCCTACAGGAGACCGGTAAAGTGCTGCCTATATTATAACTGTGGTAGCATGCCATAGACAAAGGAAGGGGCATGATACCAATATTCAAATTTGGTATTTTCAAAATAGGGACTGCACCTATGTTTTCCTGCTCCGGGTTTGATGAATAAGCTCTCTCCATCAAGGCTTAAGTTTGATAGATTCAAAACTTTCTGGTTATGATTTTAACAACAAATTATATAAGCTGATAACTACATCTAAGTATCAAATACCATCTGTTTTATGTCCTGATCTCAAGGGATTGACTTTACAGTATAAACTTTACAATTTAATACTAATCCTAGGATTATGTATTATAAGCAATATAACTTGATCTCTGCAATAAGCAGAAAGTAAAATAATATCAGATAATTGAATATCAGAGAATTAGCTCAAACATTCAGTATCATTTTGCCATAATTTAAATTAATGGACAAGTCATATTAAGACTTGATTTCTCTTTTATAAGTATTAATTGTATAAAATTCCACCTAATATCGCTTAAAGTAAAGGGAATAGAATAGCTTCCAGGAATTGTTTACTATAATTAAATTCCTCCTGATATAGTAAATGCTACTTAATTATGCTAGGTATCCCCCCTCTCTCTCTCTCTCTCTGATTACAGCAGGTGACACAATAACGAAAATACTTAATGTATATATCTTAAGAAATAAAATAATATCATAATTCTAATCACTTTCATCTAATAATAAACACACTCGCTTTTATAAGTCTGCAATTTATTGCCTTTTCTTTATTTAAGAATACATCCAATTGTTGCCCAAATTCCTGAAATGTCTTCTGCTGTTTTAAAATATGGCACATACCACATGTAAGTGGACGCAGACAGTTTAACTATTGTGCAGACAGTTTTACTTTTGTGCAGACAGTTTTACATTTGTACAAACTATTGCACAATATCTTGCAATACCTGTTGTCATCCTGATAAATTCCCCAGGAACCAGTTTGTCACTTTTATCAGTATTTAATGCCAGTCATATTGAAACATATCTGTTATGCCATCCCCAGCCGAGCAATTAACGTCTGACATGCCAGTTTATTTCATCAACAAAAATGTTTGTTTCATTCACTAAAAATTATATTCTAAATGCTCATCCTGTTTAAAAATGAAATATGGATATTGATATCAAAATGGAAATGATGTGTATTTTTAAGGTTCATAAGAAGTGTTTTATTAATAGCTGTGCAATACATTTCGAACATGAATGCACAATGCATTCTCTCACACTGCAGGTATTTATTTTTTCTTTAAAAACATTTCAGGGATATTGAGAAACGGTCTGTTAGTATTTTTTTATAAAGGGCCGATAAAAGGTCAAAATGGACCTAAGACTTACTGTAAACACTCAGGTATTGTGTACACTCATGTATAGTGCGCATCCCAAGTTTAAGGTTCAAAACCTTGGTAAAAATTTAATTTCCATTACTCATTCTTTGTACATTGTGGAGTCCGCCATTTTGTTCAGCTGCTTGTGTTTTGTGGATATTAGATTGAACTACAGGTAACAAAAGTCTACTGCTTCCACAAGTCAGTCATGCGACGATTATTATTCACACCTCTAGTATCCACATTTAATTTGCATTGTTACATTGATGTTCATTATGGACAATAGTGTGAGTAATAGTCTTCAAATGTTGACACCTTGTTTTTTGTTTGTCACAAGTCCCTTTCTAATTGGAATTTGAAGTACACAAGTCTTTATCTTTAACTGATCAGTTCTGTCCAAAATGGAACATCTAGCTAGAATATCTTCTGAAAGTACTAAAAATAATTATATATATTATTATATATATTATAATATAATATATTATTATATAATCATAACATAATGGCGGTCATGGTTTGTCTCAGAAATGATGTTGCAAACATCGCATTTGGGTTTTATGTTGTCAATTAATTACTTAGTAAAGTACAATACTGAATGAGTTCTGTGTGATTCACAGTGACATAAACAAAAAGAAAATTAACACGAGAACAATAATTTTGTAAGCATTTATTTCACAATTATATTGTAGAAATCACAAACAGACAAGAATTATTTGGCAAGCATATACGATAACGCTTTAATACTGATTTAAAATATAAATACATGCATATAGACTTTGCCGGTCACTATTAAAGTTTGGATACACTATAAAACAAGAGGCCCATGATGGCCCTAAATCGCTCACCTGAGATAAATAGGTTGACCCAAGGAACATCTGTACCAATTTATTTTAAAATCTGGCCAGTAGTTTTGAAGATGATGATTTTTAAAGTTTTCTTATTTTTTTTCTTTTTGTTGCCATGGCAACAAGAGTTCTATATGGATCAAGTTTATTTTAGGAACTTTTGTGAAGGTTGACCCAAGGATCATTCCTGCCAAATTTAATCAAATTCTTTCCAGTGGTTTCAGAGGAAATGTTGATTAAAGTTTTCCCTATATACATACATATAAGGCAAATAAGCCCCGCCCCTGGCGGCCATGTTTTTTTACGGATCGGAATAATTTTAGCAACTTTGGTAGAGGTTGACCCAAGGAACATCTGTACCAATTTATTTTAAAATCTGGCCAGTAGTTTTGAAGAAGATATTTTTAAATTTTATTTTTTTTTCTTTTTGTTGCCATGGCAACCAGAGTTCTACATGGATCAAGTTTATTTTAGCAATTTTTGTGAAGGTTGACCCAAGGATCATCCCTGCCAAGTTTAATCAAATTCTGTCCAGTGGTTTCAGAGAAGATGTTGTTTAAAGGTTTCTCTATATACATATAAGGCAAATAAGCCCCGCCCCTGGCGGCCATGTTTTTTTACGGATCGGAATAATTTTAGCAACTTTGGTAGAGGTTGACCCAAGGAACATCTGTACCAATTTATTTTAAAATCTGGCCAGTAGTTTTGAAGAAGATGATTTTTAAAGTTTTCATTTTATTTTTATTTTTGTTGCCATGGCAACCAGAGTTCTACATGGATCAAGTTTATTTTAGCAACTTTTGTGAAGGTTGACCCAAGGATCATCCCTGCCAAGTTTAATCAAATTCTGTCCAGTGGTTTCAGAGGAGATGTTGTTTAAAGGTTTCTCTATATACATATATGGCAAATAAGCCCCGCCCCTGGCGGCCATGTTTTTTTACGGATCGGAATAATTTTAGCAACTTTGGTAGAGGTTGACCCAAGGAACATCTGTACCAATTTATTTTGAAATCTGGCCAGTAGTTTTGAAGAAGATGATTTTTAAAGTTTTCAAATTATTTTTCTTTTTGTTGCCATGGCAACCAGAGTTCTCCATGGATCAACTTTATTTTAGCAACTTTTGTAGAGCCTCACCCAAGGAACATTCCTGCCAAGTTTCATTAAATTCTGTCCAGTGGTTTCAGAGGAGATGTCGTTTAAAGCAAATTGTTGACGACGGACGACGCACGACGACGGACGCCGGACGAAGGGCGATCACAAAAGCTCACCTTGAGCACTTTGTGCTCAGGTGAGCTAAAAACTGAATTCTGGTGTATTGTGCGCACCCCTTCCCCCATCACAGAGATGCCTACAATACATGAGTGTTTACGGTATAACCCTTGTTGGGAGCTTAGCCCTTGTGATAGTGAACAAGTATTATAAGTTATGTTATGGCCATGCTGGTAAAGTTTTTCATGATGACGACACCAACAACAACGTGAGTGATGACACACCTGACCTTTTTCTTTGAAATACACATAAACTAAAAATTGTTGATTTGTAATCTTATCAAATTTTAGCAAATGTTATGACACAAATTTATGCAAAAGTGCAACCAAAAGGAGAAGGGTAAAAGCCGTATGCTTTTCTTTCTTTCTATCTTCTGAAGCATTAACTTTTATAATTAATGCATGTTTCAACTCCTTTATCATTCTCTGTCAAGTTTGTATTAAATTATACTAAAAATATATTCTTAAAAATTTTCTTGATATAAAAATTACATAAGACAGCTCATCCTCTGACACGACTCAACTGGAAACGTCAATTCTTAATCGCAAAATTATACGTAACATCTCAACATTATGTATTGTGATTTATCATCTAAGCAAAATACTTCAGAAAATTAATGTACGGAGAAGGTGATGTCTAAAATTCTGCCTCCTCAATATTGATATGGTTTCAAGAGAACAGTGTTGTTTATAATACATTATTTTCAAAATCTACTGAAAACAATGGTGCACAACAGTATTTTAATTCCAAAATTTATCACCTGAAATACCAGCCTCAATTATAACACCAAATAAACCAATCCTAGCACTATATAGGAACTCATTTATTTCATCTAATTTTAATAAACAACAAAAAATATAAACCCGAAATAATTTCGAACAAATTCTACTTTTCTTCTTATAAATAAATAACTTAATTTCTTCTTAATTAAACTAACATAACTAATTTAAATGTATGTCTTTTTGAAAGTATAGAAATATTTATCTTATAAATGAATGTAAAATATTCTGTTAATTTGATTGTTGAAGCTTGTTGGCACAAGTCATTGTTATTGTGTGATAAGGTTAACATCCTATTTAAAGTATAACCAGTCAAATTGCTTCAACTGATGTCAAGGTTTTTAAACAGACAAGGATTCTGATATAACTTAATCTAAAACATTTTACCCCTGACAATACTACACACCAAATACCTAAGCAATGGGCCATATGGTTTCAGAGAAGACTTGGGCGCAGGGTCATTTATCACCGTAGGGCCAAGACTTTGAAAATCTTTGTAATGAACCATTAGATGCTACTACATACCAAAAATCTTAGCTCTAGGCCTTATTGATTCATAGAAGAAGATTTTTTAAGATTTTCCTATTTAACTCTATGTAAAACAAGTGACCCCTGGTGTGGGGTCATTTATCACCATTGGGCTATGATTTGTACAATCTTGGTAGTGGCCCATAAGATGATGCTACATACCAAATATCTAAGCTCTAGGCCTTATGGATTCATAGAAGAAGATTTTTTAAGATTTTCCTATATAACTCTGTGTAAAACAAGTGACCCCTGGTGCGGGGTCATTTATCACCATAGGGCTATGATTTGTACAATCTTGGTAGTGACCCATAAGATGATGCTTCATACCAAATATCTAAGCTCTAGGCCTTATGCATTCATGGAAGAAGATTTTTTAAGATTTTCCTATATAATTCTATGTAAAACAAGTGACCCCTGGTGCGGGGTCATTTATCACCATAGGGCTATGATTTGTACAATCTTGGTAGTGGCCCATAAGATGATGCTACATACCAAATATCAAAAGGTTAGGCCTTGTGGTTTCGGAGAAGAAGATTTTTTCAAGTTTTTCCTATATTAGCCTATGTGAAATCAAGTGACCCCTGGGGCGGGGCCAATTTTGACCCCAGGGTCATAATTTGTACAATCCTGGTAGAGAGTCATAAGATCATGCTACATACCAAAAATCAAAAGGCTAGGCCTTGTGGTTTCAGAGAAGAAGATTTTTTAAATTTTCATTTTTAAAATCTATTTTTAGCTCCTGTGACCTAATTATGCAATGGACCAGAACCATTTATACAACTTTAGTAGAGCTTCATCCAAGGAACATTCCTGCAAAATATTTTTCAAATTGGCCAAGCCGTTTAGGAGGAGATGTTGTTTGAAGCAATTGTTGACGCCGGACGCACGCACGCACGCACGCACGGACGACGGACGCCGGACAAAAGGCGATCAGAAAAGCTCACCTTGAGCACGTTGTGCTCATGTGAGCTAAAAACAAAGTCTTCTAGAAACGAATGCATTGATGCAACACTACAGTTTCAGGCATGTGGCATGATACCACACACAGGCAAATTATAAATGGGCCATTCAGACTAAAAGCAAAACAAGAGGGCCATGATGGCCCTATATTGCTCAGCTGAGGACCACTGTTCTAAAGGAGCAATCTTGGTAGACATAGATCATCTCTGCCAAAACATTATTAAAATCTGGCCAGTAGTTTTGGTGCAGAAGCCTTTTTAAGTTTTCACTATAAAAATTTAAGGCAAATTAGCCCTGCCCCTGGATGCCATGTTTTTTTATGGATCAGATTAATTTTAGAAATCTTGGTAGAGGGTTACCCAAAGAACATCTATACCAAAACAATTTGAAATCTGGTCAGTAGTTTTGAAGGAGATGATTTTTTTTAAAGTTTTCATTATTTTTTTCTCATGTGCTCAGGTGAGCTAAAAATGTAAAAAGATTTTAAGACCTTTAGGTTTTGTGACATTCAGCAATTATATCCCTAAAGGTACTTGGCATTATGTGTAGAGCCTGTAGGCCAATCAGTCCTTTTATACTGAGTGCCCAGCAGGCAGGTACCAGTATTATTTTTAATATGATTTGTCACAGTCAGTGATTGCACCCATGACCTCCTCACTCCAAAAGTTGGAGATCTAAGCACTGACACCGCTCAGCCACCAGGAATTATGTATTATAAGTTGTGCTGATGCAGAGTCTTGCAATACCTAATTATCACTTTAATCCCATGCACATGTTTGCATTAATTTTATTTTTCACATGAAAGTAAAGTGGCTTTATGCAAATTTACTGACATTATTAATCCAATAGGTTGAAAGTTACTATACATTTATATGAGTTTATTGTAATTTTGTGATCAAACAATTTATTCAGTAAAGATGGATGGTCTGATCGGGTTCAAAAGGCACAGGATGTTTCCATACTGCTAACGAATACTTACGTGCAAATATTGCATAATAATTAAATTGCATAATTAAATTCAAATTAAATAAAACAAATCAAAATAAATTGAAATAATTAAATTAAAATAATCAAATAAACTATTCTTTATTTATTATATACAAAATAACATTTACTTTGTCCTGACTATCTACAAAAGTAAGAAAATTGCATATTGAGTAAATGCGTTTACATGAGTTTACATATGTGAGCAAATTTGCATAATTATAAGCAAATAACTAGATGTGGGTGTTCCTCGGAACACTTGTGTCGCCTGCATTTAAGCATGTTTGATGAAAGAATTGACTAGAAAATCGATCTTTTGACAAATTATTGATAAAGCATAATCTATTTTGTGAGGTACAAAATAACACACACACACACATATATATATATATATATTTTTTTTAATTTTTTTTTGGGGGGGGGGGGGGGGGGAATAAAATATTCAAACAGTGCAATATGTAATAATTTTCCCGAGCACTTTCGACTATACAGTCTTCATCAGAGGAGTGTCAGAATGACTATGAATTCAAAACATTAACTGTAAGAAAAATTATGACGTCATTAAGCACTTATGACGTTAATTATATATATGTTGCAAGTTTGTAGTCATCATTATCATTATTGAGTTATCATTCTTGTGTACTGCACTCAGACCAATGAGATCTATCTACTATAAATGTTTAAGGCAACACTTTACAAGTTATGCACCACACAAGAATTAAATCCAAAAAAATAAACAAAGGGAAATTACTCCAAAAATACAACAGTTATCATTCTTGCACAATGCACTCCATGAGATCTTTCCACCTGTGAGGTTTCAAAGTAATACCTCAAATACTTTTCGTGTTATGCTCCTGACAAAAATAAAGACTGAGAATCAACAAAGGACAATAACTCAGGAGAAAAGAAAGTGAGAGTTATCATTTATGTGAACTGCACTCCTCTTCAATGAGATCTATCTATCTATAAAGTTTTAAGTCAGCACCTCAAATACTTTTTGAGTTATGCCCTACTGAAAATCAACAAAGGGCAATAACTCAGAAAATATGAAAGTCAGAGTTATCATTCTTGTGCACTGCACTCCACCTCAATGTGATCTATCCATGTTTTAAGTTTCAAGGTGATACCTCAAATACTTTTTGAGTTATGGTCCGGACAAAAATAAAATCTCAGAATCAACAAAGGGTAGTAACTCAGAAAATACGAAAGTCAGAGTTATCATTCTTGTGCACTGCACTCCACCTCAATGTGATCTATCCATGTTTTAAGTTTCAAGGTGATACCTCAAATACTTTTCGAGTTATGCTCCGGACAAGAAAGTGTGACGCCGACGACGCCGACGACGACGCCGACGACGCCGACGACGACGACGACGACGACGGACAAAGTGATCCCTATGTGTCTGCCATGCTATGCAGGCGACACAAAAATTGGAGCATCATCACGCTGCACAGGGTTTATGATACTAATCAAGAATTTTCATTTTTGCTCCCTATGGGTAATTTCTCAGCTAAGTTAATAGTTTATTTTGTCATGTGCTGACAGCATCATTTGCACTGATATGTCAATATCTATCTATGTACCATAAAAGTTACATCGCAACAAAGCAATTTCTTTAAGTTTTTTTTTCTGGCATTAATTACAAGTTGTCTGATTAAAATAACAATGGACACTTTTTATAAAAAAAACAACAACAACAAACAAGCAGAAACACAAATTTCTGACATGTAATCCAAGCTAAAAAGAACTCTCTGAAAAAAAAAAAAACAAACCAAAAACACTATTTAAAATAATGACAACTTGATGGCAAGTATTTCAATTTGGTGGTTCATATTTTTTTTTTTTTAAATTAATTTAGAAAATAATTGAATAATACAAAACACATGATGTAGAAAAAAAGAAATTTTAAATATAATCATGTTCAGTGATATCCATGACAATGGCCTAAATACTTTTCAGATTCTCCCTACCTGCCCAATCTGTGTCTCCCAGAACCCTGTCACAAGTAGCAAGATGCTCCAAGTCACTCAGAAGCTTCCTTCACACTCAACAGGCCAACAAGAGTACCTCACCATGCTACCCAGATTATAATACCATAGTTCTTCCAATTAATCACACATAATCTAACAGTTATATTAATCTGTACAAATATACTTTGACAGAAATAGGCTATAGGAACATCTGTTTCGGATGCATCAGATTTGATACCTTTGCAACCTAGATAATGGTCTCTATCTATTTATCTATCTTTTTACATAATTACTCACAAATCAACACTTTGTTAACACCTAGATACACCATTTCCATCATGTCATACCATAGAACAGCAAATATGAATCCCATCACAAAGGTAGCAAGTTGTATAAATCCAGATCAGCTTCTGACACTGATCATATAAACCCTCTTGACAGTTGCCATGGTAACTAAGTACTAAGAGTCTTGGAGCTTCCTCCAGATGAGTCTCAACCCATAACCTCTGGTTCCCAGCCTACCAAATGAGAAGACACTTGTTTCAAGCTGGATTCAAGATATCTTTCAATATCTGTCATCTTTATGAATATAGCAAATCAAGGCATTTCTCCTCTTTTCTTCTTCTCTTTTAAGGTTTGATCTGAGTGTTATCTTTACATTTAATCAAATAGGGAAGTTGTTGTTTGCGATCAACTCATATTTTGTTAGTTACAAAAGCATTAGAATAACCTAAAAATTGAACACAAAAGTCATCAAAAGGATGATGGTAAAAGAAGTGAAGAAATCTGCATCACAAACAAAAAGTGTTCCATGAAACACACGTGTCACCTGTTGAAAGAAGCAAAATGGGAACAGACGGATGAACTGACGGACTGACTGACAGAAAAGTGATGTGTATGCGTCACATCTGCATACAGCAAGAGACACAAATAGAATGCTGGTAAATGAATTGAACATTATCAAGAATCTATTCACTGCCAGTCAGTGAGGCACTGATAACTTAAGGCTGGGTTTCTAATCCACAATATATGGTAAAACAAATCCTCCTTTGTCGGAAACTCGTTAAAACTTTGTTTAAGGGCTAATACCACTCAATAGCCTTAACAAATTTCCTTCAACATTTAACACATTTAAAACATAATGCAGATTTAAAGGATCAAACAACAATCCATACTGAAAACTTTTTAATCTGAATTTGGCATAAAGTATACCTCGTGGAATAACTTTTTGTCCAGTTCTTGTGCTCAATTACAATTTAGACCTAACTCCTCACACAATTCATGTGAGAGTTAAGCCTAATCCAGTATGTTTAACACCTAGAGATTAACTATATACTGAATTTTTTTAGTTTACCATCACTGCGACAGTATTTCAGTCATACAGCAACGTCCAGCTAATAACAGGTGGAGGAAGACCCTGAATGCACTGAGGTATCCGGGTAGAACTACTGACCTACTGCAAGCCAGCTGGAAGGCTTCCTCACAATCATGATAATCCGAATGACACTGCTGGGTCTCAAACCCATGCAGTGTGTTACAGTCATCGAATTTACCTTCTTGGCCATTGAGGCCCCTCCAGTGCATCAAAACACATCTAGATGGGGTTAAAGGTACTGACCAATGGTAGTGAAGCAACATTTGTTAACCCTTTCCCTCATATAGACTCATTTTGACGCCCTCAATAGGTATCACATAAAGCCTGATCTGCAGAAAACCACAGTTAAACCTTACCAAATTTAATTACAAAATCCTCATTTCCAGACCACTGAGGAGCAGCGAACATCATAAAACCGGATCAGCCTGCGAGTTACTCGCAGGCTGATCTGGTTTTATGTTGTTCTCATAGGTCTTTTCATGGTGTCCTCTATGAGGGAAAGGGTTAAAAAAAAAGTCTTTTATATATATTGTAACTACTTTACTATATGTATGCCTCTTTAAAGTTGACTTTTGTCATTATCTCATTTATCCATTGCTTTTATATTAAATTAGAGAAAATAAATGAATTCAAACTGAAATTTGCAACATCTGTGATGTAGATTTTAAGGTCTAAAAACTGCAAGACTGAAATCTGTATTAGAATTGCAACAAGTCTGATGTGGAATTTTAAGTCTGAAAACTGCAAGATTAAAAGCCTGCCTGTATTTTAGAGGAAGCCTAAGCTGTCCATGAGATAATTGTGAAACAGACAGATGTTTCCCCTTAATATAGCAGGGACACAGGTGCTGTAATATATGTAGTAAAATCAATGGGGCATGAGTATGTAAGTAAAGGGTAAAGAAGGAAAGAACAAAATGGAAAGTATTATTCCATTTATATGATGTAATATATAATAAGTGAATTATTGAGGATGGATGAAGGGGGATTAAATTCCGACTTGTGGTTGCTATGACAATGGTCCTTTATCACACTATACAGACATACAATGGGCCATAACTCTGTGAAAAAGCATTTAATCAGTCCTGGAACTACTGTTCTATGCTGAGCACCAAGCCAGAGAGCTACAACAGTACAAGTCTTTATAACTTTGGTATGTTGCAGCCAGGGATCAAACACACTGTTTCCCAACTCCAGGGCGAATGCTCAAACCACATGGTCACCGGGACTGATTGGTTTATTATCTCTGGTATAAAATGTCATCTGCCAGAAGCACAGATTCAGCCTGCTAGTCATGTCATCTGAACTTTTACTGGTTCCCAACATTAGCATATTCATTGGGTCAAAGGAGAACCCAGGTCCATAATTAATCTTTAACACTGGCCTGATCCAAAATATGACCCATATCTGTCTTTTCTGATTAGCGTTTTCATCTGGTAAGACACTGACTGATATATAAATGACTCATACAGCTGACTCTGTACAAAGACTTCATAGGGAATAAAGTTCCATGTGTACTGGTTAAAGAAAGATCCTTTCCAAAGATGAAACAAGTATAGTACAGCTCCGGTATATCACGGTCTTCGGGGTCCAAGCCCAAATACCGCGATATAGCGGACCACGTAGTAGGTTTGAGAATGCTTTGTGTGTCTTTGTGATAGTCGTAAATTCTTGAAAAACCCGAATATAAAGCAATAAACATTATTTATTTAAAGATATATTTATATATATTTATTTGCAAGCCTTATGCTGAGCGCCAAGCAAGGGAGCAATAACTGTACCATTTTTTAAGATGTGCTGACTGAGAATTCATATCAATCATGAAATAAAAAAGACCAAAACTTCAATGTTTTACATATATAAAGTTTTTCTAAACATCAAGGTTTTTTGTCTGTCACCTTCCTAAGGTTGTCTTATCAGGCTTTTCAATGGTCCAATATGGCATAAAATGACATTTCATCTAAATCAAAGAGGATTAATAGATAAAAGAAAAAAATGTGAATATTACTGGGGGGGAAATGGAGTAGATACAAAAATTGGATCAGAATACAAGAATTAAAAGGCTGAAAACATCAAATTATACGTAACATTTAGCTATAAAACGAGTAAAGTGCTGTAGGCCATTTATATAATTCAATATGTTTTTTCATTAGTTATGAATTATCTTTCCATTCATGCAGTAACATTATCAGATTCCACTGGTATGATACATTTTTAGCACTCCACAATATTAATATATAGACATAGAACTGCTATGCCCTGGTGTTTGGCAATGACATTACTGATACTATGAACACAAAAAGGAATCTTTAGAGTATTTTTTTGTACTAAATTTGGACAATTGTATAATTTTAAGGCAGAGAATCTGTAAAACATTATTCCAAGGTAAAATTCAGGTGTTTAATAATTAGGTAATTTATTTGATTTATTGATTAAATTCATAAGTTTTCGCTAAAAACTAGTTTTGGCTGAAAGGGAGAAGAGTTAAAAAGTAGAAGTTTAAGTTAAAAAGTGGATGTTTCAGTTAAAAAGAAGAAGTTTTAGCTGATAGGCAGTAGTGAAAGTTAAAAAGTAAATCACAGACAAAATATACCACAAAGAAATAATATAAAATTATTTTAACTATCATATATATTTTGTCTAATGATTACTTAATAAGACAATCAGAAAATACCATACTTTAAAACCTATCTGCTATTAGTGCCCTAATTTTTTCTTACTTGTAAAAACACACTGGAAAAACTTGACCAACAACTGCCAATTATTGTAACCATAATGATTTATCCCCAATTTAAGACTCCAGTAATCAGGTTGTCTCATCGTCTTCAAAATTTCATATCTCTGTCTGACACTTGTTCAATGGGGAATAATAATATTCATCAAACAAAAAATGAGATATACATCATATCTCTCCCCATTGGTTCCTAATTACCATTCAATCTGATAGATCAATTTGCGATGTCCAAGCAACTTCTATAAGGAGCCAACATATTCAATACATCTTCACTAATTCCTGACATACAAAACTGGCTTCAGAATATGATGATGTACTTGCAGAATCCATTCTCCAGTAAGTCACAAGAAATGAATTTGTTCCACTGTCAGTTATGACTTAGCATAACCTTCCAGTAATGTGTAGCATAACCTTCCAAGTAATGGGTAACCATAACCTCCAAGTTATAGGTAGCATAACCTCCCAGTAATGGGTAGCATAACCTTCCAGTAATGGGTAGCATAACCTTCCAGTAATGTGTAGCATAACCTTCCAGTAATGGGTAGCATAACCTTCCAGTAATGGGTAGCATAACCTTCCAGTAATGGGTAGCATAACCTTCCAGTAATGTGTAGCATAACCTTCCAGTAATGGGTAGCATAACCTTCCAGTAATGTGTAGCATAACCTCCCAGTAATGGGTAGCATAACCTCCAGTAATGGGTAGCATAACCTTCCAGTAATGGGTAGCATAACCTCCAGTAATGTGTAGCATAACCTTCCAGTAATGGGTAGCATAACCTCCAGTAATGTGTAGCATAACCTTCCAGTAATGTGTAGCATAACCTCCCATTAATGGGTAGCATAACCTTCCAGTAATGTGTAGCATGACCTTCAAGTAATGGGTAGCATAACCTTCCAGTAATGTGTAGCATGACCTTCCAGTAATTGGTAGCATAACCTTCCAATAATGAGTAGCATGACCTTCCAATAATGTGTAGCATAACCTCCCAGTAATGTGTAGCATAACCTTCCAGTTATGGGTAGCATAACCTTCCAATAATGAGTAGCATGACCTTCCAATAATGTGTAGCATAACCTCCCAGTAATGGATAGCATAACCTTCCAGTAATGTGTAGCATAACCTTCCAGTAATGGGTAGCATAACCTTCCAGTAATGTGTAGCATGACCTTCAAGTAATGGGTAGCATAACCTTCCAGTAATGTGTAGCATAACCTTCCAGTAATTGGAACCATAACCTTCCAGTAATGAGTAGCATGACCTTCCAATAATGTGTAGCATAACCTCCCAGTAATGTGTAGCATAACCTTCCAGTTATGGGTAGCAAAACCTTCCAGTTTTGGGTAGCATAGCCTTCCAGTAATGGGTAGCATAACCTTCCAGTAATGGGTAGCATAACCTCCCAGTAATGGGTAGCATAACCTTCCAGTAATGGATAGCATAACCTTCCAGTAATGTGTAGCATAACCTTCCAGTAATGGGTAGCATAACCTTCCAGTAATGGTAGCATAACCTTCCAGTTATGGTAGCAAAACCTCCCAGTAGTGAGTAGCATAACCTTCCAGTTAGGGGTAGCAAAACCTCCCAGTAATGAGTAGCATAACCTTCCAGTTATGGTAGTATAACCTCCCAGTTATGGTAGCAAAACCTTCCAGTAATGGGTAGCATAACCTCCCAGTAATGAGTAGCATAACCTTCCAGTAATGAGTAGCATAACCTTCCAGTAATGTGTAGCATAACCTTCCAGTTTTGGGTAGCATAACCTTCCAGTTAGGGGTAGCATAACCTCCAGTAATGGGTAGCATAACCTCCCAGTAATGGGTAGCATAACCTTCCAGTAATTGGTAGCATAACCTCCAAATTTTTTGGTAGTTGCCCTTATCTCTCAGCCATGGTCACTTGTCAGAGACTTCAACTTGTTCCCTGTTAACATATTCTTTACTAAGGACAATACCCCAAACTGTATAGATTGTGAAATTTATGGCTTAATTTGATAAAAGACAAAAAATAAAAAAAATAAACAGAAGCCCACTCGTGTGTTAGGTCCTAATATAGCCATAATAATCAGAAGAAGAAAGAGACCTTCAACAAGACGATGCAAATGACAGTTCTTCTTCCTCACAACCACCATAATCATTTTCTTATTCTTCTTCTTCACCACCACCAATATCATCATCATCATCATCATCATTATTGTCATCATCAGCAGCAGCAGACGCAGCAGCAGCAGCAGTAGCAACAATAACAATCACAAATCATTACAATCTTGGATCTACCATGACAAAATCAAATGACTCTCAACTTGTATTTACAACAAGCTGGTACTCGTACCCCTTCTAGATGAAAACATTCATTTAGAAATTGCACCAGAATGTAATTACAGTATGCCGGACCACGGTCACCCACTGCACACAATCTACATGCAGCATCGTCTCCTCCTGGGACCATTACAGTCAACAACCATTAATCAAGCTGCCGCCGATAAACGGGATATGTCTAAGTGGTTCCGCATTAAATGGATGATCACACTCTAGCCTGTCTGGGTCGGCACTGGTCACATTGGTCAATGTGACAGTCAGCTGACAAGCAAGCTCGCCTGTTGCCACCCAATCTTGAAATCAAATTCATGACAGAAAATGGTCTAAATGAAGCTGTTTACAAAATATTATCAATACATCAGCTATAACAAATGAGTTGACTCTCTTGTACAAAATTTAAAGGAATTCTTGCTTGATAGGTTGATACAAGGCTTGAATTTCATTAACAATACTTAATGCCATCAGTGAAAAAAATAGAAATAGCTCTATTTCAGCTATATCTCATAATTTTTATCCTTTGGCAAGAGTTATATATTCACATGGTAACTCCGTGTTGCAGTGACAGATGTGCAGCCTATCAACTGTGACGGAGTTTGTCTCGAAAGTAAAACTTGAGTTATTGTTCATTAATACCACTTTAAATCTACTGGACTACATGTGATGCACAATAGTTTCTAATGCACTAAATATTCATCCTTTTTTCAACTTTCATTTGAGCAAAATATTTATATTCAAATACATATGTGAATAACATTAGCAAATATGCAAATAATACAAATATAAATTACCGATAACCCACACAGGGTTAACTGCTATATGGTTTTAAGATTCTGGCGATATTAATCATACATGCAATTTTGTTATATATTCAAACATGCATTCTCACATACTCGTTTACAAAATGTCATTATGTTAACATTCACATAATAATTATCCCTGTATCTCATGAATATTCATGTGAAAATTCATGACTTGATTAATATTAATTAACTTTAATTCTTTTTTTTTCACATATAGTGTGTAGAAAATGACATACAATAATGTATGCGCAAACAGGGCAGCACCTATATCAGAATGGAGCTCCAATAGGATCTGTCTGATCTGGGTCTCCTCTATTTGCCTAGGTGTCAAAATGATTCTATTTGAAGTCAAGGTTATTTAAAGCACAGAACTAAGAGAGTATCAAGCAATTTCCAACCTATATTTTTACCACAACATATTTGCAACTGTACAGTCAAGGTCATGACAAGCCAAATGAAAACTATCACTAAGGCTGATTACTACTCCTGCATCTCACACTGTCTTCATGTAACATGATCTTATGTGATGTGACATGACACAACATGACATGACACGACAGGATATACTTGACAGATTCAGTCAGATTAGGAAATAACACTTCAACGGTCAACATTAACCATGTCAGGGAACCCTAAAGATCCTAAGAATTGGGAAGAGACTTCAGAATTGGCATGCCAGGTGATCCCCCAGGATTAAAATTGAACAGCCACATTTGTTGCAAATCAATGAAAACATCTTCATGAAACATTCTTATTAGCAACCCTTTTTGATAATCGGGACATTTTTTTACCATTGGTTATGCAAATGAAGCTGTTACATTATATCCAACTGACATGACTGGGACTCCTTATTTTAAGAAAAGTCTCCTGAATTTCAAGGCAGGTGTTCTGTCAGGATACTTGACGAAAACGTTAGTGTCAAACACTGAACTTGTACCACAAATCTGACAGCTTTGCAAGAAATAGTCTTATTTGTTCAGCAATAATTTAACTGGCAATAAATAAATTTAGTGCTAAACAGACCTGCTATAATGTGGGTTTAGATTGTCGGAAACACAGTATATATAAGAGCAAAAATACGATCTTGTCCCAATGATATTGATATTTATTAATGTCTAAAATTAAAAAGAAATATAATTACAATAACTGTTGTTGTTCAAAAATTAATTTGAAAGTAATTATTTACTGCCACAATGATATTGACTCTTACAGTGTTGTGGGCACTTACCGGTATGACTGCAAGACAAAATCTGAGACTGGTCAGATCAGATCATGGTCTGCACTCAGAAATTTTCAGTAAGTACCCCAATAAACAAATAATGGTTCAGCCCAAAATGAAAAAGGACAAGTCCATTTAAGAAATTTAGCATGGTTAGCATTAAACAATGTTATTTTTTTTAAACTTTAACAACACAAATAAATAAAAATATAGTGAAATTAAAGATTATGAGAATTAATTTATGAAACCAATATAAATCACCTTAGAATTATCTCTTCCATCAAAAAAAAGTATTTCCAGAGATTATTTGGCTTAATAATTTTATCAGAAACATGAGGATTTGGCTAAAAAAAATAAAACCATGATTTTTGGTACTAAAATGAAAATTAAAAAATCAAACCCATTTTCACAACTATAAATAACTTCAATATTCCTACAAAGATTTTAACCTTACATCTGTCAAATCTGTCTTTATAAAGATTCTATGATCCATTCTTTGTAATATAATTACAGAAAAAAAGTTAGAACATAGCTTTGTGAAGCACTTTTGAGTCGCTGTCATCTTGCAATTGATAAAAAATGGTAAGAGGCATGACAAAATATTACTGATAGAAAGAGCAGAGGGAAGGATTGGGCAGAGAGAGAAGAGAGAGAGAGAGATAAAGGTAAACAGTGAGTGTTGTGAATGTGCATGCAAGATAGGAAAGACAGGAAGAATAATGATAAAACTATTAAAAAAACAAGAGCATTGCGTGCAGATGCCAACATTTATCTGTTTGGTGTTTGTTTTTTAAAAAAAGGGAGATAAATTAGGCCAAAATGGACATAGGAGTTATGACCTTTAATGAAAACGTTGTCCTTGTGATAGTACAAGAGGGCCATGATGGCCCTGAATCGCTCACCTGAGTACCATTGCTTCAACTGATGTCAAGGTTTTTAAACAGACAAGGATTCTGATATAACTTAATCTAAAACATTTTACCCCTGACAATACTACACACCAAATATCTAAGCAATGGGCCATATGGTTTCAGAGAAGACTTGGGCGCAGGGTCATTTATCACCGTAGGGCCAAGACTTTGAAAATCTTTGTAATGAACCATTAGATGCTACTACATACCAAAAATCTTAGCTCTAGGCCTTATGCATTCATGGAAGAAGATTTTTTAAGATTTTCCTATATAACTCTATGTAAAACAAGTGACCCCTGGTGCGGGGTCATTTATCACCATAGGGCTATGATTTGTACAATCTTGGTAGTGGCCCATAAGATGATGCTTCATACCAAATATCTAAGCTCTAGGCCTTATGGATTCATAGAAGAAGATTTTTTAAGATTTTCCTATATAACTCTATGTAAAACAAGTGACCCCTGGTGCGGGGTCATTTATCACCATAGGGCTATGATTTGTACAATCTTGGTAGTGGCCCATAAGATGATGCTTCATACCAAATATCTAAGCTCTAGGCCTTATGCATTCATGGAAGAAGATTTTTTAAGATTTTCCTATATAACTCTATGTAAAACAAGTGACCCCTGGTGCGGGGTCATTTATCACCATAGGGCTATGATTTGTACAATCTTGGTAGTGGCCCATAAGATGATGCTACATACCAAATATCTAAGCTCTAGGTCTTATGGATTCATAGAAGAAGATTTTTTAAGATTTTTCTATATAACTCTATGTAAAACAAGTGACCCCTGGTGCGGGGTCATTTATCACCATAGGGCTATGATTTGTACAATCTTGGTAGTGGCCCATAAGATGATGCTTCATACCAAATATCTAAGCTCTAGGCCTTATGCATTCATGGAAGAAGATTTTTTAAGATTTTTCTATATAAACTCTATGTAAAACAAGTGACCCCTGGTGCGGGGTCATTTATCACCATAGGGCTATGATTTGTACAATCTTGGTAGTGGCCCATAAGATGATGCTACATACCAAATATCTAAGCTCTAGGTCTTATGGATTCATAGAAGAAGATTTTTTAAGATTTTTCTATATAACTCTATGTAAAACAAGTGACCCCTGGTGCGGGGTCATTTATCACCATAGGGCTATGATTTGTACAATCTTGGTAGTGGCCCATAAGATGATGCTTCATACCAAATATCTAAGCTCTAGGCCTTATGCATTCATGGAAGAAGATTTTTAAGATTTTCCTATATAACTCTATGTAAAACAAGTGACCCCTGGTGCGGGGTCATTTATCACCATAGGGCTATGATTTGTACAATCTTGGTAGTGGCCCATAAGATGATGCTACATACCAAAATCAAGCTAGGCTTTGGTTCAGAAGAAGATTTTTTAAATTTTTCTATATAACTCTATGTAAAACAAGTGACCCCTGGTGCGGGGTCATTTATCACCATAGGGCTATGATTTGTACAATCTTGGTAGTGGCCCATAAGATGATGCTACATACCAAAAATCAAAAGGCTAGGCCTTGTGGTTTCGGAGAAGAAGATTTTTTCAAATTTTTCCTATATTAGCCTATGTGAAATCAAGTGACCCCTGGGGCGGGGCCAATTTTGACCCCAGGGTCATAATTTGTACAATCCTGGTAGAGAGTCATAAGATCATGCTACATACCAAAAATCAAAAGGCTAGGCCTTGTGGTTTCAGAGAAGAAGATTTTTTAAATTTTCATTTTTAAAATCTATTTTTAGCTCCTGTGACCTAATTATGCGATGGACCAGAACCATTTATAAAACTTTAGTAGAGCTTCATCCAAGGAACATTCCTGCAAAATATTTTTCAAATTGGCCAAGCTGTTTAGGAGGAGATGTTGTTTGAAGCAATTGTTGACGCCGGACGCACGCACGCACGGACGACGGACGCCGGACAAAAGGCGATCAGAAAAGCTCACCTTGAGCACATTGTGCTCATGTGAGCTAAAAAAAGTATGTGATGAAACTATGGCTAAGATTAAAAGTTTTTCACAGCATTTTAATTTTTTAAACAAAAGTGCTGGTTATCGCAAAATTCGCTTGTCCTGCAATTTTTATCAATTTAAGGGTCGCAACTCTGAAGTGTCTGAGATTCTGACTGTTTTTCAAATTCAATTGAGATACTTTGCCAATCCACATTGTGACAAAGTTTGGTAAAGATTGGTTTATGTTTGTCAGTGTTAGAGAGCAGACACTGTTAATTTTGCTATTTTTCATCAATTCAAGGGCCATATCTCTAGAGTGTCTGAAGACATTTTGGCTGGTTATCAAAGTTGGTTGAGATATTGTGCCAATTTTAAGAGTAAGAGAAAAAACACTGTTAAATAAACATTGTCTTTTTTATCAATTCAAAGGCAATAACTCTGGAGTGTCTGGGCCATTCTGGTTGGTTAGCATACTTGTTCTAGATATTGTGCCATACAGTGGCGCTATCGTATCAGTTGTCAAAAAAAGCGTATATCCTTTGTATCGCATCGTATCGTATCATATAGTATACTCAATCGCATCGTAACGTATCGAATCGTATCCAATCGCATTCAATTGTATTACACATAATGAACAGGAGCTTATCGCATCGCATCGTAAAGCAATGGTGTATCGTACATCGTATATTGTAAATCGCTTAACGTATATCGTATCGAATCACTCTAAGATTTTTGGCAGTCTATGTTTCGGGACACCCTTTATTTTTTTATTTTTTTTATAGAAAATAATTATTATTCGTGTTAAATTTTTATCATAAATTATATTATATAGTATAATCTTATTATTTGTTTAGTTAAAATAACATTTTTTAACTTTTTATGTACCGGTATATACATGTGTAGTGGCCTACGTGACTTTCTGCAGCAGACGCCGTGCGTCGTTAAGCAATTTTATGCAAGTGTGAAAAATATGTATTCGAAAACATTAAATCTGTATTGAAGTAAACACTGGGCTACATACATTCCTATAAGTTAATTTGATGTGTTTGATCAAAATTTTCATGATTAGCAAGTCAGAAAATTAACAATTCAAATCTGACCTAATTATGCATAATCAAACTCCGATTTCGTCCAAGATGTTGCTTCCTTTGAATAACTTATTTTCCGGGACCTATTTCCTCTGCAGTGTTCCCTTGCGTGCTCTTATTTAAAACATTGAAAGAGATGATCATAACTTACGCATATACCTACATTATAATTCTAATGTGTATTTTTTTTTTATTTCCTACTTTAATTACCCCCCCCCCCCCTTCTCTCTCCACATATGCAAATGTCATAATTCGCACAGAACATATTTCGTTTTCTTCTCTCCCTCTCTTTCAGTTTGAATAAGCAATATAATATCTGGAGGTCTTGGATTCGAAACCCAACCGGGGTACATTTCTCCGGTGATAGCGTCAAGACGTATAAAATTTGTACTAGATTTGCCCTTGTCTTGCACTCGGCAAATTGGGGTTGCTATGGGAACTCGGAGAACTCAGTACTGGTTCTAAGTAGGAACTTCTCTCCCATGTATCGGTCGGTGCTATTCCCCTGACACGTAAAATAACCAATGTGTCTTTTCGCAAAATGAGCTAGGGTATCGCACCCGGACTCACTTGTATCCAACCACTGTCTTTTCCGATGCTTTTTTTTTTTTCAGCAAAATAAAAAAAACACAAAAAAACGGGCCCCTACAATAGAAGATTAGCATACTGCCTTTAAGAATAGAGGCATACGGTTTTAGTCACATTATTGATCCCTCCTTGTCCGTAAAATCACAAATTCACTACATGATAAAAGTTAAATGGGAAAAATCTATAAATTCCATATTATTACATGTATAGTTCGCTTAAAATATATCTGATTTTTTTTCTCATGTATGTACATTTATGCATGAATGTGTATATTTAACCAATGTAATTGTATTTCACCAGACGCATGTCATACCTTCTTATCAGTGGGCACAGCATGTGTTAATTTATGTAATGCCGATACCGATATACCGTCACTCACCCCCCACCCCCAATCCCACCCCAAGGCGAGGGAAGGACAATCAACCTTTACACAACATGAATGTTATAACCGTACTTATTAACGTGACAGAAAACATGAAAGATGGTCGCAGGCCTATAGTGAGAACATTATCACAGAAAGAACCAGGGTGTTATGTACGTAGTGTCACTGGGTAACTTAGTCAATAACTGTTCTTCTATTATAATAAATATTATACAATAATTTACATGTAACTTAGAATAAGTATGTGTATATACATACATACACTATTGAGCACTTACGTAATATAAACTGTACCGACTAAATTAATACCTTCTGACTAAAAGCTCTGCCGCCTACGCGATATAGAGTATATATTCACAATATTGCGATTCTACATAATGAGTGTGACCCTTAATACAGAAAACTCAAAATTCTTCATCCTACCAAGGAGTGTCCCGAAGACAAAGGAGGAATATACTAGACAACAACAACATCACTACAAATTTCTTCCATTAATTAATTTGATTCATATTGTTTATTCCTTTTAATGTATATCATTATTACATTATAATTCTAAAATTAAATTGTCATCATAGAAATATTATATTACGAAGAGGAAGACATTCTATATATCAGTATATTTCCATAGCAAATCTTGTTGATGATGATATTAATAATAAAAAAATCTCTTTCTCTCTCTCTCTTTCGAGGGGGTGGGGTTCTTTACAAATTAAAGACTAATGGACTTTTAAACAAGATGGCCCTTGGTCGCTCACCTGAGAAAGATGATTGCTTAAGAAATAAAGATGATTAAGTGTAAAAGTGAAATCTGGCTTTTTTTATGGTGAAATGGGCATAACTCCTAAATTTTCAAGTCAGTATCAGTTATAATTGAACCCGATTGTGAGATTATGGGCATAAACATTGTCTTAAAGTTTAAAAATGATTGTTAAAAAAATGAAGATGCTAGAGTGTAAACAAAGTGATTTCTGACATTTTTTTAATATTAAAAGGGGCATAACTTCTGAACTAATTGACGGATCTCAGCCACAATTGAACTCAATCGAGACATTATGGTCATTAACATTGAAATGAAGTTTGAAGATGATTGCTCAAAAGATGAAGATGCTAGAGTGTAAACAAGTGAAATGGCATTTTTTTATATTAAAAGGGGCAACTCCTGACCTAATTGACGGATCTCAGCCATAATCAAACTTTATCGAGACCTTATGTCATAAGCATTGTCATAAAGTTTGAAGATGATTGCTCAAAAGATGAAGATGCTAGAGTGTAAACAAAGTGAAAAATGGCATTTTTTTATATTAAAAGGGGCATAACTCCTGACCTAATTGACGGATCTCAGCCATAATCAAACTTTATCGAGACCTTATAGTCATAAGCATTGTCATAAAGTTTGAAGATGATTGCTCAAAAGATGAAGATGCTAGAGTGTAAACAACTTGAAATATGGCATTTTTTGAATATTAAAAGGGGCATAACTCCTGACCTAATGGTACGATATCAGCCATAATCGAACTTGGCCGTGATTTTATGGTTATAAACATTGAAATAAAGTTTAAAGATAATTGCTCATGAAATGAAGATGCTAGAGTGCAAACAATGTGAAATCTGGCTTTTTTGAATTTTAAAAGGGGCATAACTCCTGACCTAATGTTCCGATATCAGCCATAATCGAACTTGGCCGAGATTTTATAGTTATAAACATTGTTTTAAAGTTTGAAGATAATTGCTCATAAAATGAAGATGCTAGAGTGCAAACGAACAAATTGTGGACGACGGACGGACGGACGGACGGACGGACGGACATTCATCGATCCTAAAAGCTCATCCTGAGCACACGTGCTCAGGTGAGCTTAAAATATGGAAATCACATACGAGTAAGTCTTAGAGTATTCTTATGATTGATAAAACAAATAAAAATATTTTTTATAGTTAAAACAGTGAGTATAATATAGCATCAGTTCTTTTATAGGAACAAATAATATGTGCTTATGGTTGAAAGCATGGGACCAATTTAGGAGTTGTAAATTAGATTTTCTTCTATCATCATGTATAAGCTGCAATAGAATCGGCGACCTCTTCACTAATTACTTCTCTTCGAACAAGATGGCCTTCCGGTCTTCATTTTTTTAATTAAATAATTGTTTAAAGAAGCAGCAATACGGGTATATAAGGTGCAGGTTGCATGCAGTTGCTCATGCATCATTACATTTTTTTTCGGCTATTTGACATTTAACAAGAAGTTCTCTAGCACGTGCTATACTTCTATGTGTTGGTTCACAAGCGCTCATTGAGCGGTCGCGATCGTATATAAAAGGGTATGGACCAATTATATTCATAATTTTTTTAAGAAAAGATATTGTGTTAATAAACACAAGTAGCAGAGTACTGTTCTCATTTTTTTTATTGTGATTGTTATTATTACACGTAATCATAAAAATATATTTATAAATAATCTTCATTAAAAGAAACTTAACCTTCTCTCATTACATGTGCCGTTAACAGTGGTCTCGATGGAAATCGCAGAGTCCATCGCTTTTTCAGGGGGACCGCAATTTAGTATGTCCCCATTTCCTGTCGTTTGCTATGTTTATTTCAGAGGAACACAAGATTTACCAGTTATATGTAACGATAAATATTGTTAACAACATGAAATTTTTGCATATTTCTGGACTTGTAGTCAAATCAAGCTTGCAGGTACATGTATAAAAATATCATGTAAACCGTGCTTACCGTGTATCGTATATCGCATAATGTAAATTGCAGATCATGGATCGTATATCGTATGGTATCAGATTATAAACGCATCGCATCGTATTGTATCAAATCATAAAGGTAAATTAAACTTGCTATCGTACATCGCATATCGCAGATCGTATATTGCATATCGTTCGTATTTCAATCGTATTTTTGGACAACTGATACGATAGCACCACTGTACATATTGGAAACAAGTTTGTTAAAGATCAGTTCAAGTTTGTCTGATTTAGAGAGCAGACACTGTTAATTTAGCAATTTTTTCATCAATTCAAGTGCCAAGTAACTCTGGAGTATCTGGGACAATCTGGCTGGTTATCAAACTTGCCCAAATACGTTCTGACCAAGTTTGGTAAAGAATGGTTCATGCTTGTTTGAGTAAGAGAGTAAACAACATTAGTGGATTCTGCCCGCTCACAGCTGCAGGTGAATCCATATTGAGCCCCATCTGGGTCAAAATGGACCTAAGAGTTATGACTCTTGATTGAAATGTAGACCTTTTGATAGTGAACAAGTATGTGTAGTTTGATGACAGAGGGTTCAAAAGTTTAGGAGTTATGGCTAAGGTTAAAGTTTTTCACAACGCCAATGCAAATGACAATGATGACAACATCAACAACACCTGAGTGATGATACCTCCAATCTTTTTTCGTGAAAAACAGAAAAGCTATAACAGATGAGTGTCTGAGAGAAAGAGAGACAAAGAGAAAGAGAGACATATAGAGAAAGGATAGCATATCAGTGAGTGAGTGAGTGAGTGAGTGAGTGAGTGAGTGAGTGAGTGAGTGAGTGAGTGAGTGAGTGAGTGAGTGAGTGAGTGAGTGAGTGAGTGAGTGAGTGAAGTTGTGCATGACTGTGTTTGAGAGAGAAAGATGGACAGAAAGACAGGACATGAGAAAGAAAACTTTCAAGGTAAAGAAATAAAAGTTACATTTGTTCATTTATATCAATTCTCAAATGTTTTTAATGAGTGAGATTACTGTTTTTTTGTATGGATGCTCAACAAAGGGGTGGTAACATTGCTGACAAAAAGAGAACAAGCTACCATCAAATGAATGCCTTGCCCCAACGGGGCCTTAGACCTTGGGGGTCAAGATCAATTGAAGGTCAAGGTCATCTGGCGGGTAGAGCTCATCAAGGTGCATGCACCTGTGAAGTTTGAAGGCTGAAGGTGGAAGGACTGCTGAGTTATGGACAAGATTAATGTTTTGCATCAAATAGACAGACAGACCAAAAACAATATGCCCTGAGATCTATTAAAATACGAGCCTATTTACATTACTTTAAAAATCAATTTCCCAAAACTTAATAACTGATCTGTCACATTTTTATGTCATTTATTAAAAAAAATATTCAAATGATTTTGTGGAATTCATAAAATCTAAAGGTCAGAAGATTGCAGGAATAGTTTTTTCCCCCTGTTTTATGAGCATGGGTTTTGCTTCCATTTAAAATGGCTTTTTCAAAGATGATTTAGAAACAAAATAACACAGCTGATGCTCATCTATCTCGACAGCCACTGATTTGTATGTTTGTTGGGTTTAATGTCCCACCAACAATGCTTAAGTCATTTAGAGAATATGTCTACTTTAGACAGATTTTGTGCAGAAACACTGCGGTATATAACGCCGAAGACTTATAGCATGATACCACACCCAGTTACATTATCCTGACACCAGGCCAACCAGTCCTGGAACTACCCTTATATGCTGAACACCAAGCAAGGGAGCTATGCAAGTTCCAATATTCACGACTATGGTATATTGCTGCTGCGGATCAAACTAGTTCCTGATTTGTACAAGTATCAGTTCCTTGAAAGGTCTTTTAAACAATTACTGGTCATGGTGGTCCAAACTCATAACCTTCAGATCCAAAAACATTGGAGTCTACCACTTAACCACAGCACCCTTGCTTTGCTAGGATTGGCTATGCCACGGCAAGGCATATTCATTATCATAATACTTACAGCTATTTATTATTTGACATTGTGCTCAAACAGCTGTTTCCTGTTTCGTATAACCATCACATATTTTCTTATATTTAACAAGTTACATATAACTTTTAGGTTGAATTGCATCACTCCGTGTCATGCGCATGTATTCCATGTATGTACATAGTGTGTTGAACTCGCACAGCTGGGTTAAATGTGTTTGATTCATTATTCATAAGATGTTGAAAATGTATGAGAAATAATATATTAAACCGCTATTTTAGTTATTATTTGAAACAATTTCTTTTTGGTGTTAAATTACAAAAGGTAATTTGTTTGCAGTCCGTTCATTTATGTTTTGTTTGTTGTTATAATCGCAATTTGCTGTCAGTATATGTCATATGATAAAAAGAATCTGACATGAACTGTCATTTCATATCAAATTTTAACTTAAAACTTAATCATGAAAATGTTATTAAGTTAGCCAGAGGCTTGCTTTATTACATTTCATAAACTTGTTTTGTAAAATTTAATATGAAATAACAATTCAAGTAAATCCTATATGTATGTTACCTATAGCACTCAAAGAATGGACTTAATTTAATTTTCTTCATAATGAAAATGATTAAAGTTGCTCGGCAACAGTTGCCCTGGGTGATGCTATTCAACTGGTATAAATCATCACTGATGAGCAGTTCTCTCAGTGAACATGGTAAAAATTGAAACATATATAAAGTTATCATTAATTTTCATAGTGGAATAATTAAATTTTGGACAGAGATTCATTTATGAGTTTTCAAAGGGGCCTTAGTTTCATGGGGGACTAGTTTTCACTTTTGTGGGGTTGAGGGGTTGGGGAGGAGTAATTATCTAAGGGGACTACTTTTCATACAAAGGGGACTAATTTTTATGAGGCTAAAATTCCTGGATAGTTTCAACTGATCCATCAGTAGATTTCACATATTCTAAAAATAAATCTACAAATGAATGTACCAAAGGTGTTGCCTTTAAAATGAAATAAAAATGAGTAACTGGTGCTGCACGCAACACCTGAGGAGCGTAATTGTTCTGTTACCATAGAAACCAAAATTTTCGTCCGAGAAATAACAAAAACAAAGTGACATGCAGAATCTCCATACTGCCATCTATTCATATACCAAGTTTCATAATAGTATTTTAAAACGTTTTTAAGTTTCCGGACATCCAGACGTACAGACAGACGGAGGGCAAACCTATAGTTCCCTCCAGTGTAAATACCAATAGGGGACTAAAAATGAATGTCTTGTGTTTAGGAGACTCCCTAGCTGAGAAGTGTCACATAAATGCTGGTAGTTCAGCTTAAGTTGCATCATTTTATATCATGGTATACTGAGTCACTACTAATGATTACTGTCTAGGGCATCAAAGGTCAATACACAATATTGTTGTGCCCGACTTGGGGTATTTGACAATTGTTGTTTAGCCATTGCTAAGGGAATGGACAATATATGGGCCATATGTAATGCTTTTCAGCAGACAGCTCTCTCTTGTTATATATGCCTATCCAAACCTGCAATTTGGCTCCCGAAAGTGCTGCAAATGTGGAAATTGTGATATATTCAATCATACTAAGTTTTAACACTAGAAGAGTGTCCATAAGACACAAATGCAACCGTATTTGCCTTTGTAATAAAAGCAAAGGCTATATTACTCATAAAATTTTGGAGATGTATATGACACAGCTACCTTTGGTTCAGCTGGTAAGCAAACACACTTAGGGTGAGATAACAAACACACTAGGGTGAGATAACAAACTAAGGCTGAGATGACAAACAAACCTAGCTGAGATAACAAATAAACTTAGGATGAGATTACAAACAAACTTAGGCTGAGGCTAACAAATTAGGCTGAGATTACAAAGGAAACTTAAATAATCAATTTAAGGCTGAGATTACAAACTAAATTAAGCTGAGACTATTGACCCCTCGACCATGAGTACTACTCTTAAAGCTGGTTTAAAATAAACCTCTGCTCCATTTAGACAATGCTGTTGAAGATTTGGATAAGGCCATTTATGACAGTTTTATGAAACATCAGCTTTAGGAATGTCCCACTAATTTACACTGACAAGGAAATCAAGCATACAGTTATCCCATATTGCTTCTAACCATCCAATAAACACTGGCGAGAGAAGAGACAAGCAGGGAAGAATATGGGCTATTGACATATTGATACAGTCATCCATTAGGAAAACAACATAATCATCACTATCTGGTTCCTTGTCTCTTGTGTCCCTCGTATGTCTTACCACCTTGGTCGGAACATGGAAAATTCTTTCGACTGTCCATCAGCATGGGAAATAAGAACTATCAGTCTGTCCTGAATTTCCTCCAGAGAAATGCATTATGCATAAACAACTAACCCATGTCTAACCTAATGAGTTTGATTGGCCTTTTCCATTAGATTGTGTTAATGCACAACATCTGTGGTAACATATCTGGCTTTCGTTTCACTTTAAATCTCTTAGTAAGATTTCTCTTCACTCAAAATTTAGAATATCCAGATATGCCATAAGGCCTGGAAATGTCCTATGGAATAGCTAGGAATGCCATATATGGCCTAGAAATGTCCTAGGGAATAGCTAGGAATGTCATATATGGCCTAGAAATGTCCAATGGAATAGCTAGGAATGCCATATATGGCCTAGAAATGTCCAATGGAATAGCTAGGAATGCCATATATGGCCTAGAAATGTCCTAGGGAATAGCTAGGAATGCCATATATGGCTGAGAAATGTCCTAAGGAATAGCTAGGAATGTCATATATATATATGGCCTAGAAATGTCCTAGGGAATAGCTAGGAATGTCATATATGGCCTAGAAATGTCCAATGGAATAGCTAGGAATGCCATATATGGCTGAGAAATGTCCTAGGGAATAGCTAGGAATGTCATATATGGCCTAGAAATGTCCTAGGGAATAGCTAGGAATGTCATATATGGCCTAGAAATATCCAATGAAATACCTAGAAATGCCATAAGGCCTGGAGATGTCCTATGGAATATCTAGAAATGTCATATATGGTCTTCGACATACCCTATGGAATACCTAGAAATGCCATAAGGCCTGGAAATGTCCAATGGAATACCTAGAAAAGCAATAAGGCCTAGAAATGTCCTATGGAATACCTTGAAATGCCAAATGAAAAAGCTAGAAATGCCATAATTAGGCCTGGAAATGTCTCCTCTCTGAAAAGGGATTTAAAAAGTCTATAACATACTTTTTGAATTATGTTCTGGATCTGTGCTGTTTGCCCAGGCACCATGCAGTTAAGTGAAATATAACCTTGCATGTCACATAAGACATGTCTCTGCTGCAATGGCCAATTAAATATTTGATCCTAGCCTGACAGAAACTGATTTATTCCTCTATCATTAATTTTTAGTGAATCTGCTGAGTTTTAATATCTTTCTCATTTGGATTTACAGATGAATTAAAACCATAAATTTCTAAAACTAAAAAACATTTCCATTTCATTACAGTAAGGAAAGAAGGAAACCCAATCTAATATAACGAGAGTGAGTTCTTGATTTCAGAAACCTTTATTAATCATTATAGTCATACACCAAGAATCAACTGCAGAATAAAAGCTGCAAAAATGATTAAGAATTTTTTGTATGTGTCTTATTAGTAAATATTCTACATGCAAGCTAATGTTTCAATGTGCAATTCATAAACTAGAATCTGAGTAGGGATAACAGTCTTATAACATGAAATATTATTGATGCTGTGTTTCCACTAGGCGTCAGTATGGAAAAGATTTTTTTTTTTTTTATTGCTAATGGCGCCACATAATCAAAAAGGGAAGCAACCACCATTATTATTGTAAAAAAAAGAACAACACTTTATGAATCAGTTACTTGTATTAACTGATGTAAAAAAGAAATGAGATTAATAATATGCAAGTATTCTGTCATTATTAAAAAGAAATTCAACAAATTTAATTGGAATCTGATAAATTCTGCCAAAATTCATAGGCCACTGGTTTTTAAACTTGGTTAACGGACCTTGCCAGCATCCTGTTTCATCAAAGCTCAGATAAAAGGTTTTGGAAGATGTTTGGTGACCTTAAAATATTCAGATTTTTATATACATAATGTCAACTTGAACAAGAGGGCCATGATGGCCCTAGGTCGCTCATCTGAGAACCAGGTATAAGTGGGAGGAAAAGAAACAGTAAATATCTTATGATATTGTGGAAAATGGGCTCTGCCCTCAGCCAGCCATAAATCAAGTGAGTACTTTAGGACAAGAAGATGGTTGCCATGTTTTTCCATGGATCAAATATAATTTGAACAATCTTGGCAGAGAGTGACCTAAGGAACATCTGTGCCAAATGACTTTGAAATCCAGCCAGTACTTTTGGAGGAGAAAAGTTTTGAAGTTTTTACTATATACATATATGGAAAATGGGCTCCACCCCATGGCGGCCTGTTTTTAAACGGATCAAAATAATTTGAACAATTTTGGTATAGAGCGACCTAAGGAACATCTGTGCCAAATAATTTTGACTTTTTAGAACACATTTTAGAAATCTCTGAAACAAATGGCCTAAAGCCAAGATATTTGTGAAAATGACATGTATCATTGCCTAGTGGAAATATTAGACATGCTGTTTGTAAATGATGCATGCACATGTTATTAAAATATTCAGAAATGGCTTAGCTTAATTAATGTTGTGCTTCAAAAACATGTGTGGCATCTTTGATGCTTTGCATCAAAATTAATCTTGTATTTCTATCAAACAAGCCATGTTTATCACATGGTTTGGTCTTGTCTTGCATCTCACTCCATCATAAAGCTGTGAAAATAACCTGAGAAATTCCATATCCCAAGTATATATGTTTTAAAAGAGCAGTCCCTATATGGATGCCAACATTCGTCTGTTTGCGAATAATTTAAAAAGGAGGAGATAAATTACAATAAAGCTCACTTATAATGAAATCATGGGGACCTGGCCAATTATTTCATCTTATTCAAATTTCGTCTTATCCATATAACGAAATTTCGTAATAAATGTTTGTATATAGAGAAATTTCGTTATACACTGTCTTTCAATTCTTGATACTAAAATGATTAGGGAATAATTCCATCAAGTATAAATGAATGGTTACAAAAGGGAATAAAATGTGAAATAAAAACACAACCTTGTTTTATTAAATGTATATTTTCATGATTCAATACATGTACACATGTAAAAAAAAGAAAAAAAAAAACAAACTATGTATTTAAGAACTTTTGAAAAAGTCACTGATTTTTGTTTGTTTGAGGCTCATGTAAAATGCTTTGTTCAACATGATGTGCTGAGAAAACACTTTCTGCAATGTCATCAGATTTTTCCAAATAATGTCTAACAGTATCAATGTTATACAGAGCAGCCTCTTTTGATATGCATGAAAAAGTGGGTGGAAGAGCAGAAATGTGGCGCACAGTTATCGACAAACAACAGAACCTAATGATTAAAAATGCAAGGCCAGATATTTACATTGAAGTTTTAGGATGTCAAAATGTTGCTACAGTATGAAGTATAACAGTAAATCAGCCGATGAATCGTGAGAATACTGTTCTGAGTCATGTTATTATTGGAGATGATGATGATGATGATGATGGTGATCAATTGATCAATCAATCAACTTACGTACGTAATAACGGAATATAAATTACTAACATTGAGTACATAATTGTCAGAAGATGCCATATTGTTCCGTCATAGTTACCCCCCTTGAATGACCAAGTTTTGCTTTTGAACTATCTGTACAGCATATGTGTTTTATTAGAAAACAAAAATTGACAAAATCTACTTACCTTTCGATTCTGTCAACACAAATTTATCCTAGGTTAGGGTAATTAGAATATAATACATGTATGTGAGTGACATGCATTTATTATTCACATGAAACTG
>CM037783.1:18678215-18728215 GCA_021229015.1 Solen grandis | reverse complement strand
TGTACTGTAATAGGCTGAACTTACGAAATTGCTACCCTGAACTGGTGAAGACCCCACGTTGCTGTACTTCCACATAGATTATGCATTCAATATGACTATGCTATCATAGGTAATGAAGGCAATGTTTCTCAGGTAAGCAATTCAGGGCCATCTTGGCCCTATTTTTACCAAAAATGGCTGTTTTAGGGTTACAGGAGTATTTAACTTTGGAAGGTTTCAACTGTTAGCCACTATTTATGAGTCACAGAGGATTCTTTAAAACTTAATTTCAAATAATGTAATCTGTTGTTGTTGTTTTGGTGTTTATTTTCAGACTGAGCATATTCTTTCTGCAATGCAAAGGTTTCATTTGAAATATGGAGGTACAGACTTCACATTCCAGTACGATGGAGGTAGTCAGAAGGATATGAAATACTGGCTGGACAGGAAGTTAAATGGACTGCCTTGTAAATACAGGCTCCAGTCAGGAGAGGGTCTTGGAGGGAAGCTTGAACATGCCATCAGGGACAGCTTTAATAGAGGCCATGATAACGTGATAGTGATAGGTACCAGAATATTTAGGTTTACATTCTGAATTTTGGTGTTACTGCCTTTTATTTTTCCCACATTTTTGTAGAATGTCAAAATTCAGTAATAAATTGTACATGTATCTGATTTTATTTTTGTTACTCTGTTTTATTTCATACATGGACATCTGACAGTAAGCAGTTTAAAGTAATTTTTTAAAAACTAAAGGAATATCAGTTTGTCAACTACCATTATGACCCTTCAGATCACATATAATGCTGTCTCATGTATCTAATTTGTGACCTAGAAACTATGCCCCATGTTCTCGAAAATAAAAGTGGTACTTCAGTATGATTTTCATACTTAGATTCAATCTACGCCCATTAAAGTATGACCATGGTCAATGAAGTGATTGTGGGAACCTTTTTAGATAGACTAAGGGCAAAATAACCTATAACTCCAAGTCAATGGATGATTGCATATGAAGTCTTTTTAAGCTTTGAAGGACCACGATCATAATTAAATAATGGATAGATTACCTTAATTTCAATTGAGTTTGAGAACGATACTCAAGTTTGAGTCTAAGATCGTTCTTATAATGGTATCTTTTGTATCCAGACTTAGAAACCATGCCCCATGCTCTTGAAAATTAAAAACTGTACTTAAGTATGATTTTCATACTGGGACTCAAACTATGCCCATTAGTTTCAACAAACATAAGATCATTCTTAAATATTTTTTAGAACACAGGGCCATGTTATACTGGACCTGATATTTACTGTAGTATAACATAAATCAGAGTAAGAATTTGGGTCTATAATCTGAACCAAATTGTAATGATAATTGTATTATATTAGATCTGCACTATATATTGTTATTTTTAAAAGACAATACAAATACTGTTGTTGAAACTTATATTATACTCCAATCAGATGGCTGTCTTCATTTTCTTAATGGGACGGTTTACACCTACAGGGGCGGACATTCCAGGTATAACAGAGTCAGTTCTTGGCGACGCATTCACAGCCCTTAGGGGCCAGGGAACTTCGGGTCCAGGTATGGTAATGGGTCCGGCAAAGGATGGTGGTTACTACTTGATAGGCTTCAATAAACAGTCCATGCCACACCTAGGTAATCAACAGTTTTCATTATTTGTCTTAGGATAAAAATTGTGATACAGATAAAACTAGAAAACAAGTTCTTTGATTTAACAACCTCAGTAATTTAGTTTAAAACTAATTGAAGTTAAGACTAATTCTTTTACGTCAAGTAGTTGTAAGAACTTGTTTCCTAATTGACGTAAAAGAATTAGTCTTAACTTCAATTAGTTTTAACGTCAATTAGGAAACAAGTTCTTACAACTGGGGGCCGCCGTGGCCGAGGGGTTACAGTCGCAGACTACAAATCTCTCAGCCCCTCACTGCTGTAGGTTCGAATCCCGGTAGGGACTTCGGATTTTTCACGTGAGGGAGCCTTCCAGCTGGCTTGCGGTAGGTCAGTGGTTCAACCCGGGTACCTCTGTGTACTCGGGGTCTTCCTCCACCTGTAATTAGCTGGACGTCGCTATATGATTGAAATACTATCGCAGCGACGGTAAACCCCAATACAACAATACAACTACAACAAGTTCTTACAACTTATACTAATCCCTCTCAACAGTTCTGGGTTAAACTAGTACTTTGCATCTGTATATGCTACATAATTATTATTTTTTGTCTGTTTTAAATTTGATTGAGTGTGAATTAATGGCACTAGGTATAATACATTTGGTATTTTAATTCAACGAAAAATAGGTTAAAAATAAAAAAAGTGATTTAAATACTATTTGAAAAGTTCTTATGCTTAAGATATAACACAAAATTGCAATATGCATACTTTGTCAACATATTTGCTGCACATTAGGTAATTACTGCACATTATACTTGCATACTGCAGATACTATCTTCAAAGATATTGACTGGGGGACGGAGCGAGTGTTTCAACAGCAGCAAGACCGTGCCTCCCAGCTGGGTGTGCCATGCGCTGTGCTCAATGAAGTGCTACAGGATGTGGTAGGTTCCTTAGCAATAAACGCCATTCACATGTGCATGATAAACTGCAATTCTTTTATTTTGGTGAAAATAAAAAATAGCCATGTTGTAGATTAAATTCATATTTTAACAAATAAAATAATTACAGTTTATCTAGACATGAGTATCTGTTACATTTTTAAAGGTCTGTATACTTTTTATATTTTTTTTTCAATCCAAATACATTCAGCACATTGTATTTTATGATAAAGGTAGCATTTAAGATTAATCTTTTGTTTTCAAACAAACACAAGGAAACACATATACTGGTAAAACAGTGTATACATGTAATTACGTTTATTGATAATTAGAAAAAATCTTCAAATGGAATAGCACATTGAATACAAGATAATGGTACAGTGTGGATCCACTATCAGATACTCCATTAAAAAGCAATATCAAATATCACATGTTCTAAAGTTGGACCCTAATGCCTGATTTATGATTTTGCTTAATCGATTTCAGATGCATTTTTACATGTTTATAATAAAAAATTATAACAGAGTCTTATCTGCTTTGACAACAAAAGTGCAGCCCTTCATCCAAGGTGGGTGTGAATTTCTATCTAGATTAGTTTTCATCCTAGATTTACCCATGTTGTGGTGTATTATGTTTGTTGCAGGACACAGAGGATGATGTGGCGTTGTTTGAACGAGAGGTGGGAATGTCCAGGAAAGGCCTGGTCAGTGAGAAGTGGAGCATTGTCATCCCCACCCTGAATGAGGCCAAAAACATAGTGACCACACTCAACGATCTCACAAAGGTAAAGTTGTGATGAATTCCAGAGAAATGCAATGTCTGTGATTAAGAGTTTGTACTTAATTTCAATGGTTTTACATTCTCTGAGTGGCATTTGCTAAACAATTAGATTTGAATTAACCCTTTCCCTCATATAGACTCATTTTGACGCACTCAGTAGGTATCACATAAAGCCTGATCTGCAGAAAACCACAGTTAAACCTTACCAAATTTAATTACAAAATCCTCATTTCCAGACCACTGAGGAGTGTTTTTCTTCCACATTGATAGGGAAACAAGCTTTTACTGATACTACATAATGAATCTGTCTTTTTCTTTTTTTATTTAATTTTAATTTTCTTCATGCATGACTATGTTTATTTATGTGATTATCTTCTAGTTTGTTTAGGTATGTATGTCTACTTGATATTTTGAATCTCCCTTTGGCAGTATTTCATTCTGTGTCAATTGTTGCCTACATTAGACAGTTTTAGTCCTGTCTAATGTCTATATCTAGCAAAAGAAATGTGTAACCCTTTCCCACATAGAGGACACCATGAAAAGACCTATGTGAACAGCATAAAGCCAGATCAGCCTGCAAGTAACTCGCAGGCTGATCAGGTTTTATGCTGTTCGCTGCTCCTCAGTGGTCTGGAAATGAGGATTTTGTAATTAAATTTAGTAAGGTTTAACTGTGGTTTTCTGCAGATCAGGCTTTATGTGGTACCTATTGAGTGTGTCAAAATGAGTCTATATGAGGGAAAGGGTCAAAATGAGTCTATATGAGGGAAAGGGTCAAAATGAGTCTATATGAGGGAAGGGTTAAGGAATTTTACTGTACTTGAGGTTTTTTGATCGCCAAATGACTTTTTATTCTATATAAAACTATAAAAAATTGATAAAATCTGGATTTTCAGGGTTTGTTAAATGTTCAACTTTTACTAATGGACATGTGGCATGACACCAAAACCATTTTGTGTCGAGCCCGCTTGTTTCAGCTCGACATAATTGCCACAATGGCCGGTTGGTGTATTAAGTGCATTATTTCATCTCATTGTCCTAAAATGCTTGTACATACTGTAACTTAGACATGATAGATCAAATAACATGGCAGTAAGATTTGTCTTTATGAGATGGCATGTGGCGCTAAAGAATTGGGTCCCTGCTCCCAGGTCAAGGTCACATTAAGAGGTGAAAGCTCACGATGTCTGGTGTGTATAGATGTTTGTAGCTGGTCCATATCTCCTTTATGCAAATTACTGTAAAGTCATTAATTTTTGTTGACATTTAATTTTGTAGAATCTGTAAATAAGACAATTTTGTTGGTACATATAAATGAGAATTCATGTTCTAGAACACATGAAGAATATTAAATAAAAAGTTTTTCGTGGGGATGGATATATGTGGTAAAAGCCATTCACAAAATCAACAAAAATGAGTCTCCCATGAAATTTAATGACTATAATACTCAGTCAATGGGACTATTACCGGTAAATGTGTAATTGTGTGTGTTTGTTGTGCATGTCTGCATGCAGGGTACTCAAGGAGTGTCTTGTTTTCCCTTTTACAGAGCTGCAGTAGTGTAGACAATCTGAAGGAAATAATCATATGTGATGGAGGCAGCACTGACACCACTGTCCAGCTGGTACAGGAATACATGGCCACTTCCTCAGTCCCTGTGAAACTGGTTCACAGTATACCAGGTACGTCAGGTCGCGTTACTGTGTGTCCCTTAAATATTTCTTGGTTACGAAAAAGTAGGGTAGTCATATCAAAATAACTGATGAAATGTTTCGAGGGCTGACCACAAAACTGTTCCAACACCTCCTATCTCTCTCTCTATATATATATATGTACTCAGAAGAGTTTCATGGTCAGCCCTTGAATCGTGTGTTATTGACTCCATAGGATAGGATATTTGGTTATTCAAAAGAGGTATATAAGATATAAACTTTTTCCTCATGAATATTCATGTACTTATTTATGACTTGATGAAGACTTATTAACAGAGCTACCCATAAATTGTATATGAAACAATGGATTTTTCTTTGCCATGCAGACTGTGTAGAATTTGAGCTACAATATTGTATAATCTGATAGTGACGTCAGGGCTATTACTTAAAAAAAGTGAAAATATATGAAAACTATCAAAAAGAAGTATCTAGCAGTTCTTAAATGGACAGATAGAGAATTTTTATGGAGAAAAAAAACAACAACAACAAACAAATGGATCTTACATATTAAAAAATAAAATATATTGGAAATACAGATGAGGATACAAGTAGATAGTTTTAGAAAAATCTTTTTAAAAGAGAGTTCATTACACCTGTACCTAATTAATGACAGGTAGAGGGCACCAGCTGGCTGCTGGAGGGAAGGCTGCCACGGCTGACCTGCTACTCTTTCTGCATGCTGACAGCAAGCTTCCACAAAACTTTGATCAGGCAGCTCATCGATGTCTCCAGACACCTGGAAATGTGGCTGGAGCATTTGAGTTTTCATTGGATGTTTTGGCTGATAAAGAGCTGTAAGTTTAAATGTCTGAACTTCCATGGTATCCTTGTAATATTTATTACCACAAATCTAAAACTTCATCAGTCCTATATTTTTTGACACTGACTCCTGTTTTCTGTTTGTAAGCTGTCTGGCTGTAAACTGAAGTATGTGTCCTGACTGTGTGTCCTGTGTTACAGGAGGGATTCTGAGCCTTGGTGGTTCATCCTACAGATGAGGATGTTACACTGGGGTACCCAGGTCAGGTTTCAGCGCTTTGGTAGGTGCCCTCTTTTATACCGTCAGCATTGTTGTTTTATATATCTCTTTTTATCATTTGTTTAGTTTTAGCTTATTCATTTTACGTCATTTGGCTAAGAAGTTCTTACAACTTAAATTAATCCCTCTCTTAGGTTCCTGGGTTGGACCTGGGAAGGTCATGAAAAATCATTCCCTCCTACAGGGTTTGAACCCACAACCTTTGGATCTGTAGTCGGCTCTGTTACCACTGGACCATGGTGCCCTTCTTATTTGTTTTTTGTTCATTTTGAGGGATGTACATATAGCTGCCCTTTTGTTGTAAATTTCCCAGTTTTTCCTCTCAGTATGTATGATCAGAGTCCCTTCAGCTCCAGGGTATTCCAGTTTTATTAAACCTTTATCAACATATTGGGAGTCGTGGACTACAAATCTCTCAGCCCCTCACCGCTGTAGGTTCGAATCCCGGTAGGGACTTCGGATTTTTCATGTGAGGAAGCCTTCCAGCTGGCTTGTGGTAGGTCGGTGGTTCTACCCGGGTACCTCTGTGTACTCGGGGTCTTCCTCCATCTGTAATTAGCTGGACGTCGCTATATGATTGAAATACTATCGCAGTGACGGTAAATCCCAATACAACAACAACATATTGGGGCCTCTGTGTTTTATAATATAGTGTGATATAATGGAGTTACACTGTATTTATTATTCCTGATGCCATTTCATAAAGGAACTTCCTTTAAAATTAAATCAAACAAAAAATAATAACTCAGCTATATTGTAAAAAATAATGGTGATATTCTTGTCATTGCATTGCTGGTTTATACATCTAAATCATTCAAATTAAATCAAATGAGGCAATCAGGTTAGTCTTGAGTGAAAGTAGAAGAAATACATTTCATTATCTTACAATCTGTCACAATCAGCATTGTTTTCATAGCAACATTACAACTCCTGAATTTTTACAATTCTGTTATACATGTTGAGGACTTGGTACAAACCTGTGGTATGTACATTTAAATAAAAAAGCAGTTACAATAGTGTTGAATCAAACTTTTGATATAATTATGAGGGGTTATCCAAAAGTATGTGGACTTTCAAAATATCTTTTTAACGTCAATGTCAATCATAATGAATTTTTATCCTTATTAATTTTGATGTATTTTCAGAACTAGTTTCAAGTTAAAATGCTACATGGTAATAGATAGCTTTTTCATGGTGTTACGAAAAATGTATATAAGCACTAAGTGGCACAACCTAAAAAATAAAACCAAAATTCAATTCAAATTCAGTATAAAACTTAAATTCAGTGATAAAATTTTGCGAAAATACATCAGTCTGGTCAATTACGTCAGTTGTAATTTTTTCTGGCATCATTTTTGTGAATGTACGACAAAACCATATGTTAACCCTTTCCCTCATAGAGGACACCATGAAAAAACCTATGCGAACAGCATAAAACCGGATCAGCCTGCGAGTAACTCGCAGGCTGATCAGGTTTTATGCTGTTCGCTGCTCCTCAGTGGTCTGGAAATGAGGATTTTGTAATTAAATTCGGTAAGGTTTAACTGTGGTTTTCTGCAGATCAGGCTTTATGTGGTACACCTACTGAGTGCGTCAAAATGAGTCTATATGAGGGGAAGGGTTAACAATAATGTGGTATAGTGAAAATGTACGAAAATTATGGACACAGTGAAAATTGAATGTCGCGCCATGATCATGTTTTACCATAATATCGGCATGAAACCAACTCAAACATTTGAAAAAATGAGGCAAGCCAACCCAAGGAAAGCAGTTTTACAATATCTTGGCACAGTATATTTAATGGGGGCGAGAAAATCTGCAAGGAGACACAAGGCAAGGGCGTTGGATGATAATCAACGCAAAGTTAAATGACGACGTCAAGACGTGCCTTAACATGGATAGGAGTGATCATGTCTGTGTGTTAGACAAGAGGAGGACCGGACCTTTTGCTTCATGAGGACAACTCCCCTGCACACACAGCCCCCAACATGCGCCTTGAGCTGTTTTTGATAAAGCTAGTGACAGTACCCCATCCTCCTATTCCCCAAGCCTTGCTCCTATGGACTTCGCTATATTCCGGATTATTTTACCTCAACCATATGAGTTTAAATCATTGTTATTAATTATGAGATATCAACAACTGCAGTCATAATAATTATGATAATATCATTAATAGTAATCATAATGATTAATAATAAAATGATTTTATCATTTCGACTGAAAGTTGAAAGACAAGTTGCAGTGTAAACAGTTCGAGTCAGTGGCACATTTGCGAGATGTAGTTCACTAATGTGTACAAGCACCTGGTTAAACATCACAAGCATTGTATGGAAGCCAGTAGTGATTATTTGCGAGTGCATCTCATTTTGACAAAAAAGTTGACGTCTTATTTATAGACTGCGCCAGGAGCGCGATGATGTGTTATTGTAAAACCATATATTCTTAATTTATATAAAGATGCATTAATGAGAATTTCAGAGTTATTTGATTAAACATTCCAAAACGACATATCAAACTTTCAGGCCTATATTCCAAATGGTTTTCATGCTATGCAAAAAGACCACATAATTTTGGATAACCCCTCGTTCATTCCAGGAAAATTCTATTTATCATTATCTAAATGAATGCAGTCACTCAAATTCGGCTCTTATATCATGATCATTTCTGAACAGAGAAACCATACGGTGACCAGGCCTTTTTCATGAGAAAGGAAACATACAATGAAGTAGGGGGCTTTCCACCATACAAACTGATGGAAGATTATATAATGGTAAGTTTTCTATGAATATCTCAAAAATTGAATGAAGTGAAAAAGTGCTCGCTGAAATGTTTATATCCACCAAATTGATGTGCAGGTGTAACATGTAGAATATTAGGCTTAAGATATTGTTTGAATTGTACACATGCCTGAAAACCAGTAACACTGACAGAATGTAAGGAAAAATAACTTTTGTCATTACAAATGGCAACCTAAATTGTCTCGATAGTTATCCAATTGTAAACATTGTTTCAAATTTTATGCCAGTCAGTGTTGTTTCCCTGAAAAGTATGTGCATGATATGAAATGCAAACTTTGCCAAGTATTACTGAAGCCTTTGTGAAAAGTTATATTTTGAAAAGTTTATCAGAAATTGCGAATTAAAAAATATTTGATTTTAAGAAGATTGAGACAAGTATTAAAATCACATCATTTGGGATTGTTACTCAGAATAACAAAACCTTCCATGAAAAAAAAAAAATATATTTTCATGTGTTACAAAAAATATGTTGATGTGTTTGTATGAACAGGGGAATTAAATGTTGCAAATTTATCACCAGCCAGTAAAGCTTTGCTGAATCATCTCCCTTTGTTGTAGAATTGCTGATAGAAAAAATCCTGCAAGCACTAGATATTGCATAGAACAATTGACAGTAACCATATACAATATCAAACAGAATTAAAGATGAAAATAAAGTAGAGTTTAACCTTTTACCTTATACAGACCGATTTTGATGGTTTGAGAAACATTGTAGATCCTGATCAAACTGCTCTTTCCAGGATTATTTGCTTATACAATATTATAGCTTTGATTTTACACAGTATTTATGGCAAAGTAAAGTCCTTTGTTTTACATATATACTTTTTAAAGTTCTTTAAATTAATGTTCATCAGGTTATCAATTTGGACATGAATATTCATAAGGCAAAAGGTTAAAATGTGAAGATTTCCTTACTTTTCAGGTGGAGAGACTAAAGACAATAGGACACATTGGTGTAGCCAAAGGATACCCTGTACATACATCATATCGGCGATGGAGGAAGTGGGGTTTTATTCGGGTAGGCAACTTTGATCTTCTCAACAATCTCAATTTGAAAATGAATTATCATTTCTAGCAATATGTGTATTATATGCATTAGTTTTTGTTTGTTTTGTTTTTCAAATGAAATAAACCAGCATTATCTTTCCAATCTTTAACTGAAAAGCATGAGGTTAAATATTTTGGGTAACGTTTTCATTTAAAGACATAAACAGGATTTCCTATAAAGTTTATTTTCTAATGTTGATGTCTGTTTATTTCGTTATTGTTGCCAGGTGACAGGACTAAGTCAGCTGATCATAATGGGTTACCACCTGGGGGTCCATCCAGACACACTAGCCTTCTGGTACTATGGCAGGAGGTAGCAGGGATAGGGAACCAGTGTTGTCATGACAACAGTGAGGAGCCATAGTCTGGTGGTAGTGGTCATTATTGCAGATCCAAAGGTTGTTGGTTCAAACCCAGTTTTAGGGCAATACTCTATTCATGACCTGCCATGGCTTAAAGTACTGGTCCATCCCATCAACTGATGAAATCATTTGTATAAATTGTTAGAACTTTCTCAAAAGGTGCGTTTGTGTTTTGATCACTCAGACTCAGAGTTGTGAATGGATGTACACAGAGCTTAAGCATAGTGACTGTTGTTTAACAAGATTAAATGTTTCAGTCACAGGTTGGCAAGGGTCTCAGTGATTGATGTCAAACTCGTGTCTTCAAGATGTCACTGTCAGGTTGATAGAAATTAAAATGATCAGTTTGTTGCCAAACCCATGATTCTAGCAACTTCAAGGAATTTTCCCTTCTATTTCATTTTTGTAATTGTATTTACAATAGACTTTCTTTAGAATAACAAACATAATGTTTTTCCAAGCTTAAACTGTAGGTACCAACTCATTTTTACAGTTAAACATGATTAAAGTTCTACAAAGAATAATAAAATACATATACTGCCTAATGTGCTGCATGCTTTCCAGTAATATTGAATTAACACCATGTTTGCACCTACATAGAACACCCAGTATATGTGAGATATCATCCATTTCAAAATTTCCTTCTCTCAACCACTGTTATAAATACACCAAAATAGATGGGATGTTTGTTTTACTCCCACCAATCTCACTGGGGTCTCTGTCTACACATGTAGGCAACCAGCTAGATATTCTGTAAACCCAGTATTAATATTACAATCTTTTATGTCTTTGAACGATGTTGAAGAATTATTTACTGGAAAACATAGTGTGTATACTGGTATATGATCTCATTTATATTTACACTATGTAGGGACATATTGTTAGAGGTACAGGGTAGCTCCATTATAAGCCTATATTTGAGGTCAGTTCAGAATATTTCTGGTTATACTGGACTGCATTATTATTATGATTTTGACAACATTAAGGTTGTCCATCCATCATTAAATTATAATCATGGTCCTTCAAGTGTTTTAAAAGACTTCAGATGCAAGGAGCCATTGACTTGAAGTTATAGGCTGTTTTGCTCTATAAAGTCTATAAAGGCTTGTATTTACTTAATAAAATCCCATGATCACTGAATGCACCATGATCACAAACTTATAATGGATGGATTACCTTAACACTATTACTGTGTGGTCATGGTGTGAACTATTTTGATACTGGAATTTGCATTAAATTGTAGAACATGATAATGAATATACACTGTACTTCATATATATACTGTATTAATATACAGTCGAACCCTGGTTATTCGAAATCCCGGGGATCGGCATTTTTATTTCGAGTAAGGCATGGTTTCGAATAACCCAAATCATGTCGATCGTTAGAACAAAAGCAGTCGTCTCCACCCATATCGGTAACTAATTGACGTTTGCGCCTTTTACATTGTTTGTTTACAAAATATCGCCGGTAATTAATGCTCGTCAGCAACTTCGGATAAGGAGGTGCAAAAATCATACGAATTGATAGGCACGGGCCAAAAAATCTTTTTGGATGAGGCCAGGTATTCGAATGGGACAAATTTGAATAACCCAGATATTTTTATATAGAAATGAGAAGGTTAGTGATCAGGACCAACAAAGTATTTCGAATGACGCCGGGTATTTGAATGAGAGGTGGTGGAGTAACCGGGGTTCGACTGTACATTTGTTTCATTCTTTTCTTATCTGAACAGGACATATATTCATTGAATAGAACTTGAACAACATTGGTATGTCATTTGTATACAGACACACCCCCCACACCAAAGAAAAAGAAAAATATACATTAATATTGAATATTAATTCATTTACATTTACATTTTTACATTGCTTTTTTTGTTATTGTTTATTATTGTTATTCAGCACTAGTTACATGATTCTATTTATTTCATAAGATTGAATAATAACAATCAGCATTGTTACCATTTTAAAATATTTCATTTTCATATGTGTATACATGTACACCCTCTTATCAGCAAAACCTGTAATGAGTGAACATGTAAAATTATTAGATAACCTCAGAAATGATTAACTATCTATATTTAGGAAGCAGAGATGAGCTGGTTAAGATATGGTATTGTTTGAGTTATCAGGATTGATATTTCTGTATTTCAGAAAATGTAGAAGGGAACCAGTCGTGATGGTTAAAAGGATCAAAAGCCTATTCATTAGAGATAGGAAACTCCTGTAAAAGTCAGTGGAAAATATTATTTAGCCACACAGCAGATCATTTAATTTGCAAACTTTCAAAAAAGTACTTATGAATATTAATATTTTTTTTTTTTTTTTTTTTTATGATTTAAATTCAACAAGTGTAGCAGAAAAACAAAATGTTAAATAGTTTTAATCAAGCAGGTATTTTTAATTTAAAATAAAACTCTTTTATTTTCTTGCTTTATTGTAATAAATGATTTCGATAGGAATGTAATGTTACAGTCAGATATCTTCAACAGAATAGGAGGTATTTGACTCTGCAAGAATTGGACAACATACTGCATGCTTTTGTAAGATTTAGACTTTGTGCCAATCTTTGTTTAACTTTGATACAACACAGATAATATCATAAATCATAGCTACATGTATATACAAACATGGTATTTAAAACAGTATTATGTATTTAGTACACTCATTTTATCTGCATTTTGAGGTGCAGGCAGGTATCAGTCAATTTTACTTCAAATATACATTTATTTCATATCAGAAAGGATTATATGCATTACATTAGCATGCTACTGGTACTTATTTTATCTCTGAATTTATTTTGTTAACCCTTTCCCTCATATAGACTCATTTTGACGTACTCAATAGGTACCACATTAAGCCTGATCTGCAGAAAACCACAGTTAAACCTTACCAAATTTAATTATAAAGTCTCATTTCCAGACTCCTGAGGAGCAGCGAACAGCATAAAACCTGATCAGCCTGCGAGATACTCGCAGGCTGATCTGGTTTTATGCTGTTCGCATAGGTCTTTTCATGATTTCCTCTATGAGGGAAAGGGTTAACCAACGCCTGTCAAGGGCTAACCTGTCATTGTTTTAATCTCTTAGATTTACCGATGTTTTGACACTAATTTGAGACCATTCCCGTTATTTGTGTCGTGGAATCAATCCCTGGCCCAGACGTACAAAAGTAGTAAAAAATTCTTGTATATGTTCCATGCTTTGCACCTAACATATGAGTCCAGTCTGAAGGAGATATAATCTGCATATGACTGACATACTGTGGATGACCCAGTTAACCCAATAAATAAACATTGATTTGAGTTTTAAGGTATATGCCCGATAATAGCTATATTTCATATTTTGTCTCTTGATGGCAATATTTCTATGAAACTTTGTCTCCTTGAGACATCCAAAAAATAAATGTTTCACTGAGAGTATTACATTTGGGGAGATAATCTGTATTTAAGTTAACATTGAATTCTATGGATAATTTACAATTTCTGTGAATATGAAAAACTGAATTTGATTTAAAAAAACTCACGATAGAAAGATCCATTCTATGATTCTGTTTTGTATTTCATGAAAAAAAAAATCTAATGTCTAAAGTCCATGTTTTTTTTAGTTTTCAAGAGAGAGAACTCAAAATTATCAAGGGGAGGTAATAAAAGAACTTCTGTCACATGTCATAATATGTCAACTTCCCCTAAGATTTCCATTGTTTGACATTTTAAAAGCTGACAATGTGAAGTTTTATGCATGGTTTTGATGGAATTGATGGCTATTATGGGGCATATACCTTAAACCTCCTAAAACTGTTAAATTAACTAACGATTATGAATTAGTGCAAGGATAAATATGATATGACGCTTATTTTGAGGTTATTATATTAATAACCCTATCACATTCTTGTTTATTTTTTTTATATATGAAAATTATATAGATGTACTTGGAATTAAAATAATGTTAATCTGAAACAGAATGTCTTGGTTTTATGAGACTGGCATTGAAGCCAACTTTACATAGCGGGAAATAAAAAACAGGCAATGTTGATTTGCATAATTACTGCCGTCATTTTAACTACACTGTATCACCCTTCTCCATACACAACAACAGATAGAACGAACTACTTAAGTTAAGGCCATGACCTCCTTAGGTATACAACTTCTGAATGGAATTAGGGATCATGAACTTCACTCCGGATATTTTATTATAATGACCCTCACTCCACTTGGTCTAGTACTTTGCACCTTGAAAGGTCACAGAAGATTCTTGCCCCCTCATGGATTCAAACTCCAAAACTTTCGGATCCGCAGACATGTACGTGGTCCGAATTAGAACAGAGATAGACTGATTCTCTAACAAATTGACAAGCTTGGTTGTACCTGACGATCTTCTTACTTCAGTTAAATGTCCTCTTGTAACTAACTTTATAGCTACGTACAACTACAGTACAATTCTCATAGCATCTTTTCAATTAAACATACTTTCTTCTTCATGAAATAGTTAATTTAGTCCAATTGTTTCTTGTGGAATAATTTCAAGATACATAAATCAACATAATTATGTGTTTTAGGTCAAATAGATATAACTAAGACTCGAGATGAAGTATAATAAAATTCAATTAGACTTTAATTATATGCATTTCAACAAAACAATTAAACAACAATTGGACAAGAAAACAAATATGCAAAATGATTTGAGAGACAGAAGAGAGTAGAAAGGTTTTTCCATTGTCACATCTTTGATATCTGAAAAAGAAAAGCATAGAATATGTTACTTAAAACAATATAAGAAATGAAGGACAAAAAAACCCAAAGAAATCTGAATGAAGTTAAGTGTACCTATTAATGGGTGCCGTGGTTCATTGGTAACTTACATGACTGCGAATCTGAAGGTTTTGGGTTCGATTCGAGTTGGCATAATGTACTGATTCCACCAGGGCACCATCAAATGGGATTACTATACATAGTAAGTTGTTTCCCAATCAACGTAAAAAGAAATAACTTTATACCAAGACAGCAAATATTTGAAAGAAAGCTTACTGTGTTTAGCAGCTCCTGGCATAGACATGGAAAACACCTCCGGAGCTGTCATCCTCATCCTCATCATCATCATCAATAACTGTTGCAGAAATTGCAGGATCAATATCATGGCTTCCATCCAGTGCATCTTTAGTTTTCAGTTCACCTACCTTGATTCCAGGATCACTCACAGTTGCTATAAAAACAAAATCAAAGATTATTATAGACATATATAATTGTTGCTTTGATCAGATGTCAGTATAGGTATCAGATAAGAAGATTTTGTTGCCTGAACCAAAACAAAGGTTGTTTGTTCGATATACGGATTCGATTTCATCAACCCCATGATCATTTCTGAAAAAAAAGTTGCTTTATTTATATTTTGTAAACAAATATATGAAACTTTGTCTTATAAGCTAATGATATTTTTAATGAACTGCGCCTACCTTTCCTGGTCCAGATCAACTTGTGCTCCATCTCATATAGAACTTGAGAGTGGGTAGGATCGCCGCACGTGCAGTATCTGGGGTTCTTACCCCACGTGACCATGATGAACCTGGGTGTGGCTGGAAACGGTCTTGGACCACGTCCATATCAGGCAGCTTAGGGAGGTCCGGCCGGATACCTGTATTGTGTATGGTTAAGTTGGATATCAGGAGCTGAAAAGAGTCTTTTTCTAACTGACTAAATTCCTTATAATTGTTATCCAGAACATCTGGTCTATTTTTTTAACGCTAAAATAATCACTGAAATCTATGGTAAATAAATTTTATTTCTTATGTATCTGATGCACATATGAAAGTGAGAGATTCACATATCCGTCTATGAAATGGACCTATATGTATTTACGAACTAAAAATTAAGTGATGATTCAAATGATACTTTGTAAGTTTGCCAACGTAAACAAATAACTATTTCAGTACGAAAACTCCAGATAGAATTTCAACTCAGGTAAAACATTCAGAATATTTAGTCTCCTGTTAATCTAAAAATAACAGTTACGAAAGAAATTACAAACCTCTGAAAATTCTCCAAATAGATCTCTTGAAAAAAAACTCTGTCTCATCCATTGTAAACTAAACGTTGTTATGGGACATAGCGCACGCAACTTCCGGTGCGTCTATAACGTCAAATGACGTCACGTTAAAGTAAAAAATGGAGTTTTTTTTTCAATAAGTATATTGGTTTTCCAGAGGGTAATAATACAGTAAACAATTAAGTTCACTCTTTTTCAATATTTCGGCAAAAATATGCCTTTCTCAATGGGAGAAAAATGTTTTTTGAGCCACTACATGATGAACGTTTTTACATTCACCATATTGTTTGTACTGTCGTCATATTGCTATTGCTAGCAAATTACAATTAGGCGACTGTACAAACGTCTACCATGTAGTTGCTCAAAAGTTCATGTTTTTATTTTTGAGAAAGGCATATTTTTGCCGAACTATCGAAAAAGGGTGAATTTAATTATTAAATGGAGATGGAATCATAGGTTATTATTTTTCCTATTACAACATTTTTTAAGGTACGGGGGCATTAAATCTAACATTTTCTCCCGGGTATGATATTCGCGTTTGTTCATGTGTCGGATTATGTGTAATGTATATAAACAGTGCCACTCGTTTCAATGATATATATAGTAGTGGAATATGTATATATTTTAACTAAAATGAAATGTATTGAACTACTTTATTTATCAGACTGCCCTATATTAAGACCATTGAAAAACATACGTTTTTATTTAATATAATTTTATATTATTGATATTCAAATTAAATTGACGAATATCGTAGTTCAGGTTGCAGGTTGTGGGTTTGAACGATGTTGCAGGCAAATGTTTTTCATGACCTTCCTAGATTATAGTTCTGGCCCAACCCAGGAATTGTTAAGAGGGATTTGTATAAGAACATACTTCTCAATATACGTAAAAATATCTAACATTAAAATTGACAAAGAAATTAATATTTTCGTTTATTAACTTTTTTTTCCTAACGTATAATTTTTACTAAAATTTGCACATGAGTACTTAAAACTGTATCTAAAGAATTGGGGATCACCGTGCTCGTTTTAGAAATTTAGCCTTTGGTAAAACAGTACTGTTTGCTAAAATTTGTTGAAAAATCAAAGCATTAAAAAGTTCGAAAGATTGTTTTATAAATACTTTAATAGCACATCGAATTAACATTTCATAATATTTTATAACAACTTGTAATTTATAATTTGTTTTTATAAGTTACAGGTGAAAATGTTGTCCGAGACGTGCATGGGAAATACAAAACTTGCAAAAATCGCAACTTAATCAGGACCACAATGTAAACAAAAACTACCCGAATGCTATAAAAAAAAAAATTCTTGATAAAAAATTTCAATGGACAGATTTTCTTTTTTATTTCAGATCCAATCCTCTGATTTATTTTTATTAAAATTTTAGCCAAATTTGCATTAAAAACTAAAATGTGACTTTTTGGACCCTAAACAGATGACAAAATATACTTTTAATCATGTTTTTAATACAGGAATCTTAAAATTTTGGGTTTCCTTTAACGTTCTTCCTAACTGAGAATAAATGAGAATTTCAAAGACAAAAATGTTTTACCAAAATTAAAATCAGTGGTAACGCGCTGTTCAAACGTACTTGCAATGATTATTCATTTATATATTTCCAAAAGTCCATAGAATGTATTTGAACTGAAAGATTAAGACAGGGCTTCATGTCATGTTTGAAATATCAAAAATCAAAATTGACGAAGATAATTAATATATGTACATATTTATCCATTTTTATTTAAGAAGACGACTTGTTATGTGTATTTTTCATACTTAAAAAAAGCACACTTTAAAAAAACACACGCAAAAAAAAAACAAACAAAAAACACACACACACACACAAAATCAAAAAAAAAATCCATAGACTTTGTCTAATGTGCGTCATAATCTGTATAAAGGTCGAAACATACACGTACATACGGACTGTAATAAAACTATGATTGCGGTGTTTAGAGTATATGAAAAGGACTTACAACATTCGACCGTGGTTAAACATGGGGGCATGGTGATAAAATCTGGAGAAAGCAACTACGGATAATGTTAACACATAGCTGTAAATAAGCCAGACGTATATGTTACCAAAAACTTACAAAAGATATAGCTCTAAAATAGTTTCTTACACCACGAAAGTCATCACCTTTAAAAGCTTCATTCTTTAGGTACATGGACATTTAATCTTGTAATTTAATTATAAAATATTTCGTAAGGAAGGTTTAGGTGTGGCTAGTTTCAAACAGAATGCCAGATGAGCCCAGGGCACGGAAGACAATTTGCTATGTTAACAAAATTCATTTTTCTTTGATCAAATTGCGGTTTGGTATTTTGTTTTCTTCCTAACCTTTTTTTCAAGAATTAACCGGTACTACGGGGTACGTTCATTTAATTATACCACTAATATATACGCTTTATTACAAAGCGGTTGAAAGTAACACGTTGAAATCGCAGTATTATCATATATAATGGTACGACATTTCGTATAATATCACATTTGATAAAGTTGAGATATACATATAATGTCTTTACCTTATAAATGTCTCCCCAATACCGGGCGTTGACTACTTTTATTCGTACACATACATTGAAAACTCTGCAAAAACAAACAGCAATCCGCTTGAACCCAACGAACGTCTGGGTATAAGCCGGAGGGAACCAACCGCCGTCCGCTTATTACTTCAAAGTAATCATTATTCAGTCTACAAACAATAACTAGATCTACCAACATACGAATTTTCAATTTATGAAAGTTCATGTTTAGCATTATATGAATACCAAAGACTGTTCTAACGGAGACGTAAATGTCGTTACATCCTGGACTGACTCGTAATAACCGAAATTTTACATACGAATAATATTGGTAATATTATAATAAGGCGTGGTATAGCCGCTCAGATGTCCCAAGGCTGAATGAATAATAAACCAATAGAACACGAAAATTTCGTGCACTTATTGCAGTTTTTCAATATATAGTTTTTATTTTAATATTATATAAATGATACACAACACTCACATGTGATTGAATTTGTTTTGTGCAAAAGCTTTAAAACAACAAAGCATGAAAGACACAAATGGACTTCCATACACTAATTGTTACCCCAACGAAACGAAATTTAGGATCGTATATGGTTCTTACAAATGTAACAATATACGTGTTTTTTTTTTTATAACACTTAGTTATTATTATAATGTGGTATGAGAAGTTAAACATCATTCATTTATATTTGAGTTTGTCTTACTTCGAAAGCTTTACAGACAAAAATACTTTATATCTTAACAATACTTTCATTCTTTGATTTACATAGGAGATTCTTTCTTTTTTTTTTTTTCTTTTTTTTTTGGGGGGGGGGGGGGGGATATTTTATTGCTGTTGCTTTTTTTTCTAGTTCACGGTCCATGCGACCGTTTTTTTTTTTTTTTGTCATATAGCTTTATCCCGCTAATTCCAGGTGGCGGAAGACCCGAGTGCCCAGGAAGGCTTCATCACGGGATCTCCCGTGATTCGAACCCACAGCGGTGTATAGGGGCTCTGTGATGTTACGTTAGTAACTTTACTCGTCCAGTGATGGATGATATAATAATTAAAGATTAAATAATAATCAAGATTATTGCATTTAAAGCAGCTCGTTCACAGATGATCGGTAGAAATTAAAAAATATGAATTTCTACACTCCCTCATTAATGTTTGTTTCCTGACATATGAACCCGGCAAGTGTAGTTCATATTTCACGGGAAAACGTTAATTTCGTAAACGCTACTTCGGCGAAATCGGTTAAATATAGAATACGGTATCCCGGAAGAAGGTACTTGCGCAACATGGCACATTCACCAGTTCAGGGTAGCGGTTTCGTAAGTTCAGTCTATAAAGTTAGAGCATGCGCGTAGAATAAATGTGATCAGCCAAGTGACAGCAAATGAAAATAGAAAATCTAAATATAGGTTCTATAATTCTAAATATAGTTTCAATACCGTCTGTAACGGTACTGATTGGGAGAGGAAACCACCCATTATTTAATCACGGATGATTGCATTTGTTGACCATGAGTCTGTAGATGGGTACTGATTGTAATACACACAAATATGTCTAAATCAAATTCTTAGTCAATGACCATCTGTGAAAGAGCTGCTTTAAAGTCATAGAGGATGGTTTCACCATAACATATACGAAACTTGTTCAACTACACATATACTTAAAATTCATTTTCCGTTTTAAACTGTAAACGTGTAGAGCTCTACATCGTTATATTCATTTATTTTATATCATATTGCTGCTGTTCTTCTTCTTTGGTAAATTATTTATCAATTATTAATTGTCCTGCTAGAGTATACAAGTAGCCCGTCCCCGACTCACGCTGCTCCGATACCTGACCCGATGTCAACATGGCGACAACCATCACTTCGTCACGATCTACAGCGTGCCCGCCCTCCTGTGTCCTGTGTCATGTACCGGCTGATCATCATTGCCTCTAATTGGCCTCCCCGTCTCCACACATATCTCTGTCAGAAAGGTGAGAAATGGATATTATTTTTATCCTTCCCGGTCGGGCCGTATTAATTGTAAGAGGCTGGCTAATGCTACGGTCATATCAAGGCTACGATGTTCGTACGAGTAGGTTTTTCTTCGAAAGTGGGAATATTCGTACGAAGTCCGTACGACTCGTGCAAGCATCATGAGGATTATTATTTTTGATTCGTGCAAGGCCTCGCCAACTTTTAACACTGAGTTTGCAGTCCTTGCTAGAATTTCTTACTCGCAATCGTGTCTTTAACTACTCTCACCTCGTGCGGAGCTCTTACGAGTATCTTGAACTCGTGCGTTGGCCACAAGAGCTGGGACGAGTTTCCCATGAGCTTCCTACGAGATTCGCACGAGCTCCGAACGACATCCAAATTTTCCTCTCATCCTCTCGTGCAAGTTTCGTAGCCACATGAACACTACCGCGGACATCGTACGAATCTTAAAACCTGCAAGACTTCGCCGATCCGTACGGGTTTTAAGTTTATACGAGCTCTGTGCGAGTGATGTGACCGAAGCATTAGCCAACACCTTGAAAGAAAGAACAGCGAGTGTTGCTCCGAAATACGTTTGATGCAAAAGGCTTAGCTCAGTGACTTTTGAGCACTGGCGCTTAACCGGCCCCTGATGTATTCCATACAATGAAACTATGCAAATATTTGTCATTAAATTCGTAGATCTACTTCATTTTTATATTAAAGACATGCCAAGATTGAATAAATATCATAATGCATGTCTATAAGAGATCTAAATAACAGATGATCCGTTTCTATTGCTCCCTCGTTTGTTCAAGATTTTTAGTGATATTCAATTTACCGAGTCTCTAATATTATGAGATTGTCGACGTCTTGATGATGCATGCTGTAATGCTAGAAAACTGGAGTCTCCACATTGGGTCCAAACTGTTTGACATTTCAGTTTCGTTCATTTATGGCGTTCAAAAAATAGAGAAAATATTTGAGTTTTCAAAGGGAGGAGAAGCATGTGGGATGTGAGGAAAAGCAATGCATTTGATTTGGATCACCTTTGTTTTCCACTCTTCATGCACGGATAATTTTGTACGAGTCGGGTGGATAGCTATGGTCAAACAATCTCTGTCATATTATGGCTAGGAAATATGCGAAAATTTCCTGACAAAAGATGCATTACTACGAGGCCGATATGTAGGACACTGTTTTCTGCTTCGCATGCGCTATTTCCCATTAAAATTCATTAAGAAATGAAATAAAACTTTTCTCCTCCGAATCGAGGTAAAGGATGTTGCTTGCGACAGCATTAAAAGGCGTCACAAACAACGTGGTATGACCACACTGGTTCACAGTAATGCTTGAGTTGGTGCTTTTGACCTTGGTCTTCTCCGAGTTCTATGTCACGAATTGCTACTCTTATTATGTAGCCTGCAGCATGCATTATAGTTTGTCCGATTTAATCGTCCTATGGAATGCCAGTATTTCGTTCAAAATTTGAAAAAAATATGATTATATTTTGCATAAAATGAACCTTGAGGTTTTGATATGAACGGAGTATGGTCTGTATAGTGCCTATGTGACCAAAGCGGATTATGGGAGGAGCTAGTTGCGGCGGCGACTGCTTCCTAATGCGAGGTCAAAGGCAATGCTGTGAGGCGTACTTGACAAGCTGTAAATATGTTATCGTTTATGTTTTAAATTTAGTGGAATTATCAGATTTCGCTTTGCGTCGCTTGCGATAAATTCCATAAAATTTAGAATTTAAACGATAACTAATACAGGTAGAGTCACAGGAGATAGATATGTTCGCAGATGCCTCTACGCCGTAAGTGTGATAAAATTCATTCCCCAGAATACAGAAATAGTGCAAACCATATAAAGTGGAATTAAAAGATAATTCCTTGGTTGAAAAGAAATGAAATAAAAAGAAAAGATCCGAGAAATAATATCGCATTAATAACTGCTCAGTAAGAAATGTTAGTAACTAAGAAAATGTTAGGTGCATGTGTTGATCAATTATTAAGATGGTTATTAAGATTAAGATTTGAAATATGCTTTATTCTAATCTTCATTTTATTTTAGAAAAAAAAATTCTTGAAACAAGTGTTTTACTAAGGATATGTCTCTCCAGTAACATACTACTGTTCCAACATAATTATAGGACATATGCCACAAAACCAATATGGCTAAAGTAACCCATATTGCAAAAACCAGAGTGCAAAATTATTGTGCAGCTAGCAGCTAAGTCACACCCTTGTAACATTTATTAGGAATTTGACATTTTACCATCATCATCCCGAGTAAATTTCATGTTGGAGTATAAGCCAACAAAGCACTAAATAACCTAACGCCCGATTATATTACTGAAATACTTACAATTGCCTACAATAACCATATAAAAAAAACCCAAATTATCGTACGATAAACCGCAGAATTCTTGAAGAAGGGCTTTAGACTTACGGGCGCTTCAGTATGGATTGATTTGCCTAATTGTATTAAATCGGCTACAAATGTGCAGTCATTTAAAAGGATGCGTCATCATTATTCCATCCAGTGCCTATAAAGTTACTAATCATACCCGTCATTCGATAACGGACTATAGAGCCCATTTTGCATTTATAATGCTCTATTTTAAATTTTAATTGCTTGAATTAGATTAATTACCATGCTTATTATATGGGAATTAATTTGAGATAAATGGTATGTATCTATGCAGACAAATCATCTCCATCAACACTTTTTAAACCTTTTTCATCATTAAAATCATTATCTGTTTAATTAATAACTTGATTTGCTCCACTTAAGCAGGGGCCTCCATGACCGAGAGGGTAAAGTCGTTGACTTTAACACTCACTCAGCCCCTCACCGCGTGGGTTCGAATCCCAGCAGGGTCATTCGGATTTTCATGTGAGGAAACCTTCCAGCTGGCTTGCGGTAGGTCGGTGGTTCTACCCGGATGCCTACGGGCATTCGGGGTCTTCCTCCACCTGTAATTAGCTGGACGTTGCTATATGACTGAAATACTGTCGAAGCGACGGTAAACCCTAATAGTCGATCAAGTCAAGTCCACTGAAGCAAGGCCAAATCAAGGCTCGGAAGGACTGTTGATGAGAGTTATATGGCATAGGTATGGTTCTAAACCCAGTGTTTCAGGAGGGTTCGAACTCAATCGAGCTATAGGGCGATATGACACATAAAATTCCTGCAACTCTAGTTACTACATGTAGTTAGCTGAATTCGTTCTTTGTTTTATGATAACCCAACCGGCATTTGTTTCATAATGATCCTGACCCTGATTTCATTCATACGTTGCATACGTTGGGTGGTCATGACCTTACTTTAGTACTAGTGCACCTTATGTGCATTCTATCTGTTGTTGATTACGTGTAGAAATTTATCATGGTATTTGATAATTTAAGTTTTTTAGTATGTTTGACTTTCAATTTCAAAGTTAAGAAATGCTCTTGAGAATACTCTTGGATAGCTAAAACTGGTCATTATGCAAAATACGTGTGGACTAATTTGGGTAAATAACAGACATGAAGCTTCTAATGCGAATGGCTCCTTGTTTTGCAGGAGCAGGCCATCATCTATGTAAATTGGGTTGTTGTTCTATTTCGTAAATGGCAGGGATATTTTGCTGACGCTTAAAAACTGTATAATTCAAGTGCAAAATATTAATATTGGGAAAGAAAAACTGTAAGCAAATTATAACATTCAAAGCTGCCGTGTTATGATCAAAGCAACCACCTAATATATTCTACTGGTATTCGTTAGCGCAGAATTAAATCATAAATGGATATGCACTTAGTGTGGATTGGCTGTGTTAATTATGCAAATCAGTAATGCCTGTTGTTTGTTTTTATTTCAAGCAACATAAGTTTCGCCGGTTTTCGCCGCCAGTCTGAAATCGGGTCTTAGGGGTTATGATCTGATCAAAATGATTCCCCGTTTTCATTCATAGTGAGGGAATATATTTAATAGGGGGTGTCAATGCTGCATATGCAGATTTTGCGACTCTTTCTTCATAGTTAAAAAGGCGTTCTGTCAAAACGAAAATTCGGGACGCGGTCTATCCTTTGGTTACATTCCACTATTTGTTGTTTTTATGTCTATCGCAACCAATCTTTAACCATGATTTCAATTCGCAAACAACAATTTAATCTTTCTATTTAAACATGAAGACCTAATCACTTTCCAATTTGCAAATAATAGTTTAATCTTACGATTTAAACAAGAAAAACTAAACACTTTCGAGTCGAATATGTTCGCTAAAAATAAAATCATGAACAGCAGAGCGAGCGTTTATTTTTAGAAAGAGCGAGAATCTTATTGTATTGTCTCGTGATTCAGTTGGTAGAATTAAAAGGTCTAGAACTCCATCCCCACTTACCTGAGCTTCCCTTGAAGTTTATTTCACTAACTAGCATATTTACAGTTCCTAAATTTATAATTTATCAATAAATACGTTGTTTTTTTAGTAAAGACCTTATAGTAGTTTAAACACAGATCGCAGTTTTTTTGTATGCTTAAAATATCCTACATTTAGCAGCCATTTCACGCATCTGCCCAATTGACCTCTCCATTGAACTTAAGTAAATGGTCCTTTAAACAAGATTGTACTGTATTTACAAATAGTAGTCGGATAATCTATAGCTTTGCAATTTGAGTGCCTGTTAATTGTTTTTGTATATATGTTAAAATTACGTATTGCATATTTTAAATGTAACAATTTCATAAATAAAATAATTAGGAAGATTTACAGCTAGTTTTCTTCTTTTTCTTTAATTCACGGACTTTTATTCTTTTGAAAAACATAACTTGTTATTATTTAAAATTGTGTGCGAACTGTAGTTTTAAATGTGCAAAAAAAAAAAAAAAAAAAAAAATCTGAAGGGATTGATGAATCAACATACTTCAAATCATCGATCTTTTTTTAAGGGAGCATTTTTTTGCTCGATGGGTTTCACCATTAAGGCTAGTAGAAAGACAAAACCATTAATTAATTTGTGTGACATCCAGAGCTTTCGAAAGCTGCACAAAAGAAAATTTGAAAATATCCATAAAAGTATCTAGATGTCGGTCGGCTTTGTTTGTGTCACAGTTCTTCTTGTTTTCTTCTTGCCCTTTTCGTATCTCTATATTCATGAACATGTTTACCAAACTGAATTACTATTTTTAACAATATGGTGCATACTTTTTTGAATATTGAATAAATAACATTTGTTTATCGTTTTTAAAAAAACAAATGCACGTACATATAAAATACACATGTATAAATCGGCATTCGAGAATAAAGACAGCAGGTAACAAATACAACATTGACATTAATTTCGCGTATTTAGGCAATTAACTTTATTGAATATAAACCATGATGATGATGAGTTTTCAATCCTTATGGGAACGAAACCACTTTTAAATTCCGTTATGCATGCTATAATTTTGCATATGACGCTTAACGTGTGGTGTTCAAAGGGAAAATGTTTATCAAAACATTCAGTCACATTCGTTAGATTTTAGCCATATAAAATTATCGTTGTTAGAAAAAAGTTCTAAAAAATAACAAATGCGAGTATAGCTTATATGACATTCAAAGGTACTTTAAATTGATTGATCTACCAGCCATTGTTCAGCTGACCTATTACAATTTGACTAAAGTACACCTCCTCAATACTCTACGGTACATGAGAAAGATTTTGTACTTTTATCAGATTGAACCCATCCTGGTTTGCTTTTGGGCATAATGTCCCACCAACAGTATTTCAGTCATTTGGAATCGGGTATATTGCTACCCTACTGCTATATCACGCCGTGGACAAATGGCATGATATATCACCCACTAACATTATCAAGACACCGGACCAACCAGTCCTAAGAACATCATTTGCGCAAAGCAAGGGATCTATACCAGTGTCATGCTTAACGATTTTATTTATATTTTTGCAACCGAGAATCGAACCCAAGTTATCCAGAGTCCGAGACGGACGCTCTTACTACTCGACCACCGGGACCGGCTATATGCTAAAAGGTCGGTGGTTCGGTTTAATTCCCCAACCTGTAATTAGCTTCATGTCACTTTGGTGCAGCTACGGTAATCTTACAAAACTACAAACCAATTAAAATAACTAAATGCCATAATTCATAATTATGTGAAATTTATACCATTCTATAGGGTAAAATTAAATTGTGTAAATGAGACAAATGCAGTGCAATCACTCGGCATTAAGCTGTTGACACGTGCGGCATTTCAATAATCATTGCTGGTCACATCCTGTTTCTCGGCATAAAAAGACACGAAATCATGCGTATATCATACCCGAGAGAAAATATACCAGTGAAACATCTAAGAACATTGTTAAAATAACATGGGTAACTATTCCATCTCCGGTACTGATGGCATATTTTTTACTTCTTTCGTGACGTCATTTGACGTTATAGACGTTCCGGAAGTTGCGTACGCTGACCTCCATAACAACGTTAAGTTTACAATGGATGAGACAGAGATTTTTTTCAAAAGATCCATTTGGAGAATTTTCAGAGGTTTGTAGTTCCTTTCGTAACCATTATTTTTAAATTAACATCGGACTAAATATTCTTAATGTTATACCGGAGATTAAAATCCTACATGGAGTTTTCAAATTCAAATATAACGTTTTCATTCGTTGTCAAGTAACAAATGCACTTATGCATTTAATACTTTAAACTGAGACAGTATCATTTGAATCATCACTTATTTCTTTGGTTTGTACATACATGTAGGCCAATTTTAGAATCTTTCACTTTAACACGTGCATGAGATTTACAATAGAATTCCGTTATTGTTTCCTTTAGCGTAATCAGTTACAAAATGACTCGTTTCGTCTCATTCCAAATTCACCATACACTCTACAGGCATCCGGCCGGACCTCCCCAAGCTCCCTGATCTGGACGTGGTCCCGAGACCTTTTCCAGCCACACCCAGGTTCATCATGGTCACGTGGGGTAAGAACCCCAGATACTGCACGTGCGGCGATCCTACCCACGCTCACGTGTTATATGAGATGGAGCACAAGTTGATCTGGACCAGGAAAGGTAGGCGCAGTTCATTCATTTCGTTCTCAAAAATAAAATGATAATAAAAAAATGTGAAATGAAATAACTTGATATTATGTAGGCAAGGATTATATGATTGCTGAGGGTGAATCCCTATATCGAGAAACAACTATTGTTTTTGATATTAAATGAAAGCAGAAGTTACAGAACATGACATTGTATATACGAATAAAATACCATTTGATTTTGTAAACAATTTTAGTATTTTATTCTTTACCAAAATGGTTTGTCAAGAAACAATATGAAGTGTTAAAACCATAATGTATATTGTAAACATTGTTACAGCCGCCATACATATCAGGGTAGTTCCATAACTAGTTGGCCCGGTGACAGGCGTGGTATCATACGACACGTGTTTAAAGCTTGATACTGCAGTGTGTCTCCAAATGACTAAAATACTGTTGGTTGGACATTAAACCCAACAAACAAACAAACAGTCGCCATATTTTTGAGGGGACACTAACGTTAAAACGCAGTGACTTTAAAAAGACTCATCTTTTTCATTGGCAAAGGCAAGTTTTGCATAAATACGGGTAAGCGTGGTTGTAAATGTTTATTGAATTGTTTCCCTCTAGAAAACTGATATATCTATTTGATTTTGACTTTCTTATAGCAATTGTGAATGATCCAGGAATCAAGGAAGCGAAAAGTAAACTGGATGGAAGCCATTACATTGATACTGCTATTCCTGCAGTAGCTCCTGATGATGATGATGATGATGATGATGATGACAATTCTGGAGGTGTTCTTCATATCTATGCCAGGAGCTGCTAAACACAGTAAGACTTTATTTCAAACATTCATCGTCTAAGTTAAAACTTATTTCTTCTTCCGTCGATTGGGAAACACGTTCTAATAACTTATACATATCCCATGCAACGGTACCTGGGTGGAACCAGTACTTTGCGCCATCAGGAATCGAGCCCCAAACCTTTGGATCCGCGGTCATGTAAGATATTAATGAACCATGACATTCTTTAAATATAATATGTTTAATATAATATTTCACCGCATTCAGATTCCTTAATTTCTTGTATTGTTAAAATTAACATATTCCCTGCTTTTCTTTTTCAGATATCAAAGATGTGACGATGAAAACACCTTCCTGCTATCTTCTTTTCCTCAAATCATTAAATGTATTTTGCATATTTATTTTCTTGTCCAAATCATTGTTTAATCATTGTTTGAGTACATATATAATTGGCATGTAATTAAATTTGATCATAACCTCAAGTTTTAGTTATATCTATTTGACCTATAACAAATATCTAGTCTTTAAAAATGCCAGAAAAAAATGGACATAATCACTTTCTGAAAACAAAAACCATGTTTTATTGAAAATATGCTCAGAGAATTGTACCGTTCAGGGGATACCGGTAGTATGAAGGCATTCTTAATGATGTAAGAGTAACCCCAGTGTGAAATTCTACTACAACCAATGATATGCTTGTCAAGTTATCTGGGAATATACATCTGTTTTCATTCGGGCCGGGGTCAAATGGTAACCTATCTGAGAATCTGAAGCTTGTTGGTTAGAATTCATTTCGGGCAATAAATTTTACGTCATTTCAAGACACAAAGAACTGGACCAACCCAAGAGCAATCGAGAGGAATAAGCATACTTTATAAAAGTATATTTCACAAGTGCCGTAAAAAAGAGATAGGTCAGGAGTGCAAGAAACTTGGTAAATGTAAATTCAAAAGATTTAAAACGCCTCTCTGCAATAAACATGCTCATATCTCCCATATTGTTATAATAATTTAAAAAAAACTGTAATTATTTATAAATCTAATTTAAGAGCTAAAAAAATAAACAGATACAGATTAACAGATAACACTTACTATTATAGAGACACTGGCTTGGGTTAAACTTATTCCTTTACCCGATGATCTTGGGAACTAAGGTCCTGCAACTGATACTTATCCTTCTCAATGGCTCATATATTAGACCAGTACTTTGCGTCTTGGAATCTTATGAAAAAATGTCCCTTCCGGTGTAACGTTTTCAAGTTTCCTCCATTTCAATCCCCCCCCCCCCCTTAGATAAGGCTGGTGAAGCTAACCCAACCTGGGAACTTGAATACGTTTTCAAATGACTCCCCCCACCCCACTCCCGCTTTTAATGTTTCTCCGTTGGGAAAGTTTATATCTTATAACTTATACTTAAATGTGTCGTTAGCCTGTTTAATGTTCCCGAGGGTACCTTGAATCGGGGGCCACTTGAAAATCATGAATTGTAACGTTTTCAAACTACCCCATTTCAAACTCCTTCCGGGAATCTTAAAACGTTTTCATGTTATCCCGGGCGGGGGGGGGGGGTTATATTCCCGGGTAGGGCATTTGAAAATGGGAGGGAGGGGGGGGGGGGGGGGGTATGAAAACGTTTTCATAATGCCCGGGGGAATTTGAAAGCGTTTTAATGTTCCCGGGGAGAGCTTGAATTTGGGGGTCACTTAACGTCGTAATGATTGATATACTGTCAAACTAACGATAAACTTCATTACAACGACGGTAACTTTTTAGGTATACAGTACTTCGCTAGATGTATGTTAAATTTATGCTTAAATAGATATGTTGCTGATGACGTGTTCTGGTAAGTGGGATAATCAAAAAGTTCAAGTATAAGGGACTACCGGCAGGATTAACATAACATAGTCTTTTCTTTAAACCCATCTTTTTAACAAGGTTGACCTCGATAGAGGCAAAGGTCATATGACGCCAAAAACATGTTTTCCTGCATTTCTTATTATTAGTATGTCAACAGAGCTGAACTTGCTCTTTGATTCATGATAACCCCGCCGGCAGTCTTACGTTGACATAAGCACTTTGATTTGTTTCATTATGACACGGAATGAGGGGCATGGCCCTGATTCCACCTAAAAAGTGCATACTTTATTAGGTCATGACCTTTCTTAAGAAGTTCATGAATATTTTATTGCGCGGATTGATACAGAGCAGTTTAATTGGTTGCGGTAATTATGCAAATCAGCTGTGACGAAGTGACGGTGTCATCTTCTTATCATGACCAAATTACCTATTAAGTTTGTGGATCTCCAGATAAAACAACTTTGTCTAGAGGAATGCACGAGTACATAACTATTTATTCAGAATATCTTAAAAGAGCCTGAATAACTTTAGCTAAATTTCAAAGACATTGAACATGCGAGAATAATCTCAAAGACCATCATGCCACAATCGACTAAAGTCAGTAACATGTGGAAGTTGTCCCAATGGTATTGTCTTATTGTTCAATAATAACTGATCCAGTTAGTGACAACATAACCGCATAATTTGAAACTAAACCGTGGAATAGGAGGGAGGAAGCGCAAAAATAAAACGATACATTCGCTTAGAAATGGTTTGGTAACAACAGATAACAGAGTTTTTTTTTCTATAAATTAAAAACACATGTGCAGTATAAACTATTCAATTTTCCAAACAGAACATTAATTTTTAAACTCCAGTTTCAAGAGGATGTGACCTTTTAATATGCCTAATCATAACTATGTCACTGTAAAAGCCCCATATAGGAACAATGTTAAACATACAGATATATACAACTCTTTTTTTTAAATATTCGCCCAAAGGGCTTATCAAAAATCACGAAGAAATACAAAAGCACTACATTAATGCATTTTAACCAAATTAAAGTGTACGAGTGATACAGTGCAGTTGAGTTGCACTGTATTACTCCGCGATGGACATTACGTTTTTTTTTTCTTATCGTGAAAATGCAATAATGCAGTGATGTTGTATTTATTCGTGATTTTTCTTATAAAGCTGCTTTTGACAGCTTTTATTTGAATTAAAAGAAAAAAATGTATATCACACTCGCTCGTGGCAGTGGTACAAGGGAAATCCTATTAATGGCTTCCTGAAACGAGACCGGAAGCAGGTGATGCGTAACACATTTTCATATATAAATTGCATACAAAATGGTTGATTTTCCTAGACATGTGTATGCTTTTGATTGTCATCATAAACACAATGCACCAATAGATTTAGTTGAGGCATTTTGTAAAAAAATAAGTTTAATATCTTAACAATTTTCCATTCATTTTTTATGAGACACAATTTCATAAAATGAACTGATATATGTACATTATTATATGATTCAAACATCTCCATGAAATATTAACAGGGACTCGTGTTCTAGAGCCTATGGTTACATTCTCATTCAGTGTGCCGGACAGGCTGAAACATATGGAATTTGTAAATGTGTAAAGACACTTGAACGTATTCAATCATCAATTATAATATTTTAATCTATTTAAGCGTACATATAAAGGATGGTGCGTACTAGACTTAATTAACCAGCATGTGCTAACTAGGCTTGTCCATATGTGTAAATTGTTTCTGCTGATTCAAATAAACTAAAAAGAAATTCTTCTTTTTTAATTGTAATGGCTAGCAATTATTTTCTGGTTATTATGGCCATATTTTAGACCTTATGGTCAAGGATTTCCCACGTGTGGGTCCCGTGAAATTTACTCTGAAATAAATAATGTAAATATATATATACATTGTATATATAGTCTTAAACTGGGGTGTGTAAATCGTTTTTAATAGATACAAACTAAACTTATTAATGAAAAAATAGAGGATATTTGTTCTTTTTTGTCGAAAATGCAATTTTATTTCTTTGACTGAAATTGACGGTGTTTCACGAGTACCGTAGCCATGAGTGAGAAAACAACTTTCGAAGGTAATGAATTTCACCTTCCACAAAAGACGGACACATTTTCTTTTCCTTTTATTTTGGAAATAATGAAATTATAGCTTTTATAATAATATTTTCACTGTGAAATTTTCAAAATAACATAAAATAAATAGTAATCACGCGAAATAAAAAGAATTGCGATTTAACTGGATAAAACGAAAGGTGGGAGTGAAAATTGGCTTCAAAATGTGAAAATCGGACAAACAAGAACAACATTTTCACTATACATGTATTCCGAATATTGTGAAAAGATGATATTGTGCATGACAGGACAAATAATCTCGCTGTGAAGATGGCACGAATGTGTGTCGAGATAAACAGCTGTCAATATATCTGACAAGAACTAATTACCCTTGCATTATATAGGGGTTAAGCTTTCAATAATATGCTAATGTAGCCCAGAGAGAGAGGGAGAGAGAGAGAAAAGAGAGAGAAAAACAAATGTATTACCTCAAAGAACTCTCTAATTTACATATACTTAATATAGCATATCAAAATAAAGCATTCTAAATAAAACACGGTTGTTAGTTGTTGAATTTCCAATTTTGGTTCAATTAACAACATTTTTTCTGTAGTCCAACTGTAGAAAGAAACAGGTAAGTTTTTTTTCTTTTTTTTACATTTGTTAATTTTGAGTATTACAAATTCTTAAATATTTGACGTTATGTTAACAACCTGTCGTTTGTCATGATCAACCTGCTTGCTGACAGATGAAAGCCATCGCCTGGGGGCATTTGGAAAGGAAATGCAGTAAGACAGTCGCCATATTTGTGTAATTGTCAGACCGAGGCTCAGCGTAACTTCGGGTGTTTCCGTTGATACATCGGAATCGGCGAAAATTGACGGAATATGACAGATGGATTCGGTAAGAGTGTTCGCACGGTAATAATTCTTCGACTCTGTCACATGACGTATGAAAAAGACATATTCATTACTCAGTGTAACAGGTTGCCGTGTGTCCTTTTAAAGAGTACAACACGTCTTTTGTTTAAGATAAATACTACATCGGTGAATTTTGGATTAATAGAATAGTGATTGGTCTTATTATACTGCGGTTAAAAACATCAATATCCAAGGATTTATGGAATTTTAAACATTCCCCATCGCGGAAACACCTGAATTTTAATTGGATATAACATGTAGGTAAGTTTCGTTTTAGTTGAAAAGGGCATCCCATCTGTTCAGACCACAAGAGTGTGAAATAAGAAAGAAAGAATATTGCCCAAAGGTCTACCATTACATATTTTAGCTTATTTTTATCGAAGTTAATTACTTTTCAATTTCTTTAAACATACATTTATGATTATAATGAACTCTTTCTCAAATTTATGAATTCATTGCAAAATGACAAATTGCATGCGTTGTTTGATATTTGCATGTATACGTACACACACACATTCACCACAAAATATTTTGTGTTTTTATGGATGAGTCCGGCAAACTTTGCCATTGTTTAGGAAAATATTGTTGTCCTCTATTACCTTTCATGCATGTCGTAATGAAGAATTTTTCACTTTTCTTTTGCAACAAAATGCAGCTGAGACGCACCATTATGTATTTCAACTTGAATAACTTTATAACATAACCACTGTAACACACAATGTGATGTTTATTATTAATCATAGAAAGACAATTCACTAAAGGGGAAAAAATGAAGATTGCTTTTAAATCATTATTTCTTCTATTTACTTAAAATCAAAATATATCATGCATTATATATAACGTTTTTTATGTAATTTAAAAAATATATAACAAACATTATTTATTTATTTATTTATTTAATCATAAATTTATTTATTTTTGGATAGCGGAATCATATTTAGATCGCCATATAAAATACAAATAACACAATGTTAAACAAAATATAAAAAGTTAACAAATAACTGATAAAACACAATCCATATATTCGTTTGTCTGTCCATTTGTAAGCATATAGGCATATACTAAAGCACCATGTTTAAGGTGGTATTTAGTTAGTGATTAAGCTTTTTCATAACTAAGTCATACTGGCTCGAATTTAAACAACCATTTTTAGTGTTAAGTAATACTTATGAGCAATTTTCATTATTCTTGTTTCCCTGATAGAAATTCCCAAATATTTATTTTTTTAACAAATGTTGTTAGTTTTTAAGCTATCGTTTATATCACATTTGTTGTGCTGTTGGACATTTCAGGAATGGTGAACTGCGTCTCTGCCTAAATTAAGGAATTAATTTAATGGAACAATTGACCACATGAAGTGAAAAATGCACACAAAAAAATGTTTGAGTTTAAAAAATCACTAAATCAAAACTGAGAAATAACACCAAAACATTATTACCACGTTGAAAGAAAATACCGTGTATATCATGCCAGATTATTTATTGATTGCAGTTCTTTAAATCATACTCCATTCATGAAAAATATTATCAGCTCTCCTCTTTCTGTTAGTGGTGAAATAAATTCTGCTGATCATTACTTTTTTTTCGTTGAAATAACTATAACAATGGTAGATATACACTGTTTAATGAGCTATCATATATGCAAAATATACATCTGACGTTGTTGTTGTTTGCGACAGTTATATTTCTTATGATATAAACACTAAAATCGTACAGTTCATGGTTAAACGTTTTGATAATTAGAAGGAGCATCAACCCCCAACGCCACCACCGGTCTTTCTTATCTTCTTCATCTTTTTCTCTTTCTCTTTTGTCATTAGTTTTCTGTTGATTGTATAACAAATGTTACTTGTTGTTACTTTTTCTTCCATAATTCCGTAACTTCTTTCATATTATGATTTACTAACGTATAGTCAAATCAGCCAATATATTGTGTACAATAATTTCACATGGAGAAAAACACGATAAGATATTATCTCTCGCTTTTATTCTTACTTGAAACTAATTTAACCCTTTCCCTCATAGAGGACACCATGAAAAGACCTATGCGAACAGCATAAAACCAGATCAGCCTGCGAGTAACTCGCAGGCTGATCAGGTTTTATGCTGTTCGCTGCTCTTCAGTGGTCTGGAAATGAGGATTTTGTAATTAAATTTGGTAAGGTTTAACTTTGGTTTTCTGCAGATCAGGCTTTATGAGGGAAAGGGTTAAGATTCTCAGTATTACTTAGCGTTAAGCATTGTAAAAGTAAGCAGCATGGTCAATCCCTCGTGCCAAACTTTTGTCACCATAGTAACACATAATGATGATAGTGGACAGATTTTGACTCAAATCCTGGTGATTTTTTGAAATGGAAATTAAAGGTATGATAAGATACACATGTACTTCAATTATGAAAAGGAAATAAATGCAAAGTTTTTTTTTTTATCTAATTCCATGTTACCTATAATATGTTGTCAGGAAATTCAATCTCTGACTACAATACCTTTCTATTCAAAGAAAGCGTTTTGTTGAACATATCAAGAAAATCTTAAACTGATTATTAAATATACAAAATGTTTTAAGCTGTGGTAGTAGCTAAATCGAAGGAAACGGGTTGATTTATTTTTTTTGATTTTGAAGTTCTGTGCACCATCTTGTAGACACTCATTATATACTCATCATATATATATTTCAATAAAAATGTGTATGATTTCTGTCAGGCTACTGAAACATTATTTTCTGCTAGAAAAGGTAGATATTTCAAAGGTAGATATTTCAAATAACTGGAGGCGTCATGAACTACAGATAAATCAAAATCATGTAACCTGGGGACACGAATTTCAAACTGTATTTAATTTCAATACAGAAAAAATACATACACATGTTTAAAATGCGTTCTCGTTTGTTCATTCCCATACATCTTTTTCGAACATTTAACTTTTTTGTAAAAGTCAATTTCATTCTCTTAATATTTTAAACAAAAATGAAAAATGACATAAAAAGGAATAAGTTTAAACTTATCAAAAATGGGTGACCGTTCCTTCCCCCACGTTATACTTCTTAATTTTCGTTTTTAACTCAGCCTATAATGGAAGTTAATTTAGCGGTTGGCATGACATTACGGTAGGTTATATAAATAACCAAATAAAACGTCACCTATGAAAACCTGCATTAATCATTTCTATTTTCCATTTTAAGAGAATATAAATTTCACCACACCACAGGAAAGATAAAAAAGATGATTCATCAACTGTAAATACTACGTAAACAAACCAAGTTAAAATAATATGCATATATTTTACATATGTTCTAGTTGTACACTGTTTTTATGTAATAAAAACTTACAGAAGACACGAATGTGTCAGAAAATATGTCTTCTAACGCTGAGGCGAAAATTGTTAACTTCTCATAAATTTCTAGACGCGAAACACGTTTCTATCTGAGTTACATACTTATACTTGGATGGAGTCTAATATGAGAGCATGTAGCATAATGTACAAAATATGGTAGGGAATGGTTTCATTTTTATGCTCCCGCATCTATAGATCGGAGTGGGGGTGGGGGCATATTGTTTTTGGTCTATCTGTTTGTTTGTCTGTCTGTTTGTTTGTCACAAAACTTTAACATAACACGGAAGTCCTTCCACCTACAGCCTCCAAACTTCACAGGCGCATGCATCTTAATAAGCTCTACCCACCAGGTGACCTTGACCGTCGAATGACCTTGACCGCCGAGGTCTACGCAGACCCCCCTTCTCCGGGGATGTGTGTGTGTGTGTGGGGGGGAGGGGGGTGACGTTTATTCGAACGTACTGCTTCTTAAACTTACTACTCATGAATAATATAAGGTCTTTATTATTTGGGAGAGTTTTGTTTATCAATCGGCGAAAAAGAAAATAAATAAGCATATAAGCATAAGCATATATATATATATATATACATACAAATTTGATATCTGCACTTTAGCGGAAACGTGAAAGCGAGTAGAGATGTGTACTTTAATAAAGGAATATGTTTTTTGAAAGGGCAAAGTGTCAATACAAAACTGGCTTAAAACTAATTGCCTTTTCCTCTATGAAATGAATCATTAAATGACACATTGAGTTTCACGGATATATTTTTTTCTTTTTCCATATGATTTTTTTTTTGTATTTTCAACCTTTTCTGCAGCTAATGCGATTGAGTAATTAAAAACATTTGAATAAGTAAACAAATATACATAATTAGTACGGAAGTAGGACGAGCAAAATGGGATGCGTATGATTATATTAACGGCTGACATACGTACCTCTAAATTTAATTTCCATTTTTATTACTTTGACAAAGCGCCTCAGGTTCCTAAATGTCACGGTGTATTTCATCAGCTTAGTTATTTTTAGATCTATCTATCTATCTATCTATCTATCTATCTATCTATCTATCTATCTATCTATCTATCTATCTATCTGTCTGTCTGTCTGTCTGTCTGTCTGTCTGTCTGTCTGTCTGTCTGTCTGTCCGTCCGTCCGTCCGTCTGTCCGTCCCACCCGTTCATCTTGATTTCTTTCTCCCTATCTTTTTTTATTCAGTCATCATCCTATTGTGCATATAATAAAAATAAAAGGAGACATTAGCTAATCTTGATCACGAAGCTACATTACAGCTAGGTACCATATCTCTGTCTTGAATTAGATCGTATGAAAATATCATGGTACATATAGTAGTTCTGCCGAGTACAACATAAGGAAGTATAGTACATGTATTTATAATACATCTTCTCCCACTGAACAAACGGTTTGATCATACTAGTTTAGCTTAATTGGGGCCATGAGTTACCTTCGATAGGATAGAAAAAAATGTGCAGGTTGTGCAGAACATAGTCACTTTAAAGAGTATTTTTTTTTCTTTCTTTCTTTCTTTCCGAATAAGTATTAACCCTCTAGCTCATGAATATTCAGGTAAAAACTTTTGACTTGATGAATATTAATTTTCTGAACTTAAACTGTGGACTGTGTAGGATCTGAGCTAAATTGACGTATGGACAAACAGATGAGACCCCGATCAGATAGCTCCAGATCTGGGTCTGCTCTGCTTGCCAATGCATTAAAATGAGTCTATGAGGTAATGAGCTAAGTTGTTATAAGAAATGTTCATAGTTGCTTTCGATATTTCGCTGAACAAACAAACCTTATGCAGTTAAATATTAATTTTGAAATTTTGAGGTACTTTCGTTTCTTAATTACATGTATTAATAATATAAAATATATTACTGCAATATGCTTGTCTATATTTATGCATTAACTGGAAAAGGAGGGGCCCTGTGCCATAGTCACACAGAAAACATCACATCGAAAGTTTCAAGACATCACTTTAAAAAGATAAATGTCACATTGAATCATTCTTTTTCCGTAACTGTTTATTTTGTTTCATTTCTTAAATTACCTCATAAGGCGGCAACGTGACAAATTTCAAACTATAATACAATATACATTTCAATGCTAGTTCAGATATACAGCTGAACGGCGAAAAGATGACCGTGATCGTTATCGTATATAAAAATTAACCCTTTACCTCACGAGTATTCCTTTATGAATTAATTTTAATTAAGTAACAGAATGGTATATAAAACGATTTTTATTTGGTTCGCAGACTGTTAGAGTCTGAGCTACAATATGGTATGAGTAAACAGACTCTAAATCTGTTTTGTTTGCTAATGTAGTGTATCTTTATGAAGTATAGGGTTAAAGAAGTTTTCCACAGAAGCATTTTTTTTGGCCGTTAGGCCGTTTATTTTCACCATGACTTCCTGTGAAACACACAGTAATGAAGCGGAATAAAATCAAGCTTTTCATTGGTTATTATATGCTTTGCTAAATTCACATTGGTCATTGTAAAATTAGTCAAAAGAAAAGAAAGGAGTTGCGGAAACGAGTTCTTTAGATCTCTGTTTGTTTTAAAAAAGTTGAAGTTTTCTTCCCCTGCGAACTATTTGTCTTGAATAGTAAGACACTGCACCTTTTTAAGGTAAACCGAAAGAGTAGAACGCTAAAAAATAGGAAACACAAAGATTTCGGAATTGATTGTTCGACCCTGACAGATCCTATATTCAACAAAAACGTAACATTTGGTTTCGTTTTGAAGCCCGCGAAACGAAGTCTAATACGCAGATGTTTTAAGGCTGTAAGTGTCTACCAAGATTGTACAAATGGATCCGTGGTATTTCAAAGAGCTGCACTGACACATGAATTACACAACAATTAAACCAACAACAAAATCTATTATATGTTAAACCATTCAGACACTAATCATCAAGCTGGTTACCACGGCCGAGTATCTTTTTTAAAGATATTTCTTGTTAAGTATATAGACAATGAAGGAAAATTAAAACAAGTACAGAGAAATCTATTTACAATATAATCAAATTTATTGGAAAAAATGGGGTTCCCCATTCTACTTTTTGCTCTTGACATTGATTTTCTATTTTCTTCTTTTCTTTCCTTTTTTTTCATTTTTTTGTTGCTCTGTTATATTCTCTATGATCATGCAAAAATCAAGGAAATTCTCTGTCGTAGTTTTAATTTTCCTCCTTTGTCTATTAGTAAAAATCTGTTACTGTAGAAAGACTCAGAAAACCATCGTGACTCATATGCTATTGGGGCAGATGAGAAGCTCATCCAACATCATTAAAACACGTTATTGCAAAAGCGATAGCTCTTCTGCGTGCAAATGCAGGCTAGAGGACGGTAACTGGATTGACTAATATTCATAAATGTACGGATATGCCATAGATGTATATTAATATATGCGAGGTTATTCGTTTATGAGAACGTTGTGGTCAATACCTGAGCTTCGCAATCCATCAGGATGCATAAACTCGGACATTTTGGTTATCAGGCTTTACTTTTGTGTAACCCTGTACACTAGTATACACGTCAACACGGGGATACTATGCTATACATTATAAAGGTGTAAACAAAAGAATAAAAGATTATGATCAATTCATCCAGAAACACTTTATAATGTTTGTATAGGTCGTCAACAAAGACAGATATGGGTTATTGTATTACGGTATATATCGCGAAGCGCCATCAGAACGACGCACGTGCACATTTCTTTTGTTTATCCAAAGAAATGAATTGTTTGATGAATTAGCAAATAAAAGAAGATTGGATGAATTATTGCTATTTTGTAGACATCCTGGTTTATTACACGTTTTCATTGTGTATTGTTTTCATTTATATCAATAAGTTTACCACATGAGAAAATTTCCCACCATCTTTCGCGAAAAAAAAATAAAAAAAAAAATAAAAGAGGAAAAATGGAAAAAATAAAAAGAGAAAGAAACACGGGAGATTCATCTAATACCTGACGTTAATATATATAACTGGCGGACCATGTATCTAAACCTTTAATCTATTCTGAAAATTGAAAATATTAAGATTTGGATTATAGAAAAGAAAACTATAATTTAAGAATAAACCTTTTCAAATCATGATTTAATAAACAGAAAGCAGCAAAACTATTAAAGAGTTTGAAAAAGATCAATAAATTTAATACGCCATGTAATTAGAGAAATTTCAACTCAGTCAGTTTTGCATCATGAATAATGTTGAAAAGTCCTATAATGATACGGTAATTACATTGGTTGCATTATACACATCATTAAAAGTCCCCGTAAAGATCTGGATGAAATGCACAAAATTCTGGATAAGTCATAGTGACACATTACACAAACTATTGAAAAAACCGTAAGCCTTGATTTATTACATGAATGTGCGTAGATATTGACGTACGAGTATAAGAAATGGCGTATTACACAAAATGCTGGAAAATCATTAATATTGACATATTGCACAAAATGTTGGAAAATTTAAAAAAATGACGTACCCCGATGTTGGAAGGACCAATCAACATCTGGTTACTTCATCTAACGATCTACATCTAACGTGTTACACAATTACATAACCAAACATATATTAATGTTCAGATATAAAGACAAGACGAAGTATTGAAAAAATGCTATTTTATAAACAGTAATTCAATTTTAGATATTGAAAAATAGTCATATCCTGTTGTTAGTACACATGCCATACACAGTCAATTTTATATATTTATTTATTGACTTGCTGTGTTTATATAAAACTTTATATGAGTGCCTTTGTAATATTTAAAGTTACATGAATATAATTTTCGCAAATCGGGCATAAAGGCAATTTTGCCAATAAATTTGATTGGTCGAGTATTACACAATCTGATCAAAGGCAGTATCGTGTACTATAAATAGCCCAATGATTAAAAAGTCATGTAACGTGCGATACAAGAAAATGATGATTAAACTTCATTAATCATACTGCTTAAGATCTAGTAGAGTCGTGAACAGATAACTTATTTTACTCACGAAATATCAGTACGTGACATTTACTATGCAAAATTTTGAAAGTTTAGTCGGAGAAGACTCGCCGTGCCTGTCATACTATACAAACAAGCCTTGAAGGACTTAGGAGGTTTTAAACATGCCCATAGACTGAATAAATGGGACATTGCTGAAATCATCAGCTAATTTTATTCTAGATTCAATATAAATCAAATTAATTGAATAAGTGTCGTAGAAGCTATGCTTTGAAACCATCCTCTATGACTTTAAAGCAGCTCGTCCGCAGATGGTCATTGACTAAGAATTTGATTTAGAACTATCTGTGTATTACCTCAATCAATACCCATCTACAGACTCATGGTCACCAAATGCAATCTTCCGTGATTAAATAATGGGTGGTTTCCTATCCCAATCAGTACCGTCACAGACGGTATTGAAACTATATTTAGAATAATAGAACCTATATTTAGATTTTCTATTTTCATTTGCTGTCACTTGGCTGATCACATTTATTCTACGCGCATGCTCAAACTTTATAGATTGAACTTACGAAACCGCTACCATGAACTGGTGAAGGTGCCATGTTGCGCAAGCACCTTCTTCGGGGATACCGTATTCTATATTTAACCGATTTCGCTGCAGTAGCGTTTACGAAATTAACGTTTTCCCGTGAAATATGAACTGCACTTGCCGAGTTCATATGTCAGGAAATAAACATTTCACCAACTTTAACGAGGGAGAGTAGAATTATTTTTTTTTAATTTCTACCGATCATCTGTGAACGAGCTCCTTTAAAGGCAATACTCTTTAATTTGCCTCAATCACCGGATGGGTAAAGTTACTAACGTAACATAACACAGCCCCTTTACCGCTGTGGGTTCGAATCCCGGTAGTTCACGTGATGAAGCCTTCCAGGTGGCTTGTGATAGGTCAACTGTTATCTCTGTGTGCCCCTGTGCACTCGGGTCTTCCGCCACCTGGAATTAGCGGGATATAGCCATATGACAGAAAAACGATCGCATCGACGGTGAACTAGAAATTTGATCGTACGAAGTTTAGCGCCCTGGATCTGTTTGGTTAACGAACACTGCAACAGGGACACAATGTCATTTGGCATGCGTTTTTGTATGATATATATTCATTTAACTTGCCTAGACTTCAATAAATGCTTTCCATTCTATCAAAATGCAGTGGTTATAATAAATAAAACATATAAAAATAATTGTTCAAGTTTAAAACAGTAAAACAGTAATTCTTCATTGCCTTTCCTAAAGGTCTATGGTAATGCAAAAACGAATATATATTATGTTATCATGCTTCTTTTGCTATGAAAAGTTAAATTTCAATGCAAATAAAATTATTGTCATTGTATTGTATATTTTCTCTCCTTTGATGTGTGTTTTAGGTGAAAAAGCGTTGAAATAATATCTAATCATTTTCACCACAAAACGATAAGATAATAACAATATTCAATGAAAAAGGAAGAGCAAGCGCACAATATATATACCCATGTGTATAGTATTTAATTTTTTAGGGGGTATTTTATTGACTATCGATCAAATTTGACTTTAGTCGTAAATCTCTTATTCTAAATAGGGCCTACTAATGTTTTATTTTCACAATAGAACAAAAAGGCAGTCGACTCATTTCATTGCATTATACAAACACAACACTTTTTGTGTAGAAAATATCACAGGAAAAATATTATTTTACATATGTGAATATACGCTTACGAAGATATTTTTCGTACGAAGTTTGGGGAAACGGGCCTCAGAGATTGGCAGTTCGATCCATCGGGGCAATATATTCTATCATGAAATTCCCAGGCGAAACTTTCTGGTCCAGGGTTCTCGAGAATAAAAAAATGGTACTTATTTGCGATTTTTATACTTAAACTGAATATATGACCTTTCATTTCAAAAAGGATTTGAGTATGATATTGAAATTGGAGTCTGAGATAGTACTTAGGTTGACGCTCGAAAGGGAAATACTACCATCACATTCACCACCACTACTACTACAAGTATAGCACATACTTCCATTAGACTATTACTTGTTAATTTCCGGAATAACCGGGCCCTTATAAAAGAGTTTCGGACTTTTCACATAAAGAAAATCCATATACGTGCATGCACTCGTTATTTTCGTGTTTTCGAGAGGTGGGTGTTATTCTTGTATCATGCTATATGCTATTAGATCCGCATTTCTTTATTACGAGTATCTGATAAATTAATTTTTAAAAACTTTAAATTAATTTATTTTTAAGTCGTTTAAGCAATATATTCGAATAACTCCCGAATGTTCCTGGGTTGGACCAGTACTATGTGGCTGAGAGGACCGTGAAAACTGCTAGCCTCCAACGGGTTAGAACCAATGACATTGGTATCTGCGACCATGTATGCGTTACCACTGTTCCTGCTATTACAAGAACGTAAACAACCTCAACCATCACCACAACAACCACAATGTCAGCTACTACTACTACTACTACTACTACTACTGCTGCTGCTACTGCTTTTATTACTACTGCTGCTCTATCTCCTCAACTTCTACCACTGCTTCGAATATCGCGACAATGACGATGAAGATAATGGGGTCGATGATACTAACATTAATTGATTCACTTATGGCTCTTATAATGTGTGTCTAGATGTCAAGCTGCATTATCTACGCACTACACTGGCGCGTACAAATCATACAGAAATTTGCTTTTTTGCGAACGTCATGTATGGACAACCATGTCATGATTTCTGTCCTCTACTTGTTCATACGGTACGATACTGTGGTTAATGGACATACAGCGATGTCCATGTGCAATAACACCTGTCAATCACTGACACCTAACAAGGTCGCTTTATGGCCAACCGGGTGTAAGACTCATGCATGGTGGTAACTCGTGCACAACCACCATGCGCATAAAGCGCGCCTCGTGTCTGCAATGTACATTTTGGGAATGTAAGATAGAAAACAACTCGAAATAATAGTAGGAATTAATGTAGATACAACAGTTATTTAGTGGTGATGTCAATAATACGGATAAAAATAGATATAGTAACAGCTAAATGCATCAATACACCCACTATTAGTGAAGGGAAAAATGAGAACTGAATAATGATAATAAATGCAAATTATTAAAAGAAAAAATTAACCTTACAGGTTCGTGCGTGGTTAAAGTCAACTTGTCTTATTTCTGTAATACATATATAAAAATATTTTCTTTCTGATTTTCTACATGACCGAATCAACTCTTACATGAATACTTTATTGCTGTTACTTCGTGTATTCTCTTTCATAAGGACATGTGCATGACACTAAATTTGCATATCCCAGATCCGGTGTCAAGTATACAGTGCAGATCACCATTCGGACAGCGGTCAACCGGTCTTAATACTGAGGTGGTTTCAGATATTCTAAAAAAATGTGGTTTTAAAAAAAGAGATGAACTAATAAAAGAAGTAAAAGATAAAAGAATAGTGGTCTAAATACAATGATGTGGTCTGATTATCTAGTTCAACAGTATAGATAGGGGAAAAAAGTGGTCTTAATACAATGAGGTGGTCTGATTATCTAGTTCAACAGTATAGATAGGGGAAAATAGTGGTCTTAATACAATGATGTGGTCTGATTATCTAGTTCAACAGTATAGATAGGGGAAAAAAGTGGTCTTAATACAAGGAAGTGGTCTGATTATCTAGTTCAACAGTATAGATAGGGGAAAATAGTGGTCTTAATACAATGAGGTGGTCTGGTTATCTTGTTTAACAGTTAATTTTGGGGGAAATAGTGGTCTTAAAATTGTCCTTAAAAATGAGGTGGTCTTATTATCTCTAGTTTAACAGCATGTATTAGGGGAACAGTTCAAGGAAATAGTGATCTTATAGTGAAGTTGTCTGCATTTCTAGTTAAACAGTTGGTACAATTAGTAGTACAGATAGGAGAAACGGTTCCCGAAAAATAGTTGTATTTGAAAAAAAATAGAAGTTTGGACTTGTTACATTTAATATTAACAAAGTGTATACACGTATATACTTGGTACATAATTTCATATATCGCATGCCTTCGGATGAACGTAATTAAAATACACACGCATACCAGAAATGTTTGCACATTTTCGCACACCATTGAATTTCATCAACTCACTGCAAAACAACAATACGTAGCTCCGAGAACATTGTACTTATAAATTTCTTAGTTTTTTTTTTAGTCTGGGTTTAACATCTCGTCAACAGTACTCTTGTCACAAGGAGATTAAACGCTTTCTTCATTTAATAGTAAATTTTATTTTCACAATTTCATGACATGAAATTTAAATATGTAAAGCGACACGACAACTACTAAATAAATCAGATGTCGAGAGGATATCGAACTTTATATAGGCTATACATCAACTATATCGGAAATGATACCTAGGCGAAATTTCCATCGCCTGAATATCCCATCAAGATATTGGGCAGATATAGTTGACGATATCATTACTATATTGGCCCGATAACCTCTGCTGACTGGGACCACCACAACAACCACTATTATTGTTGCTTCTTCTACCGCCACTACCATCATCATCATCATCATCATCTCATCATCATCATCATCATCTCTACCGTCATTGATATCTAATACTGCCTTTGCTACTACTACATGGAATATATAAAGTTAACAACAACAACAACAACAACAAACAACAACAACATTAAATTTTACACACAACAACAACAAATGCTATGATTACTACTACTACTGTTATACAACCAAACAGCAACAATTACTACTAATACCACGTACTTCACTACTTTTTCTGTAACCACATCTACTATTACTGTCAATATCATCGCTTAAAGGCACCCCGGTCGAGTGGTAACATACCCGACTATGGATCCGAAGGTTGTGGGTTCGCACCCCAGCTGGAGGTGAGGATTTTTTCATGACCTTCCTACGCTCAAAGTACTGGTCCAGCCCAAGAATCTTCGAGAGGGATCAGTATAAGTTGTAAGAACTTGTTTCCCAATCGACGTAGAATGATTAAGTTAATCAGCTATCATCATCACTATCATTGCTACTGCTACGACTGCTACCCCAGCTTCACGTTGACTTACATTTTCTATAACATGTAAAGTTTTCAGTTATACCGAATACTCTATACACTATCTTTTTTTCCAGGGGCTGAGGGGGAGGAAGAAGGAGAGCGATGGCTGGTTTCGTGCGCCTTCTGTGTTCGTCCTTTATCGCTGCCGCAGGTACTGTCCGTCCGTCTGTCTGTCTGCACACATTCAAAACAAACCCCTATATACATACACACAAATATATCTGTATATCTGCCAAATTAACTTGGCCCATACAATGGCATGTTGCGGATATATTTTTACCCACTGTTTAATGCATAACTTGATTTTTACAGAGTTAGAATTTCCCCCACGCCCACATAACAAGTCTTTCTAATTAATTACCACACAACGCATATGTTTTTATGTAAACTGCGGTTATGTTTGCCCATCAAAGCGATGAATAAACTTAGACGTAATATAATTTAATGCATCAAGTTTGCTTCCCTTTTTATGCAACTATTGTGCAATGTTCAGATCCTAGACTGCTATCAAAATCATTGCATTTAAGTAACAGATCGGTTGCGGTCTCCTATAATTTTGTTTTATAGTTTGTCTAACGCGAAAATCATGTAATCGGAAGGTCGTAAAATCATGTTAACATTCCCCGGGGTGAGTGAGGCACAAGGTGTGCCAACTGCATTTTTTTTTAAACGAAAACAACTTCGGGTTTCAAAAGTTCAAACACTGATGCAGAAAGGTCAAGGTCGGCGTACCAACAAGTATTGTAGGTAACGGGTTGATCAATCTTCTCGCTGTGGCTTGTCCTACTTCCAAAACTACGTCTTTCTTTTGCATATGTACGAGTATATACATGTACTATGATATGTGTTTACTGTATGGTATACGCTTTTTTCATAAATTAAATAGAGTTACGAAAGGTCCCCCCTATTATCTTAGATATTGCAAGCCATGCTAAGTATGGTTGGTCTCTAAAACAACGGCGATTTTTTTTATTGAGGCGGCCTAAAATTGAAATTACGTTTAAATTTGCATAAAAAATTTCTTGCAATTTTTCCTCAACAATAATTCAACTGAAATTCCACAGCAACAAAAACGCTTGCATAGCAAACTACTGCTGATGTGAAACTGACAAGGAAATGTTCCCACATAATGTAATATGCAATAAAAACAAATGAAACTGAGAGGTTACTTCCGTTTACAGAAACAGGTCCAGTCAAAAACATGCATTTATTTTACATTATTAAGTATTTTATAAAAAATATTAAAAAAAAAAATAAAAATAAAAATATTATCACAATAAATTCAGCTGACACAAGCACACATATTTCCATCTTGAACTGTTAACACTTTTATTCCTATGCTTATACTTTCTTCATATGTGCAAACGGGGGACGCTCCTGTAGACAGTCTGCCGAACAAATAAAACCCCTCGTTCTGTATACCATTGAAAGTTCAGTCAATTGATATTCGTGAAGTCATAAATTTGTACATGAATATTCATGAGGTAAAGGTTATGATGGTCATCATCCTCATCGTCATCCTCATCATCATCATCACACATCCGCTGGTCATTTTAATAATATTTTATTCAGTTTAACTATTCAAAATTAAGAGCACGGAAATATTCTGAATACTTGATATATTATGTAATTATTTAATGTCTTTTATTAATAATTAATGAGAAAATGTCCTGATGAAACATATCTCAGCGTCATCTTTGTAAATTCTTAAACAATTTGTCAACAAAAACGAGGTATCCTTAATGGTTAATGACGTTTGATGTTTGCCTGCGCAATCCGTCAGTGCGTATTTCACATGACGGATTATAACACTGAACCGCAATATATCTTGTGTTCAATCAGTTCTAATTAAATATTTGCCCCTCCTTGAGTGTTCTAACAGGCAGACCGTTTGGTCGTTCATCAAACACTTTTGCATTGCATACAGATGTATTTAAACTGGCTTATATGCTGTCCAATAGCTACATTAAATTGAAGTCACTGATTGACTTGATTGACAAAAATAATAGAATTGTGTTTATTAATACTGTTTTTTTAGGATTTGACCTAGTCGTGAATATGTATGTCTGTATTCATGCATGCATGCATGTCTATCTGTATTGGGTCATTTTCCAGAGTGTCTGTTGACATGAAATATTAAAAAAAATATTTGTAACTCGCTTTATCAGCATAGTATATCTCTGGCGCATTTGAACCGTTATATGGTAAAATTTGAATGGGATTAGCAACCGATTATAACTTCTTAATACTGAATTATTCAAGACATATAATTTGTAGACGTGTTTTGTCATACTTCTATGTAATATGGTATGCAATCCATCAACACGCTAGACTTAAAGTCGCCCCACTGACTGCAGTTTGGAATTTAGACACACGTACCTTCATTAACTGCGTTCAGTATTGTTATAAAAGTGTATAGTTTTCTGAAGTAAAAGTCAGAGCTGAAAAAGACATTTTGTGCATTTTTTCCGTTTTATATTTTAAAAGAGCACAATAAAAATAAAAACTTTGAACATTCTGAGTGGAAGAAAAAAGATCTTTTTTTTTTTTTAAAAAGAAAAAACTTTTTTATTATTCATTTTTACTTTATCTCCGTAAGTACATATATTTAAAGAAAGAAATTCATAATTCTTAGATATAAAAGAGTCCATGATTGGCCACAACAGTAGGAGTGTCAGTAGAGTAGGTTGGCACCCTATACCATTAGAATCACACTTCATGAAAATTCCGAAATGATTGTCAGTACCTTGTTTCTATTAAAAACAACAGCAACAACAACAACAAAAAAAATGTAAAACGCCAACAATCTGAGAATTAAAATTAAGTTTGATTTCAGCAGATGGTCATACTATTGCTGAATATTGCACAATGGAATAAATGCGTGTAATAATTGTGTTTCTACCGTCATTAATGTCGTATTGGACGATATTTTTCCTTCACTTGAGATGATCAACTTATTGACAGATGGTACACGCGGAAATGACTACATGACTCATTCTGACGTATGACTATGATACGGCCATATATTTGTTTCTCCCGTGAGGGATTATAATCACCATGTTA
>CM037783.1:18631705-18678115 GCA_021229015.1 Solen grandis | reverse complement strand
GCCCCAGGGACATCAACATTGTACAATGACGTCATATAAAAGCAGTTCCATTCTATGCACACACAAGGTAAAGACGTGATACAGGTTTGGATAAAGTTGGGACCTTGATACAAGTTTATGCATTTTTGATGTATGAAACAGATTGAAAATGCTAGCATCATACATAGGTATATATATATAGGAAACATCTTCATGAATGAGTTTAGTTTAATTTTAATAAGATTTAGTAAAATTTGATATGAAATGACAATTCATGTCAGATTCTTTTTATCATATGACCTACAGTGACAGTAAATCGCGATTATTACAACAAACAAACAAAAACATGAATGAACAGACTGTGAACGAATTAATTTTGTAATCTAACACCAAGAAAATCGTTTCAAATAATAACTGAAAATAAGGAATTAACGTGTGTATTTCTCATACATTTTAAACATCATATAAATAATGAATCAAACACATTTAATCCAGCTGTTCCAGTTCAACACACTATATATAGTTAGTGTTTGAAATTATATTTTGTCCAATGAGATCAATCCATTTTTCTTTCTTTTTTTGTCTCCATTTAATTCATTTAGTGTTTGAAATTATATTTTGCCCAATGAGATCATTCCATTTTTCAAATTTTTGTCTCCATTTAATTCATTTAATCGGCATAAACTTGTCACTAAATACTATTCCGTTAAATCAGCTGATCAGTTTAAACCAGCTTCAAGCACCTTCAGTGCGCATGTGCGGCAAGGTGTGTCGAGAGGCGGAGCTTTATGTGTTTACCAACATCACGCGTGTGTAATGTGTTACAGGGTTTTCTGATGGGGACGCATGAAAATCGATATAAAAGAAAAGCACAACATCAATAGTGAACCATCAATCTGATTTATCCAAAATATCAAAAGAACTCTACCCTTCCACTTATTTTAGTTTGGACATATTTTATTGCCAAAAAATTAAAAAAAAAATTAAGGAAAATAAAATAACACTAGAAAAGAATTAAAAATTAAATTTTTGAAAATAACAGCACTATTTTAAAAAAAAAAAAACTGATACATTTAACGAGATGAGATGTGTAATAATATGAATGAAGAGATTTAAAAAAAAATAACTGAAAAATATAAATAAATAATGAGAAGAGAAGAAAAGAAGGCTAACAAACAAACGTTACTAAAACGGAAAAAATAATAATGTCCAATTGCAAAACACAAAATAACATATATATAGGTGAAAATAAATGAACGTTTCTAAACAGTATAATAATATAATCTTTCAACACTTTTTTGCCGAAGAGATCAAAGTCGGGGTCCGGTTCAATGCTCATTTTTTCAGCCTCCCCGAGCGTAGCTCTACACAGTAGGCGCCGTACACTTGAAATATTATCGGATGTAATTCACGCCGGGAACACGTGAATAGGGCGGAGTCACAAAAAATCAATACTATATTTGGAATGTGAGACTGCGTTAAGTTGCAAAACATAATTTCAAACACTAAGTAGGTTAGTGTTATTTAGTAAGCATTAATTCCATTAAATCGGTCGCGCGGCTGCGCCGCGCCAGACCGATTTAATTTCATTAATGCTTACTAAAAAACACTAACCTATACTTAATCGGTATAAACTTGCCACTAAACACTACTCCGTTAAATCAGCTGATCAGTTTAAAACCAGTTTCAAGCACATTCAGTGCGCATGTGCGGCAAGGTGTGTCGAGAGGCGGAGCTTTATTAGGAAAGCACATGCACGTGTGTGAATACTTAAACAACACGCTGACGTAACAATTTTATGGCACCATCTCCTAATATAGCAGTGTGACGCAGTTATAGGGCGGGGCAAACTCTAAGCTAGTGTTTATTAAGAGAGAATTAAACAGCTAAGAAGCCGTTTGATCACAATGTCATATGATAAAATAAAGTACGGTATAAGCAGAGATACCTGAGGCGTCTGCATCATTTTTTTCGACCTATAAGACCTATGAAACGTGCTCTTACGACTTCATCGCCAAACTGCACACAGTGATCTCCCTTACACGTACGGGGAAATCACTGAGGTGACAAGTCGGCGAAGTAAAATGGCACATTATCAGTAGATATTTTGAGCTGTAAAAGAGGCAGAAATTGAAGAACAGCGCCAAATCAAAGGTAAGTACAATTCATTATTTTGTACCTGCAAGAAACCTGTTGATTTTATCGTAGGGACATATTCCAAGCCAAAAGCGTATGTCTGTATCTCATTTTCCATTCAGTTCGCTATATGTTGTTTCCGATTTTCGCACTAAAGTGAAATCGAAGCTTTACCATAAAAGAAATTGATGTACATGTAAGAAAAGTTCTATTTTTCAAAGGTAAAACGTGTTTGCTATTCAAATACGTTGTTATTTAGCAATATCATCGCATTTTCATTGAATTATACACAAATATCGATGAGTTTGACGGGAAACAAAAATCATCTAAGTGATGTTCTGGACCAGTCGGGCGGAAATAAACCTTGTAGATATTACTGTAAAAAGTGTGTGTGTGTGTGTGTGTGTGTGTGGTAAGGTAAGTATATTTATATTAATATAAATTTGATATTTTAATGTAGAAGTTCAAAATAAAAGGTGTTATACCCCAGTTCCGATCACCAACGGAGAATACCCCTTGTCCCTCTTTTATCAAGTATACATGATTATCTGTTTCACGGAAATATAATATATTTCAGGATACACTCGTCAGACATGTCCATGAGAATACACTCGTTATAACATGTTCCTGGAAAGAAACGTGAACTAATTAATTAATTAATCAATCAATCAATCAATCAATCAATCAATTATCTCTTACTTTGCGTGAATTCACTAATAATCATAAAAACGAAGCAATACCATTGTATATACGGAGATAGTAGCCGAATATATAGCGTAGGTTCCGAGGATGGTTATTCCAGCGTGCCGTCGTGTTAATTTAATTTGTCACGTTGTATGCCAGTCCATTTTCGATCAAACACTTTTAAGAATTTGTTCTATGTTTTTTTTTAGTAAGAGAAAAGAAAATAGTTTGACCTTACTCAAAAGATACCTCTATCCCGGTTCCAAGGCCCATATTGTGAGCTAAAACTAACTTATTTTTTGAAGCAATACGCGGAAGTTATACGCTATACTTGGCTATACTAAAATGAAAACAGTTAAAAACGATTAAAGTTGTATATTCATACTCTACCATTTTTGTCTGGAAAGGCCATTAAATATCAATAATTACTGGTTTTCATATTTTCTCACGTTAGAAGAATAAGGAATGAACATTTGCGTGTTTGTATTTTTATATGCATAAATGTGCATATGTCAGACATGTTTTGTGTATATATTTATGTATATATGCTTTCATATTTCTTGAAAAGATTTTTTAAATATAATTTTTAGTGTAGATATACAAAATTTTATATTTTGAGTATTTAACAAAAAAGTATATTTGTAATATTATTAATATTTTATTTATTTGTTTCCTTCGGGATTCGAACCCATGTGGAGCCTTATTGTAATCCGATTAACAACAATAATAAAATTATCCTCGTGCTATTTGGTAAGCGTTTCCCTTACGTTAATAAAACATAATAATAACAAAAAATTTCAAAACGATGTCTAAATTATTATTATTATTTTTTTTTTAAAGAAGACATACACTGTTTAAATTTAAAAGTGAATGAAATAAATGTTCAGTGAAATACAATTATAATCAGTATTACTGAAATCATAAACCCTTGCCAAAGATATAGCACGAAACGTATATAAGGTATGAAACTATTTGTCAAATTTGCATCATGTTTCTGCACAATGCAAGCTATGCATATCTATATAGTTCGCTTCCGCGAACTTATCCTACCTTAGTGTTTTACATTTGAGGTCTCAAGCAAAGCATGATACTGGTCGTGGGCTCTCATGCACAGTCTTCCTAACATTTTTCGCCTTTTTCAGTTAGAAATGTTTACCTATTTTAATGATTTTGTTCTCCTAAGCAATGAGAATTACTCAGCCATATTGGGGAACATTACTTAACCCATTCATAATGAGTGATAGTCATAACCAACTGAAATAGGTGAGAATTCAAATTTAATAATGTTAGCATTACATTTTAATGGGCATTTTTCATGTAATTACTTGAGTCTTACTCATAAGATAAGGTGAACTTAAAAGGTTAACATTGTAAGAAAAGTTAACATTATTTATCGAGTTATGTTCACTTAATTACATGAACAGTACCCACCTTATTTAATGAGTACTGGTCACCCAAACACGAAGAGTATTCACCTCATTTAGTGAGTACTGTTCATCCTACAACATGAATAGTACTCACCTTATTTAGTGATTACTGTTCACCCAGTTTCATGAAAAGTATTCATCCTCTTTAGTGAGTAATGTTTTTAAACAATCTTTGAATTGTACCCACCTTTTTAGTGAGTTTTGTTCACCTAATTATATGAACAATACTCACTTTTCTGAGTTATATTCACCGAATTATATGAACCTTTCTCACCTTATTTAGTGAGTACTGTTCATCCAATTATATGAACAATACTCACCCTGTTCAATATGTACTGTTCACCCAGTTATATGAACGTTACTCACCTGTTCAGTGTGTACTGTTCACTCAGTTTTATGAACAGTACCCATTAAGGACTTCAACGCTGCCATTCTTAAAGCTGCCCATAAATGCATACCTCGAGGTGCCAGGAAGAATTACAAGCCATACTGGAATGAGGACTTGGAAGGCCTTCAGAACAGTCTGTCAGAAGCCAGGAGGGAAGCAGAATCTAACCCATCCCTTGAAAACAACAACAATCTGCAACAAGCCAAGGCCAAGTTCCTAAAAGCAAAGATTCAGGCCAGGCGAACATCCTGGAGAGAGAAAACAGCATCTCTAAACCTAGAAAAGGACGGCACTAAGTTGTGGAAGCTCACCAAACAGATGAATGATGAAGCAGGTAGTGAAAGAGGCACAACTACGTTGATAGATGGTGATTCCCTGCTGACGGGCAAACAGGCAGCAAACAAATTCGTTGACAATTATGAGGATGTAAGCAACATCCATATCAGCAGGGAAAGATTGAGAGAGGTCAGAAGAGAGGAAAGAGAGAGGACAACAGGGAACGCCAAGGAGGAAGTCATGGAGAAGGACCTCACCCTAAGTGAACTTCAAGCTGCTCTACGACAGCTCAAAACTAAGAAGTCACCAGGTCCAGATGGCATCACAAATGAGATGCTCACACACTTGGGCTGCTTTGCAACGGGCAAACTCCTGGATATATACAATCTAACCTGGAGAGAAGGACAACTCCCACAAATATGGAGAGAGGCGACCATGATCCCCATTCATAAAGCGGGCAAGGATCGAATTAAGGCATCAAGCTATCGCCCCATCAGTCTCACCAGTGTTGTATGTAAGACAATGGAGAGGATTGTAAACCAGCGACTTAAGTGGTACCTGGAATACAACCAACTTCTGGCTAACCAACAGGCTGGCTTCAGGCAGTTCAGGTCTACTGAAGACCAAACAACATACCTTGCTCAAGAGATTGAAGATGCCTTTCAAGAAAAGAAGGTCACCCTAGTCACATGGATCGACCTCCAGAGAGCATTTGACAAGGTATGGACAGATGGTCTACTGGTCAAGCTACAGAGGAATGGGGTTGGAGGCACAATGTACAAGTGGGTCAAGTCGTTTCTGTTTAACAGAAGAGCACGAGTTAGCACCGGAGGGGCCACCAGTCGAAAGTTCCTACAGAGACATGGTGTCCCTCAAGGTGGTGTCCTGTCGCCGACTCTCTTTCTGATCTTCATAAATGATCTGGTGTCCGATCTACCAAGAGGTATCAAAGCAGCACTCTACGCAGATGACCTTGTTCTATGGTGTTCAGAAGAACATGCCACTACTGCCACCTACAGGATGCAACAAGCTGCCGACCAGCTATCAGCATGGGCAGATGAGTGGTGTGTACAGGTGAATACAGACAAATCATGTACGACCCTGTTCACACTGTCACCAAAACAGAAAGCTGGAACCATCAAAGTCAGTGGCACACCTCTTACTGAAGTGGAAGAGGCTACCTACCTCGGTGTGACCTTCGACAAACGGCTAACATGGAAGCCCCATATAGCGCACGCTGAAACCAAGGCCCGGAAAAAGCTAGCTATTCTCCGGAAACTGGCGGGCACCAACTGGGGAGCAAATGAGGAGATACTAAAGACAGTATACCAAGGCACAATCAGGCCCCATCTAGAATATGGATCCCCAGCTTGGATGACTACGTCAAAGACAAACCAGAGTGTGCTCGATAAGGTCCAGAACCAAGCCTTACGTGTTATCACAGGAGCAATGAAATCCACTCCAATCAAGGCTATGGAAAATCTCACCTCCATTCCACCACTCAGACATAGAAGAGACGCCAAAGCACTTGTGCAAGCCAGCAAGTATGAGTTTCTGCCAGATCATCCAATGACACAAAAACTACAAGGACTGACAAAGAATCGTCTGCGCAGAGAAAGCTTTGTACACGAGGCCAAGAAACTAACCAGGACTAACGATGAAAAACTTGGTCCTTCTATCATGCCTCTTGATAGGTCTGACCTGCTAACACCATGGAACCAAGAACTGTCCAACACCCGTATCAGTACGACTGTGCCGCAACTCCATCCAAGTACAGTGGATGATGTCACCAAAAAAGCACTCACACTCGCAATGATGGCTGATGAGTATCCCCCAGAGTCATGGACCCATATCTTTACAGATGGCTCAGCTACAGCAGCTATCAAAGATGGAGGAGCTGGCATCTACATCCAACATACCAATGGTAGAAGTGACACAGTTAGTGTAGCAACAGGGACATACTGTACCAACTACAAAGCAGAGTATGAGGCCATCATGACAGCTCTGAGAGTGATTGAAGAGTCTCCAGAGGAATGCCCGCAGATCGTCATATTAACTGATGCTATGTCGGTACTACAGGCCCTAGAACACCACCAGCTGCCTGATCTATCAGAAGTGCTATCTCGCATGTCGCAAACCAGAGAAATAGCACTCCAGTGGATCCCCGCACATTGCGGCATCCCTGGAAATGAGAAGGCGGATGAACTGGCAAAGCTAGGAGCGGAATGTGATCAGCCCGTGAACCACATCAGTTACAAGGAGAAGGTCACAACAATCAAAGCAGCAATGAGGTGCCAGTCAGACAAGGATGACTACCACTACCTGGACAGGAAGGAGCAAGTAACCATCTTCAGGCTCCGCACAGGTCATAACAGGCTGAACGCTCATATGTACAAACTGAAATTAGCTGCCTCTCCTAAGTGCTCCTGTGGACGTGACAATCAAACTGCTGAACACCTCCTACAACAATGTCCTCTCCTTGAACAACAGAGAAGAGCGGTGTGGCCAGTGGAGACCGAGATAAGAACGAAATTACACGGCGCGATGGAGGAACTGCAGAAGACGGCAACCTTCATCGATGTGGCCGGCCTGAGGTTGTAGAGGTGAACGAGAAGAAGAAGAAGAAGATGAACAGTACTCACACTATTCAGTGTGTACTGTTCATCCAGTTTTATGAATAGTACTACCCTTTTCAGTGTGTACTGTTCACCCAGTTATATGAACGGTACTCGTCCTATTCAGTGTGTACTGTTCACCCAGTTATATGAACGGTACTCGTCCTATTCAGTGTGTACTGTTCACCATTGTATGAACAGTACCCAACCTATTCAGTGTGTACTTCACCGATTATGAACGGTACTCGTCCTATTCAGTGTGTACTGTTCACCCAGTTTTATGAACGGTACTCGTCCTATTCAGTGTGTACTGTCCACCCAGTTTTATGAACAGTACTCACTCTTTTCAGTGTGTACTGTTCTGTGTTTACTCAATTGTATGAACATACCCAACTATTCGGTGTGTACTTCGTACCGAATTAGTTTCGTAGATATGTGAGCACTTCTGCCTCAAAGTCTCATCTTATTCAGTTTATTGAATGACTAATGGTCACTTATTTCAGTAAATAATGATCGATAATTTTAGTAACTTATACACGCCTATTTGGGCGAATAATGCTCAATGATTCCAGAAATACACACCTTAATAATGAATACATTTTCTAGCATGAAATGCTCACCTATTTCAGTTAATAATGAATAATGTTTTTAGAGAGTTATGCTCACCAATTTGAGTTTATAATGAACACTCTTTTCAGGTTTTCTGTGAATAACGCTCATCAATTTGATTTTATAATGGACACTTTTTCAGTGAGTAATATTCACCTGTTTCAGTGCATCTATAAAACTGCATTGCTGAAATCAAATATAAAATATAGTAAGGAGTAAGATGTTTATTAAGCCTCAACATACCAAAATGGTTAATAATGGTACGGTATATCTTCCTTGCTTGGCGCTCATCATATAAGGGTAGATCCAGGACTGGTTGGCCCGGTGTCAGGATAATGTGACTGGATGTGGTACATGGCAACACTATATCTGTCTCAAGTAGACCTAATCTCCAAATGACTGAAATACTGTCGGTGGGACGATAAGTCCCTGTACTAGAGGAATTCACTGGTATAGATCAAGGTACACTTCAGTCATGTCAATGCACACCGGTGTTTACACCAGGGGGGGACTATAGGTTGGCCCGCCGTCTGTCCTTCCTTCCGTCTGATGTCCGGAAATCTGGATTCCGCAGTAACTTAAAACCGTTTAAGATAATGTTATGAAACGATGGCCGTATGGAGATTCTGCACATCACCATGTTTTTATTTTCTCGGATCAATAATCTGGTTGCTATGATAATTGAATAATGGATAATGGGGAAAAAATGCACCTCAACGTTAAAGGACTCGTGTGTTGCGTGCAAAAGTTACATGCCATCAACGGTCTGTGTCTTGATCCAACTCTTAATGTTGTTTTTTTCCAGACAGTAAAAAATACTGCTTGACTATAAATCAAGATTTTTTATGCAAAACAAATATATTTATAGAAGGAATAAGTCAAATTGATATTTAAGGTTCAGTTAAGTTGCTGCTTTACTATTGTCCAATTTTCAAATCAAAACAGATGGAAGATTTGCTACAGATAGATCTATATAGTAATTTTTACAAGTCAAATTCTGGCTGCTGCCTTTCCCAGTAATATTAAGTAACATTTAATAACTATATCACAAATATAACCTTAATATTAGAATATGACTGGATAAGAAAAAAGAGAAAAAAAATCTATGCAGTTTCTAATGTAAAGCTTTCATTTCTTAATATCCACTTATAACGTTAGTAAAATTAAAACCAAAATTATGAAGCTTAAATGTCTGTACATAGCAACTTCCCTTTCATAGATCTACATAACATTTTTTCAACCATATTTTTTTTTTCATTTTACCATGTATATATTAAAAGAGTCCAAATGTAAGTATAATGATTAACAATTGATGTATATAAAGTTATTGTATCTACAAAGTATCATTTTCAGACTCAGGTAAATACGAAATCTTTCTGTACTTACTGATTTATCATGGTGTAAGAGTTACCTCTCTTTATTTTCCGCTCGTGAAATTTGGCTCCGCCTTTAAACCTTCGCCTATTTCCGTGATACTGCCATATATGGAAGTTGCAAAATCGTCTACAAATGTTAATCGCGTAGAAATGTAAAAGTCAAGTATGCAGTTGTAAACCTGAGAGTGTTATCAGATGCGGCTCCATTCTCGAATGTCGTGATGTACGGCGTAAAACGTGTCGTGTATGTCGTTGTACATTTCGTAAATTTGAGTTTGAAAAATTATAAATATTATTTGCATTTTATCTTAGCTGCATGTTACCAAATTACATTCTAGAAGTAAAAACGTTACTAGTTAAATCGAGATAATCAAAACGCACAATACGAGCACAATATGTACCTCTCGGATAAACGTTTATTCTTTTACAAATCTGTTTAGTTGAACCGAAGTATAAATTGTCATGATTACAAGGCTGGATTTTTGGCAACGAATAGCCTCCATATAGAACTACCGACCAATCACAAGCCAGCTGAATTTGAATGTTCAGTATCACTAGATATCATAGGAATCAATGAGATGTAGTATGCAATAAAGTGTATAGAAATGAATGTACCTCTCTATTTTTTTACCTAATTAATACGCATACCTATGTGTACATGTATAGACCAGTGTATGTGTTGTCCATATATGGACATACCCTCATGAATATGCATACCTCAGGTCGACTGTGAAAAGTTCAAACCAACAAGTTATACTTTTTTTCTCCATTTAAAAGTGATGGACAATAAGTAGATATGAAGTAATAAAGGTATGTGAAATTCTAGGTCCTAACATCTTACATTAATGGGAAACCTCTATACTGTTGCGCTCCTGTGGATATTTCAGTTTTTGTTATTTCTTTTTATATTCTGTTAACACAGATATAACAAATAATGTACATGTAATCGTTGGAGTGTTTTTATCAGTAGTAAAGACCAAATTTAGTGGTTTTGCACGTGCGCCTAGTGCAGCACGGGTCGATATCCGGTGGTAGTATCTGACTGCACCGATTGACAGGACATAAGTCACATTTGAAATAAAATCACGTAAAATCAATGCTTAAGAAGCCGAGATTGAATACTGGTAACGAAACCAAGCTATCGGGATACTTAATGCAGGTACATTGGTAAATTCTGTATACCTCAGGAGCGGGAGGTCGTGGGTTCGATCCCAGGCCGCGACATACCAAAGTCGTAAAAAATGGTACTGGTATAGCACCCTTGCTTGGCGCTCAGTATATAAGTGTAATTGCAGGACTGGTTGGCCCGGATAATGTGACTGGGTGTGGTATCATGCCACATGTCTACGGCGTGATCAGTGTGGCAGCATTATATCTGTCTCCAGTAGACATCGTCTCCAAATGACTGAAATACTTTTGGTGGGGCGTTATATCCAACAAACAAATGTTTCATAACCGAATCTCATCGAAGAAGGTGTCGTTTTTGAAAATCATATCGTTAAATTTGTTTCAATGAAAGAAATGTCGCAACGTCTCCAGATTTTTACTTTATTTCAGAAAGGAATGATTTTTTTACTCCAGATAGAAGAAATAGTCAGAATATATGCTAATTCCAAGCATAAAGATAGAAATGTATGCGTATGTATGTATTGTTGGTGGAATTGAGCCTGATACGTGGTTGCAGTAAGTATACAAACTACGACATACGGTTTCATTTTTAGTAATCATGTTTTGATAAAAAAAAATATAATTTTTTTTTATTTTTTTTCGTTCTGCTGATCTGATAATATCTGTAAATTTCCACTTTGTGGTTACAGAATTCGGTTGACTTACAGTGACTAGTGGCTGATAAAGAACATTTATTTCTTCTTATTATTATTTATTATTATTTTCTTTTTTGTCGTGACTGACACGGAACGCTTGAAATTTCGTATCGGCAAGCGCAACAGAGCGAAAGAAAACATCTGAAATATTTCGATTTCTCGTATTGGCACCTAAATAATCGCAATTTCTTACACTCCATTTGAGGGCGCCGTGGTCCAGTGGAATCATACCCGACTGCGGATCCGAAGGTTGTGGATTCGAACCCTGCTGGGGGCAAGGATTTTTCATGACTTTCCCAGGCGCAAAGTACTGGTCCAACCCAGGATAGTATAAGTTGTAAGAACTTGTTTCCCAATCGACGTATAAACTCATTCGACCATGACTAAATAGATGTAGGAACATTAATGAACTTGTGGTTGTCCATTAATGGTGCCCGTTGTCAGTATACTGCTGCAAAAGAAATTGAAACCCCACCCCCACCCTTTCGATGTGTACAAGATATTTTAGACCCTCCAAAGCGTAAATACTGCTTAACCCAGTAACCAGCCATATAGAAGAGTTATATGATTTAAAAACGTGTCCTGTTAAATTTAAAAACGTGTTTCCAAAATAAACGTAAAAGAATTAAATTTAAATTCAAATTAAAATCATAGTAAGTTCATACATTTCCATGCTACCTTTAGGTCAATAACCCGATTAACTATATAACCGGGGTACAATAGAGAAAAAAATATGATGAAAAAATATGAGAACCAATATAGTTTCTTTGTAATAATTAACTTTGATCACGTACTCTGGTAATAATTAACGTCGCACAGGCACATTGTAAAGGTCAAGCCTATTAGCTTTAGTATAAGTAAAGGTCAACCAGAGGTAACGTCTATGCAAAAGGTTAAATAAGTAAAACGTAAATACAAATACTGAAGTTTTATTAATCTAAATTTGGATGGTTATATTTTAGTAGATATTTGAGAACCTGTTTGTGTGTTATGGCCAGTTTTAATTTGGGAGACAAAGGGGTCTGTATACTATGCAACCACATTAATCATATATTAAATTTGTTTTTAATGTTAGATATTTAATTATGACATTCTAGATATTTGCCTTTTTACAATATGTTATGTAGAAGTCATTGACGTTTAAACTGATCTTCTCTAGTATGTGTCTGAATCTTAATAAAGTATATGATTGAACCCGTTTTTGGACTAAACTCTTGCAAAAAAAAATGTTGTTTACGTTATAAAATGCTCAAACACTATAGCAGAATAAGCTGTTTGCTTATCACCTTCACAAATATCTAAACAGGGGTTAAAATAATGGGCATAGACTTTGAAGAGTGCTAATTCCCCTGATATATAAACACCGACTTGAAATGGTTCATACATTACAACATGTGTCATACATTTAGTATGGACCGGATTTCATAGGTCGATCTTTATATAATTCAATCAAGAAATACCATGCACCTATCATAGGTTAATCATCCAGGAACCTCAAGGCTATCTGGTGTTGTCCCTTTTCCATCCCAACAGCATATTTATTAGATAACTTCGGAAGGTCATGTACTTAATTAACCATCTTGGCCTGGTTAGAACTTGTTTTCGACTAAGTAGCGTCGATGCAAAAGTTAGTCATGTCATGCCCGACCGTGCCCGACCGTTCTCCTAAAAAACCGTGCATCGAGTGTTCTTGTTGTTTTCTATATAAAGTAACATAAATTGATGATAATGGCGGGCAGTCACCCTAGTGTACTCTAATGTGATCAAATTATGTAAAAGTCTATTATGAATTAAATATTATTTTCCCAGTGGAACTAGAGTTGATCGTAGACTCCAGATACAAAGGTTAAAATACTGCTGAAGGTTTTTTTTTTTTTTTTTTTTTTTTTTTTTTATAATTCCTCTAGAAACCCTAAAACATGCATAGTATTAGTATAACCCGAGATAGTATTACGGATCTTTTAATTCCTGGAATATTATTACACTTTAATATGAAATAATTCTTGGAAACAAAAAAGAATTAAATGTTCAAGCTATAGAGATTTTTAATTTTAGTTTTGTTGTAATTGAGATTTTATTCTACCGATATACTAAAACGGTTAGAAAGCCGACTCGTTTGTCAATATCACAAACGTTTTCATTTTTTTAGGATTAAATTTTAAACAGACATATGCCTTGGTCGGTCTGAGTAACCTGTAAAATTTGTGGACCCAAATTACTGAAGAGCTACAAAATGGACGGGGGCACAATATAAGATATGATCGATATCAACATCCAGCACAGAGACGATCACGATTGCTTCGATGTCGAGAAACAAAAATCAAACCCTCTTCTGCTTCATTAAAACTCCGTTGTTTTCGTACACCAGTATAGGACTATTGTTAGCTCTTGTGTAGCAGTAAGAGGTGTGGTTACTCTTTGCAAATAGGCTTTTGAATAAAAACATAAGCAGAATACATAGAAATTATTATCATTACAAAACATCACTATTGTCTCATTATAATTAAATAAACCGCGCCCTTTATTATGTGACACGATAGACAAATCATCTGTGATGTTAGATCATTAATGATTATCGCCAGCGGGCGGTGAAGCGGTCATGGCGGCAAAAAGGTCACTGTACTATACCCAGTCCCGGCCAACAATTGTTTAAGATCACTAACAATGTTAAAGGTTAACCCGGGGTCAGAGGCGAAAATATAAGTTAGAAAAAATCACCTTATTTCAGCAAATCCAATAGAGCCATACACAAATCTTATTATGTTCACAGAAATTGTTTTCGATAGCAGACGACTGTGAAACTGTTGCTTTGTAGGACCAGGCGTTCATACCTGTATCGGGTAGGTGAGAGGCGTGGTGGTACCCCGACAATTGATAAGGTCCCGGTCAGGTAACATCAGGCATTTTAAGTTCTGTCGACTGAGAGGTATAAGGCAGTACTTCTGTGACATCTGTTGGAGAATGTTTACGATACCATAGCTGTCTTCTAGACACATTTATTTGAAATAGGAAACGAATATTTTATTCCCGAGGAGACAGTTTATTTATATTACAAAATGAACTGATTGATTTAAATATTGGATTTTTTTTTTAAAAAAAAGTAAATGTGCAAGACAATTTTGTCAGAATTAAATCGCTTACTGAGTAAGCAAGTGATATTTATTTTAATTTCAACGGAAAATAACAGAAGAAGGAATTTGTAAAAGATCTAAAACTTAACTTGAACATGGAAAAATCAAGAGACACATCGTTCTTGACCGAGGGACTTCATGCCGTGCCGGAAGTTACTTGCCCGGTTTCCAGGCAGGTGGACAGCTCGTCTCCTGTAAAAGAATTACGGATTCAGACAAACAGTCAACTTGATGGATACCATTTTCCATATTTCAACCAGAACTTTATTTTCCGGGAAGAGCTTCCAAAGGGATCAAACATATTCGAACGGGTCCTGAAGGATTTCGAGGACGAGATGGCGGTGATGAAAGTTTCTGACAAACCTCCTGCTGTGGAAGATTTAGAACCAGAGCAAAGAAGGAAGTCGCTAAGTACGCCGAAAGCGGAGATAGCGAACAGTCCGCGGGATAAGGCAGTCGCGACTCCACGACGCGTTCACTGGGATCCCTCGTCCTTTCGGCAGCCTGGCTGCCGTGGACGTGCTCATTCGGACGGCTGTGTAATTGAAATTGTATACAGGAAGAAGTGACAGAGAATAGTGACTTATTCTACACCCAATATATTGTGATATTAAATACATTAGGTCACAGGAAACTGTGATAGAAAATGGAAGAGGACATTGAAAGATTGTCATAGTGCCATTGCAACTATAATCGTGATTTTGATCAAGAGTCTGTGACTGAGGGTTATGCAGAAAACTGTAGTTTTAGTGACATGAATCTGTGGTTTAATTATTACTGAAAACTGAAAATGTGAGAGTAACGAAATGTAGTATTGACTGTAGAGACCTTAAACAACCAAGGGAACTCAGCAGTGACAGGGGGCAGAAACGAAAAGCAGACGACTGATAACGGCAATTTAAATTATTGTTATACACAATTGGTCTGATAAAAAATCGTTATATAAAATGAAATGAAAATGTTACATCATAGTAACTCGAAAAAGAGAAAAATATTTGTGTGCTTTCTTGATTTGGGGGAAAATGATTTTGCGGGACATTAAACGGACCCTTTTTGGGTGACTTTATTTATTTCTTTTATTAATTTTGTTGATTTTGTCGTTGTTTTAAATGTGTAAGAACTGATAGTATTGACAAAAAGTGGACTGAAGCTGAGGAAATATAGGAGACAAAAATTTAAGTCTATATAAAATATGAGGCTTATACATTAGATGTATTGCATTTGCATTTACTTCAATATTAGTTGAGACAGAGAGGGATGGGGGCTGAAATTAAGTGTGCCATACATCATTAAATTTTGAGAAGAAGATATTGTGACATTTGTGAAAAGAATTGAGATTATTTATATAATTATGTATATAAACGTTTGTGATAAAAAGACGTCCATGTGCATTCCCGGCATGCTAGACAAGAGGGCCGTGGTCCAGTGGTAACATACCCGACTGCGGATCCGAAAGTTGTTCGTTCGAACATCGTTTTAGTCAAGGTTTTTTCGTGACCTTCCAAGGTGCAAAGTACTGGCCCAACAAAGGAACCGTCGAGAGGAATTAGTATGAGTTTTAAGAACTTGTTTCCCAATAGACGTGAAATTTTAGATAAGCTTCTTGAAGTCAATGATTACTTTCAAACTTTTTTTTTTTAAAATTATTACAGTATGCAAATTTGAATGTATATGAATTGTAAATTGTGTATTGATTTAATACAATGAGTTTCATTCACTTAAAAAAAAAAAGAATCATTGCATTATGTATCATTTTCTTTTTAAGCTAAATAATAGGTCTTTATATAATCTGTTAACATATGCAATACATATACATGTATACTTTTTGTATTCATTCACTATTTTAGCGTAATTTAAGCTGTTACTCTCCAACATTATGTAAGGATTTTACCCTAATGTTATTTGACAAAGGGTATTTACCCTCCAACCATCGGTCTTCCTCATTTCCCATTATGTTATTTTGAAGGTTAAACACATCGTAAACTTTAGGCCCGAGGACTTAAAGGCAACCGTGTCCTAAACTATTGAAAGGTGATGGTGGCACGTGCGGAGAAATTCGTTGCTTAGCAATAGTAACATTGAACCATAACTCTCTATTAATATACCTCAAAATGTTTGCACTAATATATTTACCTTGTTCATATGAACATCTTTGTATGAATTCGTTTTAATGTATTTTACATATATATTTAAACATTGTACACATTTATCTAGTAAATTTTTCGCTTAACAGTTGTGCATTTGCCTCTTCTTTCCACTTTTAAACAAAATTATTCACTAAAAATTTCGAGAACCAAGTCTTATAAGAGAGAGAGAGAGAGAGAGTGTGTGTGTGTGTGTGTGTGTGTGTGTGTGTGTGTGTGTATGTAAACTGCCCAGTAGCGTGGAAATACCTTTAAATCAAACAAGGCCAATAAAATTGTGTATTCAAGTAAAGAGCTTCTCCTTTTGTTACATAAGACAATAACATGTAAGATTAAGCAATAATTACATAACCTCAAACAATGCTATAGCCTGGTCAAAGAATGTCATCATTTACTATCTGTTTTATTGAGATTATATTTTATAATCTTACAGCATTGATATTATGTACAAGTATATATAATTTGAGGTAACCTGTGAAAGAAAATGTTCACTTAGAATCAAGTAAAGAATGGTTAGTTTAGTTATTATGTAAGAGTTAAGTGTTATCAGGAATTAATAAGACAAGAATTTACCAATAATCTTATTGACTTAAACCAGACAAAATCTGTCCAAAGCAAGAATTTCCATACATTGCTGATTGAAACATAGTATGCCTTAGGACTCATCTCTTTTTCTTTCTCTCTCTCTCTCTCTCTCTGTTACATAGTTCACTGAGAAAGGTGTTTGTTTCTTGTGTTATTGTCTTACCGACAGTATTTCAATTATTTGGTGACTTTTGTCTACACAAATTAAGACAAGTATAGTGCTGACTGACTGTGTTATCACGCTGTAGATAAGTGGCATGATACCACACTCAGACACATTATCCTGACACTGGGCAAAACAGTCCTGGAAGTACCCTACTGTGTAGAGAGATAAACTAGTAACTTTAGCATATCATGGCTGGGTATCAAACCTACAACCCCCCAGGTGGTAACTTACAGATTAACCACTCAGAATAAAACAGTAATTAGGTTTTCGTGGACTGCAACGCAGCCGCGAAAACCTACTGTTCTTCTTGTGTTTCTTTTTCCCTTTTTTTTTTTCCATTATTATTAGGTTTTGTGGACTGCAACGCGCCGCGAAAACCTACTGTTTTCTTGTTTTTTTTTCCCTTTTTTTTTTTCATTATTATTATTCTTTGCACTTTTTTTGTGGCCGCTGTTGCGACATGATTAGAAGTGCTACAAATATGAAAATTTCCATGCATACTCACATGTATCTGAAGTTGTGCACCACTAAGTTTGTTTTTCATTTTAGTACTAAGTTTTGCCGCTAGGTGGCGTTTAGCATCAAAACATATAATTGCCGATAACTCTGTCATTTGACATTTTATATGTATGCAGTTTTTTGCATTCTGTTCTCTGTCAACTGCCCGTTAAAATATGATGAGTGACAATATCCATATCTTTGAAACTTTTGAGCTAGAAGAGGTTGAATGTTTGAATCTTTGAAAAAATCTGGCAAATTAGGGTGTGTCCACGAAAAACATGCCCATTTTTGTTAGAGATTAGATACGCTCATTCTGTTTTTTGAAATTGATTCCGAAGATCTTTGCGCACAAAATATATGGGGTGGCGATTTCAGAAAATGCATAAAATGGCTTTCAATAAGCGGTCAAAGTGCACTAAAATATGGAGGAATTTTTTTTTTGAGAACAGGCATTTTTTTTAGTTTTTGGAGGATTCTGCCATTATTTTTGAATCAATCTTCATGAAATTTTCACAGATTGTATTGTTTGTTGTTTCAAAGGACTTCGCAGTTTCAAAATTTCAAAAAATGCAAAGGTCAAGGTCATATTGCGATTATTGGTTTTTTCTTTGACCTTAAATATCTCAAAATCTAAAAATATTTTATCGAAAGAATATGGGTAAAATCAAAAGCCTCTAAAGAGTACTTTTTGAAGAAATTTAGTTTTTTCAGATCGGGGTTGATTTGGTTGTTTGGTGGCAGTTTGAAGTTTGGTCATACTTTGAACTGATTTCAAAGCCTTTAAAGTTTAAATGTGTGATATATTTTGTCATCATTGGAAAAAAGAATGTCTTACCTCGTCAACAAAAAAAGAATTTTGCAAATCTGTCGAGAATTGATGAATTTATAGAGAATTTAAATACATGACCCAGAATAAAAACAGAGAAAATTTGACAGAATGTGCTTCACTGGATACCTATGTTCTATAATTAGAACTCTGCTCTGCTAGCTTTGCTTTTAAAGTTGGGATGTAACAGGTCATGAATGTATGTGTAAAACTAGCCTACTATCTCACTTCCATTGTAGCAGGTAATTTAGTTATGCATCAACCCATCAGAGGTTTTACACACATAGCTACTGTATTGGTTAAAGACTCCCTGCAGTGATGACCAGATATTAACAGGTCTGATCACAGCAGATGGGGGCCTGGCTCAGTGGGACATCACATTCCTTTGGAGATGCCTTTAATTTAAGTTTTGGTCACAGCTGAATTCACCAATGAAGAAAATCACTAAGATATATAAAGCATTTTGCATTTTGTTGTTTTTCTGGTATTATAACTTGGCTGATCAGGTTTGAAACTGTTTCTCATCACGAAAACCGGTGCATTTGCAGTATGCAAATCTAGTTATTCTTTGCACTTTTTTTGTGGCCGCTGTTGCGACATGATTAGAAGTGCTACAAATATGAAAATTTCCATGCATACTCACATGTATCTGAAGTTGTGCACCACTAAGTTTGTTTTTCATTTTAGTACTAAGTTTTGCCGCTAGGTGGCGTTTAGCATCAAAACATATAATTGCCGATAACTCTGTCATTTGACATTTTATTTGTATGCAGTTTTTTGCATTCTGTTCTCTGTCAACTGCCCGTTAAAATATGATGAGTGGCAATATCCATATCTTTGAAACTTTTGAGCTAGAAGAGGTTGAATGTTTGAATCTTTGAAAAAATCTGGCAAATTAGGGTGTGTCCACGAAAAACATGCCCATTTTTGTTAGAGATTAGATACGCTCATTCTGTTTTTTGAAATTGATTCCGAAGATCTTTGCGCACAAAATATATGGGGTGGCGATTTCAGAAAATGCATAAAATGGCTTTCAATAAGCGGTCAAAGTGCACTAAAATATGGAGGAATTTTTTTTTTTGAAAATAGGCATTTTTTTTAGTTTTTTGATGATTCTGCCATTATTTTTTAATCAATCTTTATGAAATTTTCACAGATTGTATTGTTTGTTGTTTCAAAGGACTTCGCAGTTTCAAAATTTCAAAAAATGCAAAGGTCAAGGTCATATTGCGATTATTGGTTTTTTCTTTGACCTTAAATATCTCAAAATCTAAAAATATTTTATCGAAAGAATATGGGTAAAATCAAAAGTCTCTAAAGAGTACTTTTTGAAGAAATTTAGTTTTTTTAGATCGGGGTTGATTTGGTTGTTTGGTGGCAGTTTGAAGTTTGGTCATACTTTGAACTGATTTCAAAGCCTTTTAAGTTTAAATGTGTGATATATTTTGTCATCATTGGAAAAAAGAATGTCTTACCTCGTCAACAAAAAAAGAATTTTGCAAATCTGTCGAGAATTGATGAATTTATAGAGAATTTAAATACATGACCCAGAATAAAAACTGAGAAAATTTGACAGAATGTGCTTCACTGGATACCTATGTTCTATAATTAGAACTCTGCTCTAACAGGTCATGAATGTATGTGTAAAACTAGCCTACTATCTCACTTCCATTGTAGCAGGTAATTTAGTTATGCATCAACCCATCAGAGGTTTTACACACATAGCTACTGTATTGGTTAAAGACTCCCTGCAGTAATGACCAGATATTAACAGGTCTGATCAAAGCAGATGGGGGCCTGGCTCAGTGGGACATCACATTCCTTTGGAGATGCCTTTAATTTAAGTTTTGGTCACAGCTGAATTCACCAATGAAGAAAATCACTAAGATATATAAAGCATTTTGCATTTTGTTGTTTTTCTGGTATTTTAACTTGGCTGATCAGGTTTGAAACTGTTTCTCATCACGAAAACCGGTGCATTTGCAGTATGCAAATCTAGTTATAATATATAATATTAAATGTATATATATATATATATATATATATATATATATATGAATGACACAAGTCTTGTGTTATGCAGAAACAAAGAGATGGATAAAGAGGATGAGAGCTTATTTATTACTTTAGTAATCTATGCGGTATTATTGATTATTTCAACTGGCACAAAATATCATGAAAAGAAAAAAAACAACCTTGAACTATCATCACAGGTGATTTATTAATACCCCGCATTCCACCTGTCCTAAAATATTTAGTAGGACAGGACAGGACATGATGGGTGTGGTTTCTATATATACCCCCACCCACCCACCCTTCTGTAAAGTGAGCCTCAGGATATAACAAAAGAACAAATAAACAATTGAAGCTTACAAGTTTATTTGACATTCCAATAATTTAAATACATGTACAGTAAAAAAAAATCTGATTTCCCAAAAAAAATACACTGGTACAATATACAGTTGGTGTAATCCCTCACAATCATCGAAACATATCAGTGTAGTTATAGCATTAAGAAATAAAACTGGGCATGCACGCAAACAGATTAAAATTAATCAATTAAAAATTTGATTTACAATTTTCCTATTTCATCTCTTAGCAATGTATACATTTTACAGCTGCTGAGCAATGGAATTAAACAAGAGTTTTTAAGTTTACACCATGGTTTGTCATAGAAAGTCTTAAACAGTCTGAAAACAAATTTTCATACACCTATCAATATTTTGCCCCAAGTGTGGGGCAGCAGGTTGAGCCAAGGAAGTTAGACATCTTTCCACTTTTGGATTCTGAATCCCCAATTTGTAATATGTCAATATTCAAAAAGTGGGAGGTGATTTGCCAGAATCTAAAATTTGGCTAGAGTCTATTTCCCAGCATTTGGGACCTTTCTGTTTGTCAAATTCCAGCTCTTTGGTATAAGTCATCTGTAAAATGTCCTGTGTATACCCCCCCCCCTCCCCCTTTGGGCAAAATACTGACTTGACTATTTGAGTTTACCGTCGCTTCAACAGTATTTCAGTCATATAGCGACGTCCAGCAAATTACAGGTGGAGGAAGACTCCAAATGCACGAAGGCACCTGGGTAGAACGATCGACCTACCACAAGCCAGCTGGAAGGCTGCCTCACATGAAAATTTGAATGAACCTGCCGGGGTTCAAACCCATGCGGTGAGGGGCTGAGTGAGTTCTAAAGTCAGTGACTTTACCCTCTTGGCCATGGAGGCCCCCAAAATACTGATAGGAGCATCATTCTGGACAGGTTTTCTTATCATCATATCTCCAAAGTACTGAATAGCAAACGTATAGAATCAATGATCCACTCAAAAAAAACCTGTTTTAATACTGCTCACTTTGGATAGCTCTCGTGTGATAGAGGTGAAGAACTCAACTATGATACTCATTAAAACTCTTTTCCACAAGAGCTGCTGGCCTACAGGACAATATTCAGGGGCCCATTTCACTAAACTTCGAACAAACAAATTTGATTTTTGTCGAAAGTATGCTGTCCCACATTATGACTACTTATTCCTTATTTGTTCATTGAAAGATGTCCCTGTTTCATTGCATTACACAAATGCATCACTTTTTGAAAAGAAAGAGAAAAGAATAAAACTAGAATATATCTGAATTTGCATATTCAAAGATTTTCTTTTTGTACAAAGTTTAGTGAAACGGGCTCCAGGACTCTACAGTGAATTTTCAAAATCTGCCAGAAAAGGCTGAGAACTGTTGTGAAGATATGACTGACAGAACAGGTGCTCCACTGATTGACTTACTGGTAATAACATCACAGCAAGACATGATGATAGGTTTTGAAATATTACATAGCTGTATTCAGCACCATAAACTGTATATCACAGTTACACCTGGTGTACCAAAGTATAGCTAGATCTGACAGCAAAATTTCTCAGTCTGAACAGGAAAACATTGGTTCCTTTGCATTTTAAAGGTACACGGAAGTAGCGAAAAGTGTAGAAGGGGAAAAAGTGGTTTTTGAGACTGGTAAAAGGTTATTGCAGTATTTATTCCTGTGTAGTAATGATGCGGCAACATCTGTATACAAGCGTTGGGAGATGCTAGCTCCATCAACAGATACAAAACACACAGCAAATCATCATTCTCTTGCTACTACAACTATTACTACTATTCCTACATACAATATCAACATTGCATAAATAAATAATATAATAATATCACATGGGGTATAGCCTGGGAGTATGTTGCCTTACACTGAACCTGTAACACATATCTGGTTATCGAACAATGCTACTCTAACACTACAGAATAATATATTTTAAAGTATTAAATTGTATGAATATAAATAATTATTTAACAAAATTAGAATTATAAACAGTACATGGAAACATCCACTGTTACATTGTTTTAGAATATATCTGGCCACAACCATGAAACATCAACGTGTGACAATACCTTCACCAATTTTTATATTTCCTGCAGCAAACAAACTCATGAATTAATATTTTCAATGCCCAACTATTTCAAATCATTGTCAACGCATGCCGCACCCCCTCAAAAATCTTTTTAATAAATCTCACGAAGCCTAGTCCCAATAATAGTCACTTACTAATAATTTTAATGTTTCTTCATATTACAATAAACTCAAGCTTTGCCTATACTTTTTTCTTTACATTCACAGATTGGTTGTTTTAGAATCATTTAAAAATTATTATGATTATATCAATTATTTGTAACAGAAATGATATATACTACTTTAAAATACTTCAAATATTTTACAAACTTAATTTTTAATGAAACAGTTGGACAACGATTTTAACTAATATTTCTAATCATTTGATGAAAACAGGTAATGGGGAGTAATTATCATCACTTTCTTCTGCAAGAATGTGTACTAACTTTTTAATGTGAAGAATGAGATTTTGGCATGGGTTTAATTTCAATTTTCTGAAAGGATTACATATTTTTTATTAATTTTTTTTGAAAATGTGCAAAAATTAAGCTAATGAGCCACTTCAACATGCAATATCTGTATACTTTTCTAGTTGTGTAAAAAGTATGTACCTTTTTCTATGGATAATTCAAAATATTATCCCAGTGTATCTGCTAAGGGAAAACAACACAACAGGTTGTTAAATATCCCACCTGGGGGGGGCAGAGATAAGCAGAGGCGGCAGCATGCTTACGACACGGACGCATGCACAATAAACAGATATCACACGGGGTGGCGTCTTCCTCTCCTTGAGGAGACTGAGCAAATAAACATGATCAACATGCATGAGATTATACCTAACAATTCTATTACATTAAAATCACAAAAAAATCATGTTTTGGGTTTGATTTGGTAAAATCAGACATTCAACAATATCTAACATTAATTTTATCGTTCAACATTGTTTGTGTATTTACATGAAGTAGACATATAGCAGGACTTATTGTAAGGGACTTGACAATATTTTGCTAAAGCATTTCATATTACAATTGAAGAGACCTTTCTTAAGTTAATGGACCATTAAGCAACACATCAAGACATTACAAAAATAGCAAAATCTTGACATACTCTGGCGCAGCTTTCTTCTCTTTTACTTCAGCAGCAATGAAACTATAATACCTGCTAGTACACCATTCTTCAACTAACATATCTATGTGTTCCAAACCTCTTATAAACACGTTTATTATGCAGTTTTTTTCTTCAAGTTTTTAAAAACTTTACTATTCAGATATTTTATTTTACAACGCAGTAATCCACACATACAAACCCAGACCAGACTGAAAGCACCTTTAGATCTGATCACATTACAGTGTTATTTAATGATTTCAAAAGCATTTTGAAGTAGGCATAAACCTCTCAAAAGCAAAAACCTAATTAAATATCCATGCACAATCTTAAAAAAAAAACCCAAAAAACATTAAAAACAAACAAAGGCCACAAACAAAGGAATTTAAAAACTACTTTATCTGGAGAAGGATTCTCTATATATGCAATGCTGGGACTCCAGTCTCTGGCCTTTGTACACAGGTTGGCTATTGTTCAGAAGCGACCACTTATACAGGTGACTATAATGTAGACTTGAGTATAGTATGTGAGATTCTTCAAAAGCTTGTAACCTGACCAGCCCTTGAGTTATATGCAGGCTGATCTGGGTTTATAAGGCTAGCCTATGATGTTTTTATATAGCTCTAGAAAGGTAAAGGAACACATGATCAGCAAATTCAGACCCAAGAATAAAGTTTGATCTTTCCACCAACCATCACTGTCGATTTATTCAACAATAACAGCATCAACAAGAGCACCGCATGCAGATGCCAACCCTCGTCTTTTTTTTCTTTTTTATAAAAAGGGGCAGATAAATATGGCCATAATGGACCTAACAGTTATGGCTCTTGATAAGAAAGCAGCCATTGTGATAAAAACAATTATGTAAAGTTTGATGATAGTTTAATAGTTTAGAAGTTATGGCCAAGATTAAAGCTTATCACAATGTTTATGACGCCAATGATGACAACACCAGTCATAACAATACCTCAACTTTTTCTCTGAAAAACAGACAAGCTGAAAATTGTAAGAAAGAAAGAGAGAGAGAGAGAGAAAAGATTCACATGTTGCAGAAAACCATAGCCAACAATGTGTTATACAAAGTACACAACCAAGCAAAATATTCAATCCACATATTAACACTCTATCAATGTTCTCAAGAAATTAAGTACACTGTACTTCATCTCAGGAAGAAAAACCTTCAACAAATATTGAGTGTATTAAGCACCATACATTACTGTCACAGAAAAAAACAGGTTATCTGTCATTTCATTATATAAATATTCAATCAAACGAAAAAATACTTTGGCATTGGCATTAATAGGGACATTGATATTTGAAACTTATAAACCCCTTTACTTCATAAAGACTCAATTTGATGCACTGGCAAACAGAGCAGACCCAGATCTGATCAGGGTCTCCTCTATTTGCTCACATAATATGAAAGCTCAGATTTAATAAAAATACACTGATTCATGTACCATTTAAAGTTCAGTCTATTTATAATCATTAAGTCTTATAGGGGAATTTGAAAAAAAGATAAAGTAAATATTCATCAATAACAAAAAAGCCCTCATGAAATTAATTCAAAAATGCCAAATATATTGCAAAACTGTCACAAAAATACTGGCATTAGTGTATAAGAGAACAGTCCATTTGTAAATAATTTCTTATGCAAAAATCTTTTATTCTTTATTAAGTCAGCTGAACAACATTCAATAATACTACAAAACGATAAAACACACTTGCAATTGTAAAGTTCCCATAAAGTTCATTCATCATATTGGTCTGAATTAAAACATCCAAAATCACTTGTAGAATAGTTGTCCAAAATAAAAAAAAAACATTAGGCCTTTATGTGAGAACCTCAATCCTAGAACAAAGTTAATTTCAATATTAAGTAAAGCCTTAAAAAATGATTAATATCACATATCAATAATTCTGTATATTCAGCAATATTATTATGACTTTTGGGTCATGGATAAAACAGTATTAAAAGAAGCTTTTGTCATAAATGTCAGATGGCAGTCTCTAAAATTATAAAGCTGGTACTGCAAAAAATACAAATAAATCAGCTTTCAAACTTAGTTTCCATACTTGATGCTGAAAAATTCTTCTATTTTATACACACATCTATTTTTTTTACATTTAAGTTTAAAGACCTGTCAGTATTGGCCCACATGGCCAGGCATTACATGTGGTCTTAAATACTAGAGACTTAAAAGAAAAACACATATACAGAGTTATCCATTTAGTTTCAACCATTACAAGACATTTATTGTTGTTCTTTAGACTGGTAGGCCGACCACATTGCAATACACAAGGGATGGTTTTTCTTTATGGAATGCTATAGGACAATTTCTCATAATTCAAATGCAACTAGACATCAAAATAACAGTATGGCACAGGTTTTTCATTGTGTGTGTACGCAGCAACACTTCATACTTAAAACTCAAGTCATGTTTTATGGTTCAAAGCTGTTACTTCTGGTTCATTATAAATACTGACAGAACAACAAACAACCATGGAAGACATTACAAACTCAAGCAAAAAAAAAAATATATATATAACATAGAAAAAAGTGTTAAGTGAATACATTGTGCTTCAAAAACTTGAAGGACTTTATTAAAAAAACTGCTTTTGAATAAGAACAAAGCAATCTCATTGTCCAACCTAAAGAATCTCATTTTCCAACATATCAGAGTCAATTTAACGGCTATTTTCTTGATAGACATTCCTCTTTCATAGACTGAAAAAACAACAAGAAAAACACACAAAAAAGGGGGAAAAAAAACAACAACACAGTATTGAAAAAAGAAATCCTTTTAGGCATTTTGAAATATTGTTACTTGTTTAGTAAAAATAATCTTTAAAAACATTTTGGAGCAGAAATCAAACAGTATTAAATACAGTGACATGAAGGCCAGTGTGAATTTCACAGGACTACTAAATGTCTTCCATATGTTACAACATTTAGTTCCATCAGGGCAACAGTTTTAATTATATCCTTCATTTTCAATACAGAGGACCAAAACTTTTGTGTCTTTGAAATAATAAGAACAATCAGATCCAATAGCCTATGTATCAGAGTGGTCAACTTAACAAATATTTCTGGTCATCTTTAATGAATGCTATTCAATATGGCTTCTCTAGTGGGTGGGATAGAGTTTGGGAAAATACAGAAAGAAATTCTCATGTCATGTGTTCAGCTCTCTTCCAACATTGAAATAGAGGTGAAATAAGTGTGCAATTATACATGGGTGTTTAAAGTATTAAAACATTGCAGCATTCAAATGGTTAACTATTGATAAGATAAATAAATGCCCATAGTGAGTATTAAATTTGATATTGAGACATACACATGACTGGGAAACTTGAAACAGAGCTATCTTTTACAATGAGGAATACCCCCGCTGATAGCATAGTCAGAAGAGACTGGTTAAGCGATGATCAGAATTTTAGCTCAGCTTCTGTTTCACAATGTGTAGCAGAGATATAACAACATTACCTTTAAGTTAAAATAAGCAAAACATTAAAACCTGAGATAAAATTATTTCAAGAATTCAATGGGTAAACTCATCTATTTCATTTGAACAAAATGATTTAATGTTAGTCACTTAACAAAAACAGAACACAGAACATTTGAAACTGTCCATAATGAAGAAAATTTTGCAAACTGAACTAAATTCAAAACTGAACCTTTTCCCAACATACCACATATCACAACCAAAAAATCTTTTAAAGTAACATCCCTTCAATCAAAATTTATAAAACAATTAAAAAAACCAATTCAGACTAATAGCAAAGTCCTGTTCATATTTTCAAAGTCTCATAAAACTGAGGAGATGAATTACTAGTGAATACCCATGCATGCAGTGAAGGAATTGTGAGCTAAATTAAACAAAAAGGTATTCTCACTGAATCAGCATCAATACCTGATTACTCTCATTGCAAAGCGTGCACTTCATTAAAAGAGTGACAGGATGTGTTATAAACATGGTAAGTATCTATTTAACAAAATGCCCAAAATTACAGAACACTTTTCTTGAAAAAAAAAAGAAAAAAGTAAGAGACTTTCTTGATTAAGAGAGATATCAGGCTCAACTCACAATAATTTGAGATTTACTTCATGACAAACAACTTATCAATTAATATCATTATCCAATTACATTTATGTGTTAAAGTTATCTGTAAAACATGAGGAGTTATCTCCCTTCCCTACAAAACATAATCTAGGTAATTTGATCACTTACCATAGTTTCTGTATTCAATAACAGAACACAGTCTAGTTCATCTATGGTCTGGTTACTCTGATCACACTCTTCAATATGGAGGATGAAGACTATAAAGGTTTTCCAATATCAACAATAGTAAAACCGCAGAAAATCAGTGGTTGAATCGTATCTAATATTCGGATTTGTCTCTCCTATCCACTGAAGAGTTTGACCATAATAACAAGGCCATAGATGAACTAGACTATGTTTCATCAATAACCATACTGGTAGTTTCTATGGTAAAGGATCAAACTACTTCATTATGATAAAGTTAAATAAAACAAGATGTCTGCTGAGGTTTATTGATTATAATTATAGACCATTCCACCAGGGGATTAGCAATACTCAATATAATTTGTTGATTTAAACTGACCATTTGGTGACTGGTTCAAAATATCATGTGTATGTTTATAATCCAATGAACAATGTTTGGAAATTTACACCAGCATGATATTTAGGTGTTTTGGGAGTGCTTGTTGGTTTACATAAGTTTACGTCTCATGTAGGAGTGAAGTGGTCTAGATAGCATATATGTGCAGTGACCAGGACCCACAACCAAATTTTCCAGGTTATATGTAACCTTACGTCTTATTATCACCAGACAGATGTGTTAGCCATTCTAGACACTAGATCTTGGTGAGATATCATAAAATCTTCTTCAGTGCATTTAAGTCAGCAGCAATCCAAAATAGTTCATGCATGTGATAATTCGGCTTATTTGGCATCACAAATGACATGCTTGAAAAAGTTCTCATCCAAACAAAATGATTCTTTTAAAAGCATGCTATTTACATTACCATGATTTTCTTAAGAGTAGGAATTCAATTTCAGACAAAGTGTTAGATACATTAAATGCAGGTTTCAGATTTTGAAAAAAGATATGTTGTAATAGCAACATAACATTATGAAAATGTATGCCTAACTTAAACATATAATTTTTGTATTCATTAAGTAACCTTATACATATAATTTTTGTATTCATTAAGTAACCTTAAACATATAATTTTCGTATTCATTAAGTAACCTTATACATATAATTTTTGTATTCATTAAGTAACCTTATACATATAATTTTCGTATTCATTAAGTAACCTTATACATATAATTTTCGTATTCATTAACCCTTTCCCTCATATATACTCATTTTGACGCCCTCAATAGGTATCACATAAAGCCTGATCTGCAGAAAACCACAGTTAAACCTTACCAAATTTAATTACAAAATCCTCATTTCCAGACCACTGAGGAGCAGCGAACAGCATAAAACCTGATCAGCCTGCGAGTTACTAGCAGGCTGATCTGGTTTTATGCTGTTCGCATAGGTCTTTTCATGGTGTCCTCTATTAGGGAAAGGGTTAAGTAAACTATCATGCTTTAACCCTTTACCTCATATCAACTCATGTTGAAACATTAATACACAGAGCAGACCCAGACTTGACAGCTCTTTTAGGAGCTATCTGATCAGGGTCTCCTATGTTTACACATACAATATTGTAACTTCTCAGTCTATATAGCTATGAAAAATCCATTGTTTGATATACCATTTTTTTAGTTGAGTAAATTCATATTCATCAAGTCATACATTTGTATATGAATATGCATGTAGAATATTCATGAGGTAAATGGTCAATAGCAACACATTTAAATATTTCATATCAATAGAAGAGACAGGTTTTGAAAAAAATAAACATTTATTTTATGCTATCTGGTGAAATACTGGGTTCTATCATTGAGATAAAATCCATATCTCACAGTGTGGGCGATATAGATCTACACAAATCAGTTCCATCATTTCACCAGCCATTAGCATAAAATAAAAAGAAAATCTGTTTGTGATACAATTTTCACTCTTGCTACACGCTTGTGAAATACTGAAATTGTATCACTTCAAGATGAGATATATTCCATATCCACTAAAAACAAACAAATATCCTCTATTAATTACTAAGAAGCCTGCAGAACATGGCATGGGTGATGATGGGAATTTGTTATGAATTTCACAAGTAGGTAAAGAAGAAGAGAAAATTACTTTAAAGTGATCAAGTAATCATAAGAAAAAGATAAAAAATAACTTTAGGACATAAAAAAAAAAAATCACATAATTGTATTTGGAATAATATTTTTTTAAGTGCATGCATGCAAAATATTAGGGAAAAAAAGAAGAATAAAGAGACAAGACACAGACAATGTGTTTCAAATGTAGCATATCCCCTCATTATACAAAACCTGTTAAGAGCAATTATGAAGGTTGGGAAAATGTTTCAATTTTCACGTCAGGACAGATCTTCCATGAAAAAAAATATAAATAATGCTTGTAATGTTACTAAAATTCACAAAATTTTATACTTTTACCAATCTTTCATACATGAAAAAATTTAAGCTGACATTGCTGTGAACAATAATTCATTTATTACTTTCATAATAAAAACTCTGAATTTGTTACAACTTTTCACAAAAAAAAGAAGTTTTTTGTTAAACCTGACCAGCTACATATATTTATCCCATATCATCAACAAGGAAAGACTGTAAGTCAGTTATAATGATGAGATATGGTACATCTGCCTCAGAGCAACATTTTCAATTATTTATCGTCATCATCATCATCATTTACAGATTTTGAGGTCAATAGTTAATGATGATAGCTTTTGAGGTCAAAAGTTAATGCCCTTACCTCTGCTTTATGCCTGGGTGCACTTGTTTTACTATAAATAAAATCCACATGATGGACTATCTTGATTAACCCAATGCCTGATCTGGGGACCCACTGCAATGACAAAATAACCATCAGAAAATGCAAGGTTGAGGGCCACGTGAAACCTTGTTTAAGCACCTGGTAGTCCTGTTGGTACCTGACTGTTCCAAAGCTGTCACTGTTGGTATTTCTCTATCTTATGTAATATTCTGTCTCTATGTTTTTTTCATTCTATTAACTTTCACCTCCTTCTGGAGTTAATTCATTATTAATATAAACTGGATTTCTAATAGGACCTTTCTGTCTTTCCTTATTTAAATCTTAACCTACTGAAAATAATACATTTGTATATTGTCAATTTGGTATGACTTTCAAACCATTTACACCTCCTGTGATGAAGAGTAAAAACCTGCCAATCATTGTAGCTCAGGCTGTTTTGTCAAACCTGACAGCCCATGTGGTACATTAAGAAAATGTAAAAAAGTACCTATCCGGTTGTCTTTGCCCTACAGACCGAATCTGTTGTACATCGAAACATAAAACAAGTGCACCTTTTGTTACCATGCAAGATGTAGCAAGGGAGAGAACAAATGTTAAAACAGACAAGGAGGGGTAACTCTGACTGATACAGCCTCAAAATATCTAGATCTCATCCAGTTCACTATGATACTGTTATAATCAATAAATCAATTACTTAAAAATCATTTAAGATTAGGAAATCACCTATGCATGCATAATTAGGCTGAAATGAGGTCTTCAATTTTCATTAAATACAGGCCTCCATATTATCATGAACAAATACTGTTATAATGAACACACTTTGTCTGAACAACTGTTTCATTGATTAATGAATCGATTCTTAAATCGTCACACGTGTTACAGTGATTTTCTCGAATGGCTGTATTTATATACATATATAAATCTTGGGCATCCAAACTGAAATTGCGTAAATACAGTCGAGCCTGACATTTGATATCAGCTGTTCACCACAATCAACTCTGTCCATAACTAGGTCACTGCGTCCCTGCCCTGTATCATGAAGCCCCAGCATCCGCGTGTCCGTTTGTGGCCGGGTTGTAGCCCTCTATGTATTTAGCAATGTAATCGTATCCCGCCTCCCTGGCCAATTCTGAGGCATTCTGTCCCTCCTGAAAATATAATTTAAATGACTGACATTAATAGTCTTCGGAGCCTCGAAAGTGATGTTGCTGAATCTATATTCCAAAATATATCGGATCAGAGTTTTCATTTAAAAAATATAACAACAGATTTTTCTGGAAAAACAACAGAATTGGTTGGTGTCAAGCGAGATTTCTGACATTCAAAATTTTAAATATTGCATAAACATAATGGATTTTTATGCAATTTTAACTGTAATTTTGATAAATTATTAACCAAAATCCTGATCAGACCTTATTAAAGCTAATTAGAAATGCAGTGCAATTCAACTCAACAAATACAAAATAATAATATGGGATCCAGTCCTAGACAGCATTATATTCAGTTTTGTGTTCATCAAAACATGGCACTTATTGCACTTAAATTAAATAATGTATTGAAAGGTACTGCATGTAAACAAAGACAAAATGAAGACCCAGAATGCCATCTAAATGAAGGAAAAACATCAAGATAATCAGTACTTTTCTTTTTAGGATTTAAGTACTTCACCTTTTCATTAAGACAAATAAACAGCATCTTTCGCTTTAGTATGATAATATATTTTAATCATAACTTGCTAGTTCAGCCTTTTATCAATTCTGAACCGTTACATTAAATGACATGACACAAGCCCAGGTTACCTTGTTTTTGATTGTTTTGTCAGCGTTGTAAGACATCAATAAGCGCACGATCTTCATGTGCCCAAACAATGCAGCTGCATGTAGCGGCGTTTCTCCATTCTAAAAATAACACAATTCAAGAAGTCAACAATTGCTAAGGGATTTAACTAGCATTTTAACATTATTCATATATTGTCTATGCAACCACAGATTTGATATTTGACTGTGATTCAAATAATAGCAGATGAGAAATGTATATGAAACAAGACTGCTAAGAAAGTTATACATTTTCAGTTTCTGGAATATAATGTCAACAAACTAAATATGCACTCTATGAGTGCAGTATTAGAAGTTATATGCAGTATTACAAGTAATTTTTAAAAAAAAATCAAAGCCATGTATTAATATGCACAATCAAGACCCCATTAACATTAACATCAAACAAGAGCTGTCAGAGGACAGCACGCTCGACTATTCAAAATACTTGTTGGTAAATCAAATGAAATCTATTTAAATTCTTGCCCTTCATAGTAATAGTAAAATATGATATACCTTGATAGTCTGATACCCCTTAATATATTTATGATGTCTAAAATTAATCCCATGCCTAATTACTGAGACATTAGCACAATAACACTGTGCATGCAAAACTTAAACCGAAAATCCATGTTAGAAAAAGGCCATAATTTGCATCAGTCCAAAAGTTATCCTCCTGTTTTCTGATGCCCTTGAAGACACACCTTAACTTTCTAGTCAATTCCACAAGCAATTTCTGAGATATAAGCTGGATAGTAGCTTGAATGCAAAAATTTAACCATAATTCTAAGTTAAAAGGGGCCATAACTTGTAATATATTCCAAAATACCCCTAAAAACAAATCAATCCCATGCCTGGATACTGAGATATAAGCATGAAAGTAACTTGCATGCAAAACTTTAACCAAAATTTCTAAGTTAAAAAAGGGGCCATAACTTGTAATATATTCCATCAAAGTTATCTACCATAAAGTATGATACCCCTAAGTATTAAAGATGTTTCAAATCAATCCATGCTGATACTGAGATATAGCATGAGAGTATCTTGCATGCAAAACTTTAACCAAAATTTCTAAGTTAAAAAGGGGCAATAATTTGTAACAAATTCTATCAAGAGTTATCTACCATAAAAGTATGATACCCCTAAATGTATTAAAGATGTTTCAAATCAATCGCATGCTTGATACTGAGATATAAGCATGAGAGTATCTTGCATGCAAAACTTTAACCAAAATTTCTAAGTTAAAAAGGGGCCATAATTTGTAATATATTCCATCAAGAGTTATCTACCTTGGTTGTCTGATGCCCATGAACATATTTGTAAACTTTCAAGTCAATACCATGAATGTTTATTGAGATACAAACTAGATAGTAGCTTGCACGCAAAACTTTAACCAAATTTTCTATTGCATGCAAAACTTTAACCAAAATTTCTAAGTTAAAAAGGGGCCATAATTCATATTAAATTCAGTCAAGAGTTATCTACCTTGGTTGTCTGATGCCCCTGAACATATTTATTAACTTTCAAGTCAATACCATAAATGGTTATTGAGATATAAGGTTGATAGTAACTTGCACGCAAAACTTTAACCAAAAGCTGCAACGCCAACGCCGACGCCGACGCCAGGGTGACTACAATAGCTCTCATATTCTACGAATAGTCGAGCTAAAAACTATTGATATTGTCAAATGAAGGTAAATGTCTCCGACTTGCAGCTCATACTGGTGATGAATACAAATAAAGATTAAAATGACATGCATGTGTAGGGATTTACAAAGAATGACATGAAAGAACATGATGTCTGTTTGTTGGGTTTAACATCCTGCCGACAGTATTTCAGTCATTTGGAGACTATGTCTACTTCAGACAGATATAGTGCTGCAACACCTGTAGTATCAAGCCTTAGACATGTGGAATGATACCACATTATCCTGACACTGGGTCAACCAATTCTTGAACTGTCTTTACATGCTGAGCGCCAATCACAGGCACTATACCAGTACTATTTTTCAAGACTTTGGTATGATGCAGCCAGGGATTGAACCCTAGGCCTCCTGCTCCAGAGGTGGACACTCTAACCACTCGGCCACCGGGGACAATATGAAGGACAGGATGTATCTTAACTAGTGATAGAAACTGGTTAATATTTGTCACAATCGATAATTGGATCAATCAGATGGGGTATAATCGATTAACAATTGACTGAACCAGAAGTAAAGTTCAAGCATGGCGTTAAATTATACAGTTACATGAACTTCATGAAGTAGTTTTCGACACAGTTTTAGCTTTATAATGCTGAAGCAGTTAATAGGTTAAACATAGATCAGGGCCTTATTGTTCAAAAGGGGATATTAAAAGGCTTTCCCGAAAATCCAGATTAATGTGCTCACCATGATATGGTTTGGTATAAAAATTTTACAACGACGTCGAGAAATGGATATATCGTCCCTCTTCAGAAAAGTAAAAGATCGTCGGTGACTAGAGACAATCACACCATCACTACTCTTAACAAAAGAAATCCTGATTCACTATCCTACACTATCCCACTCTATGAGCCTTTATGACTGTGATTCACACAGGCCTCCTACCTTCAACATCCCAGTGGAGGCTCCGCGCTTAAGAAGTTCCTCTGCAACCTCCAAGTGTCCTTTATGACATGCCTTGAACAATGAGGTCGCTCCATCCTGCAAGAAAAAAATTCAAAAATGACAAAGCTTTTGGCAAAAATCATTATAAAATAAAAACTGTTTGTATAAGCAAATAAGCATAATGAGCAAACTAAAAGTAAAAAAACAGTTTTATTGCTGACCCGAAACAATGTTTAACAACTTATAATGATCTCTCTCAATGGCTCCTCCACTGTACTTTGTGTCGGTAAGATTTTTTAATTTTTCTTGCCCCCACCCAGCAAAGTTAAGACGCATCTGTATGAGTAAAGGGTTAAGTTCAGTAATTTAAGAAATCCCCTATATTTATGTACAATACTCAGTTACCGGTACTCATTTCCCTGCAAATCATCATACGCAGTAATAATAATTTACTTAAGCATTTATTTTCTTCACACTCAATGAAATTAGATTTTCCAAATATATATAATGGATGGATTCTGAAAACTAGTACATGCAATAAATGACTCTCTCTCTTACCTCTCTAACAGAATCTATATTAGCACCATTGTTCAGAAGTTCCTTCACAATATTCACATGGCCCATCTGTGATGCAATCCATAGAGGTGTGGCATTATCCTGCAAGGGGACAAATACATAAAACAAGTAAATTTAATAGAAACAGTCTTCACTCTTTGTAGGCTTCAAACTTGTTAAAGGATATAACCATGAATAAATATAGATAGGCTTTCATGGCAAAAATAGTGAGCTAGATAAGAAATTCAAAAAGATAAATATGCATATTTTCCATGTTATCATTAGTAATTTAGAACTTGAAAGGTTATAATGGGCACAATCTTTTGCCATATGACCTTGTGACCTTTGAGTCAAAATTGGATCTATGTCGCCTTCTTAAATCTACTTAAATAACAATAAACACTGAATGAAGACATCACTATAAATTACCTTTCTTTTCATGTCAATATCAGCACCCTGTTTAATTAAGTATGTCAGTAGGGCATGGTGACCATTCTGGGCAGTGATAAAAAGGGGCGTGGCTCCATCCACCATCTGGGAGTGTATGTCCGCCCCCCTATCTAGGAGCTCTTTGACAACGTCCAAGTGGTTACACTGACAGGCCACAAACAGGGGCGTCCCACCGTCCTGGATACAAAGTCATATACAATAGGTGAATTTAAAAAAAAGAAGATAACAAGCATTCTGAAAGTATTGCTTAGGCAACACTAAGTCCCCTACTGGCAAATAGTAAACTAAGAACCCCCACCCCTCTTCACGCTGCAACTTGAACATGATCTGTAATTCATGGTGGTAGACTCACATACCAAATATTAGATCAATATCTGCAAGCATTTAAAAAAAAGATCGTAAAACTGCTATTTTAAAGAAATTTTCTAAGTCCAAGGCCCGTAATTTTGTGCAAAATCAGTGGACTGGAATGAAACTCGAAATTGATCTGTAACTCATGGTGGTAAACTCACATGATATTAGATCAATACCTGCAAGCCTTTAAAAGAAAAAAATCTGGAAAACTGCTACTTTAAAGCAATTTTGAAGAAAAAAATCTGGAAAACTGCTATTTTAAAGAAATTTTCTAAGTCCAAGGCCCGTAATTTCGCCAAAAATTTGTAGACGGGAACAAAACTTGAACTTGATTTGAAGCTCATGGTGGACACTCAAAAAATTGAAACCAAAATTTTTTTCCAAGACCATAATTTATAAATGGACCCAAACAAAACTCAAACTTGATTTGAAGCTCATGATGGTAGGCTCACATACCAAATATAAGATCAATACATGCAAGTGTTTAGAAAAAATGTCCGGAAAACATGTGTGTGACTGAATGATTGATGGACAGAGTGCAAACTGTTTAACTATAGTCCCCTTCGGCGATGCCGGTAGGGGTCTAAAAACTTTAACTTTAAGGCTGAGAACTTATTCACATGAATTGGCTTATTTCACTCAAATTATACAATTTACTAAAACTCTCTGTAAAAAAACAACAACAAAACAAGAGGGCCATGATGGCCCTGAATCGCTCACCTGAGTACCATTGCTTCAACTGATATCAAGGGTTTTAAACAGACAAGGATTCTGATATAACTTAATCTAAAACATTTTACCCCTGACAATACTACACACCAAATATCTAAGCAATGGGCCATATGGTTTCAGAGAAGACTTGGGCGCAGGGTCATTTATCACCGTAGGGCCAAGACTTTGAAAATCTTTGTAATGAACCATTTGATGCTACAACATACCAAAAATCTTAGCTCTAGGCCTTATTGATTCATAGAAGAAGATTTTTAAAGATTTTCCTATTTAACTCTATGTAAAACAAGTGACCCCTGGTGTGGGGTCATTTATCACCATTGGGCTATGATTTGTACAATCTTGGTAGTGGCCCATAAGATGATGCTTAATACCAAATATCTAAGCTCTAGGCCTTATGCATTCATGGAAGAAGATTTTTTAAGATTTTCCTATATAACTCTATGTAAAACAAGTTACCCCTGGTGCGGGGTCATTTATCACAATAGGGCTATGATTTGTACAATCTTGGTAGTGGCCCATAAGATGATGCTACATACCAAATATCTAAGCTCTAGGCCTTATGGATTCATAGAAGAAGATTTTTTAAGATTTTCCTATATAACTCTATGTAAAACAAGTGACCCCTGGTGCGGGGTCATTTATCACCATAGGGCTATGATTTGTACAATCTTGGTAGTGGCCCATAAGATGATGCTACATACCAAATATCTAAGCTCTAGGCCTAATGGATTCATAGAAGAAGATTTTTAAAGATTTTCCTATATAACTCTATGTAAAACAAGTGACCCCTGGTGCGGGGTCATTTATCACCGTAGGGCTATGATTTGTACAATCTTGGTAATGACCCATAAGATGATGCTACATACCAAATATCTAAGCTCTAGGCCTTGCAGTTTTGCAGAAGAAGATTTTCAAAGTTTGCATTTTTAAAATCTATTTTTAGCTCCTGTGACCTACTTTTTTAACCAATCTGAATAATTTGTACAACTTTGATAGAGGGCATCATAAGAATGATTCCTGTGAAGTTTGGTCAAAATCCCTTCAGCGGTTCATGAGGAGATGTTGTTTAAAGCAAATTGTTGACGACGGACGGACGCACGCACGCACGCACGCACGCACGGACGACGGACGACGGACAAAAGGCGATCACAATAGCTCACCATGAGCACGTTGTGCTCAGGTGAGCTAAAAAAGATCGTAAAACTGCTATTTTAAAGAAATTTTCTAAGTCCAAGGCCCGTAATTTTGTGCAATATCAGTGGACTGGAATGAAACTCGAACTTGATCTGTAACTCATGGTGGTAGACTCACATGATATAAGATCAATACCTGCAAGCCTTTAGAAGAAAAAAATCTGGAAAACTGCTACTTTAAAGCAATTTTGAAAAAAAAATCTGGAAAACTGCTATTTTAAAGAAATTTTCTAAGTCCAAGGCCCGTAATTTCGTCAAAAATTTGTAGATGGGAACAAAACTTGAACTTGATTTGAAGCTCATGGTGGAACACTCAAATAACAAATATTAGATCAATACCTGCAAGCTTTTAAAAAAAAAAAGTCTGGAAAACTGCTATTTTTTTCTATGTCCAAGATCCATAATTTCATCAAATATCTGTGGACGCGAACAAAACTCAAACTTGATTTGAAGCTCATGATGGTAGGCTCACATACCAAATATAAGATCAATACATGCAAGTGTTTAGAAAAAATGTCCGGAAAACATGTGTGTGACTGAATGACTGATGGACAAAGTGCAAACTGTTTAACCTATAGTCTCCTTCAGCGATGCCAGTAGGGGTCTAAAAACATTAACTTTAAGGCTGAGAGCTTATTCACATGAATTGGCTTATTTCACTCAAATTATACAATTTACTAAAACTCTCTGTTAAAAAACAAACAAACAAAAACAACAAAAACATACGAGAAAAATGAAATTTAAATTATCACTACAGGCATCCCCCATTGTCTTCATATAATGTGTAGGATGGGATATGACTGGAAAAACACTATTCCTTTATAGTCTCTACATCTTTGAGGCATAGGTATAATAAATGTCCATCAAAACTACTTAACAACTGTATAAATTAATATAGAACACATTTGGCATCATGAGAAAAGTAATGAAAGAATAAAATTATACATAACATTTATCATTAATAATCATTAGATGAGCTACAGTGCTTGAGAAAGATCCTTACATAGCTGGGGATGTCAACAGGGACTCGGTGATCTAACAGTAGCCGCACAATGTCCAGGAACCCTCCTTGGGCAGCAAAGAACAACGCACATGTCCCTGTCTGAAACATAGACATTACCATTGAATAAAATAATGCAGTTTATTTACTTTTACTTTGATCACTTTAAAAATTAAAAAAAAAACAATCCCCGAACAAATTTCAGCTCATTTTCCCACCTTTTAAATACTAGATGCCTAAGGGCAACAAGTCAAGCCAAAGGCCTAAGGTGCACTTTCCATCTCAAAGTATGACCTTGACCTTGGACCTAGGGACCCAACCCTCAAGCACTACACATTGTCTTATTGAGGCAAATCTTACTGCTAAAGAATTTGAGAATCCTTTGATCAAGAGATAAATTACAGCCTGGAAAAGCAAATCAATCACCCCTGACTGAGACCTTGACCTTGGGGCTAGGGACCAAACCCTTGTGTAAGACACTGTGTCTCATTAAGGCAAACTCTACTCCAGTTTTAAGCAAAATATAATAAAATCCAGCTTTCCATGTATAAGTTACAGTCTAGACATGCAAATCCATTGACCTGATGCAACACATATACACCGACAAGAAATTGTGGTCAAATATGTCTAGCTAATTAAAAATGACAAAGCTTAAGAAAATATTTGAAAATTTCTAATCTGAAATTACAATCAATGTATAAAAGAAGACTAGACTAGACTATTTGAGTTTACCATCGCTTCGACAGTATTTCAGTCATATAGCGACGTCCAGCTAATAACAGGTAGAGGAAGACCCCGAATGCACGGAGGCATCCAGGTAGAACAACCGACCTACCATAAGCCAGCTGGAAGGCTTCATCACATGAAAATCTGAATTATCCTACCGGGATTCGAACCCACGCAGTGAGGGGCTGAGTGATTGTTTAAGTCAGCGCCTTTACCCCCTTGGCCACAGGGGCCCCCAACATACAAAAGAAAGAAGTAACACATTTAATATGAATGCATCTAGTCTTACATCAACCAACTACGGTAATTACATACCAGTCTCCTGGCCCCTCCATCGGCCCCATTCTTGAGCAGTTCCTTCACACACTCCAGGTGGTTGTTTGCAGCAGCCAGGATCAGCGGGGTCGTGCCCTCCTGTCGGGAAAACAATGAGAAAAAGATTAGCTTGTTGATCTGAACCTATTACCACCCAGATTAACCATGTCACACCATAGAATACTCTACAAACACCAGATCAAACTTAAAGTTATTTTTACTCTGTTTTCATTACCTTCTGATCTCCATGGTAACTGATCTCCGTGGTAATGTGGTGTAGTGAACAGTACAAAACTAGATCAGCATGTAACTAATAGATTTCTTATTCTATTCTCAATTATGTAACAGTCTGTAACAATTCTTAATTATGTAACAGTCTGTAAGCAATCCTTATCAGTAAGAGATCTGTGTAAGAGATCTTGTAGCTAAGTTGGTAATTAAAGCACTCAGGGACCCTTGGTACAAGTCCAGACCATGTGTTCTCTAAAGTAATTAAATAAAGTCTCAGGCTCAAATATATCATACTCAAGTATTGAAACTATTGGGCATAGTTTTAGTCCTGAGCATGAACATCATACATAAGTATCACTTTTATTTTCCAGAACCAAGGGCCTGGGTTGAATTCCACCAACAATTTTTAGCACTTAATTCCTAAGGGAGAATTTCATTAGTCTTTTTTCTCTAATAAAATATACCCAAATAATTCATTTTTAACAATTATTGTTAGATATAAAGGTAATAAATGATTTTATACTAGTCATGTTCTTGAATATATTATAAAGTATAAAGAACGGTGAAATGTGTGCCAACCTAGTTTAAGAATTTAAGTATTACTTAGCACTAATACTGCTGGTGGAATTCAAGCCTGATCTTGCTGCATATTTCCTCACTTGGCTACATTTATATTCTCAACACTTTATTAGATACTTTAATAATCATTATTCATGTAATGTTTAGTGAGACAGGCCCCAAAGTTTGATCCCCGGTCCTAGGTTTGTTCCCCACTACCACGTACCTTGTCCTTACAGTCCACATGAACCTTGCCTGTGTCGATGACCTTCTTCAGCTGCTCAATGTTGCCCTGGAGGGCCGCTAGGTGGAGCTGCTGGTCCGACGGCGTCTCCTTCTGTAAATATCCCCCACGCACCAGTAGTTGCAGTAGCAGCAATAACAGCAGTAGCACTGATATCTTAATGTACACAGTCCAAACACATGTCACAAAACACAAACACAAAGACAAACGCATTCAGGTGTTATGGAGTTTGTATTCTTGCAAAGTTTTTACCCCAAACACACAAACCTTGAGGAATTTTCTTGACAAAATATGTTTGATTAAATGTGTTTCTCATAGTAATGAGATAGAATTAAGCAAAATATTTAAGTTTCTGCTTTTAACTATTGATCTGTCAATAGATATATGTCTTATATCTGAATCTGTAATATATCATTGTACAATAGGAAAATTACTTTGTTGATATGTCTTTCAGATATCTCTAATAATGGTAATACAAACTTACAGAGTCTAAGCACTAAATATTAATGGTTTTCCATTGTAGTCCTTTTGTATGGGGAATAAATTGGGGCCCAATATCCAAAGGAAAAAGCATATATTTTAGAAAGAAAATTCTACATAATTAATATTTCTCAATTAATGCCCTGCATCCCAGAGAACTGAAAAGTATACTTACATATTATATAAACATCAAAATTCAAAGCAGAATGCTGACTATTCAGTATTGTATGAATAATAAACAGCAACTAAAAGTGTCACTGATATCTAAAGACCATTCAAGTTCCTGCTCAACATAAAATACATGTAGCAGGTTTAAAAGCAGGTTAAAGTTGCAGGATAAAATATTTGACAGGCCTGCCTTAAATAACATGAATAAAAGCACCATTTTCTCAAGTTTGGAAAATAACACCTTGGGGTGAACTTGGTAAAACTGAAATTTGGGAAAAGTAATGCCATTTTCAAAGGGGAAGACACTTATGAAAAATTCCTGATATAAGTAGGGAAAAATAAGCCCTGTTCGAAGACATAAAATTGGATAATTTAAGCACATGCCGTGATGGTTTAAGGGTACAAAATACTATATATTCAAACTTTCCCAATAACACTAAATTCAATGCACATAAAGCCAAACATTAAAAATAAACATTGCAAAGATGCAGTTATTAAAGTTACAGAACACCAAATGTGATGAATACACACAAGTAAATTAATGTTAAGATTTGGTTAAAATCTTGACAATCAAATCCAATATTACACGACTGGTGTAACAATAAGAAATTGAAAGAATTAAAATGTTAACTTCTAAATTATGAATTTAAATAAAAAGATAGCAACAGCTTTGTTATCAGTTTTATATCACAGATACACCTAACTGCTTCAAAAATGTTACAAGCAAATGGTATTTTGTGTGAGATAAATGGGGTATATCCTCTTAATCTTCATACAAAATATTGGGTTATAATTCATGCCATTTGGTGATCATAATCGGGAAATGTATATCCTACCTAGAAACCAACCCAAACATAAAATTATGGAAAAAAATTTACAAAATCTTAGTACTGAAACTTGATACACAAATCAAATTAAGCATTAGGTAAAAAGATTCTAATTACCTGGAAATCTATAGTTTCAAGAAGTCCACCGAAAAACTAATTCATAACACAGAAAAACATTATCATTATAATATTCATTTTTATACTTTGTCTATGCACTTATTTGTACTTAAAGAATCTGTAGACCTGAATCATAGACTATCTTATTAATTTTGCCTCAAGAATTCTTGTTTAATTTATACAGCTGGCTCAACAGTAAGGAAGTTTGACATTTAACCGTATGTCTAGATTCATTCTGACACCTTGACAAACAGACCAAACCCAGATCAGACAGTGCCATCCAAAAGCTGCCTGATCAGGCTCTCTCCTATTTGCTCATACAATACTATAACTCAGATTCTGCACAGTCTACATGGTAAACAGATAAAAATCAATTGTTTCATATTCTGCTAAAATTCAAAAAATTAATATTCATTTAGACATGAATGTATACATGAATATTCATAAAGTAAAGGGTTATTTTAAAATTTACATGGAATATTCTAACATGCCTTCAACTGAAACCACACTGGCCCTATTTCCTTACAGCTTACCTACTTTTTAAGGCTTAATATTTCTGGTAGTTTGATTGTCTAATGAAGACATATGTTCAGATGTGATCTTACACTGGTCCCAAAAATTCATAATGCTGAATGAAATAAAACAAAAAATTCTGAACCTGAGCTTTTAAACCATTTTTATTAAAAAGATTATATAATAAAGATACACACAAACATCATGATTCAGTTATTTTGTCGACCAAATTATGTGTCTAGGATAAATCTGGTAACACTACAACTATATTATTTACTTAATACACATAAGGAATTAAGAATTAGTATCAATATTGCAATGCAAATATGTTTATCATATGGTGTTGAAGGTTGACAAATATGTTAACTTTACTTATTGTTCATCTGACTGTCTATACGCTAACTCAAATACAGCACATGTACTTCCAAGTATTTGTTGTTTTATTTTGTTTCAAGGTTGTTTGGAAGTTAAAGTCACGGTTTTAATAAGGGAAAAGAGTAGTACAAAGGAAAAAATATCTTTACCTATTAACTTACCTTTTCTCAATGTTACAGGAGACAGACATACTTTAAAGTCCTAATTTGGCCTAAACATGTATACTTGTAGTAGTACATATTGGGTATTTTATATGTATTTTATTGTTAATAGTCATTGTGTAAAGCCCAGTACTGGGATCTACAATGTACCATATTGATTCAGATACTGTTATGTGCGTGTCATAGATTATGTGCATGGAATAAATCAAGTATTGAATTTGTTTGATTTTTGGTGTGAATTTATCACTGCCTAAGTTGCTGTAATTTGCAGAGAATATTAAACGGTATAAGCATGAAAACCTATCATACATTAGAGATTAAGAGTAAGTAATTTATTTAATGAGATTCAATTGTCTGTATAATTGCCAGGCCAGTAGTCTCCCATCTTAATACCAAGAACTAACAACTGGCATACTGCTCCTGTAAAATGTTTTGATTGGCTAATCTCTACTGAGATCTGCTCCGGTTATTTTTTCGTACTATCCTCAACTGAGTAAATACAAAAAAAAAAAATGACTTAAGCGGATCTCAGTAGAGATTATTGATTGGCATCCATAGAAATTTAGCCAGAAATAAATCTTTATCCCTTGCAGCAAAATTTCAGACAAATTAAGACATGAATAATGTTGTTTTTTTTTTATTATTATTTTCTTGGCACGTACTCAAACATCTGTTACCAATTTGTTTATAAATGAAACTGCAGATTAGAGGGCCTGGGGAATACTTATCTAGCAGTTCTGAAGTACACAAATGGGCAGATCAAATCATTCTTTTTTTTTTCTGAATCTGATATACGTTTTCGATTCAAGAATGGGTTTTACACAATGGATTAGCCTATTATTTTTCATTATTTTTTTCTGACAAGATGATATAAAAAAAAACAGTCTTAAATACTTTAATTTTTATACAAAAAAAAAAAATAAAAATAAAATAAAAACAAACACAACATGGAGGAAACTCCACAAAATATGTTGACATCTATTCACATATATTTTGGCAGGTGCAAGCACTTACAGAATGATATCATCATCGTGGCTGTCAAATTTCAATCTCATTCAAAAGTTAAGATTATGAAATCAGTGATACCTTCAGAGACATTGCTTCCAGTAAAAGAGTCCCTTGGGATTCTGAAACGAATGTGCACTTTCTGCTTTTCGATTCCTCGTGTTCTCAAATCTACACCTTTCTTTTCAATGTTTCGTCTAACCTGTCAAGCCACCATTCTTCCGGAAGTGGGTCTCTAAATTGCGGAGTTACTTCCCCTTCACAAGATAGTTTCTACCAATTTAAAAATCCGATCAGACACTGCCAATATCCACTATGCTTTACTAATTTATTTATTTATTTTTCGTAAAACAGGCTGAAAATTCTACATGATTAGGTTTTACCAGGCGTGTAATGATTAATATTGTAAAATTTCTTAATGAAATGGTTGGCTAACGATTTATTCCTAATGTGCATGCTGATTTCGCATGTTTTGCACGTGCACATTTACATTTAGATGTACTTGTTTTTTCCGCAGTTTATCGAACTAAAACATTATATTTTCAAACGAGAGTCAATGTCTCCTTTTGCTCATAGAATGTGGTGTTACAGGCTGACCGTTCTTGAAAAGCAATATTTGATTTAGACCTTTAAAAAAAATCAAATGTTCAAATAGATGTCAGAACGCTTCTTCTTCTTCTTCTATAAAGTCATACACTTTTCCTAAATTTAATTTTAATCACTCATCATAACAATGATAGAAAAAAGTTTGTTCTCTCTTTAAACTGTACATTTAGTGACTGTGGGGAAAATCGAAATAAAATTCTAATTAGACCATACTGGCACAGAAACTGTTGTATGTTCATTTCCGAATAATTTAT
>CM037783.1:18601402-18631605 GCA_021229015.1 Solen grandis | reverse complement strand
TTTATACTACCATGTAAATCACATATCAATTTATACTACTATGTAAATCACATATTAATTTATACCACCATGTAAATCATATATCAATTTATACTGCCATGTGAATCACAGATCAATTTATACCACCATGTAAATCATATATCAATTTATACTACCATGTAAATCACATATCAATTTATACTACCATGTAAATCACATATCAATTTATACTACTATGTAAATCACATATCAATTTATACCACCATGTAAATCACATATCAATTTATACCACCATGTAAATCACATATCAATTTATACCACCATGTGAAAAATATTACTCTTTATGTTCACTCAGTGAAATTTTAAATCGATCTAACACCGAAACAAACAATTATTCTCTATTTATTATAACTGAAAATATCAAATAGAAAACTACGATTTGTACTCGCATGTAACGTTACCATCAGAGTTTGATATTCAATCCTTTATATAAATAAATACAAAGTGTCACTGGATGGAAGAGCAAGTTTCGCAAAGTTGATAATTATTTTTAGTGTTTGCATTAAATTTGATTAAATAAATGCCTTAGCGTATTCAAATTCGAATCTTATCACTGTTATGCAATACTGTCATGAATAATTCATATAAAATTCATATTCATATATTAAATTTATATTATTGTCTAATTTTTTTATCTTTTAATTTATCATTTTGCAATTGTCTATGTTTGTGTATTAGCATTTGTCACATATCACTAAGTGATCTTGTATTTTCCAACAGGATTTAACAAAATACAAAACTGGGGTTAACATGACACCCTCGAAATCTGCGTTCCCAGTATCGCATTTTATGAAGTCGAGTATCAGAAGTTTTTTCGGTTTTTGTTTGTTTTTTTTTGTTTTTTGTTTTTTTTACTAGGTTACAAGAAGATAGGAATTAAACACACATGAACGTGTTGATTGTAGAAAAAATCAAATAACAGAATAACTTTTATTTATCGCATATTTAGCTATATTACACATACTACTTTACGAGACAAATGTACCCAGAAAACATGTACTTTCATTTCTTGTATTTTCAGCAAGTAAGATAATGATACCTGTTGCCATGTATAGACTGGTTTAGGCGCCATTGTTTCACACGTACTGTGTTTTAACGTAAAGGGGGTTGCTGCATGATTCAAGGTGTACATTTTATGTGGATAACAAACAAGGATATCCGCACACAGAGATTCGGCACGTAGTATTTGGGGAAAAATCTATTTAGTGTCTATATATATTAACAAGGGATGCAACCCACCCAGGGATAATTTCGATATCGGTGATCTTTCGACGGTCTGATCACCAACATAGAACAATGACTGTGAATATTTTCAGGTCCTGACACAAGCCAAGGCATCAACTTCCAAGAAAAACACAAGAAACTCGTACCACTATGATATCTCCTTTTCTCACCATTGTGCCATATTGTCTCAAAACACTGCCAGTTTTCGTTGGTCGGACACGACCTCGTAACACGAATAGTCACGTGTAAACAGCATTTACACACATGTTTCGCAGAGTTTAACGTACCAGATCGATTTACCATCCATTTTTTTTTTCAATATCTCATGTCCAAATCTTATGTCGTATTTACAGTCACTATTCTTTGTATGTGATCAGACCGTCGGGAGATCACTGGTATCGAAATTCGCCCTCGGTGTATAGATACTAACTAGTAATTTTTTCCCCCAAATATTACGTGCCGAATCCCTGTGTATCCGTATATAGGCTAAATAGGTGTATAGAAATAATAATATTTAATTTAAAAAAATATTATGGAAATAATGATGTTGTATTATCACCCTTGAAGTTTGCGTGTGTTGTTGTTGTTGTTGTTGTATTGGGGTTTACCGTCGCTGCGATAGTATTTCAATCATATAGCGACGTCCAGCTAATTACAGGTGGAGGAAGACCCCGGGTACACAGAGGTACGCGGGTAGAACCACCGACCTACCGCAAGCCAGCTGGAAGGTTTCATCACATGAAAAAAGTGTCCAAAACAACCGAGAGTCTTGATAATCATTTTAATGTAACACTAGTCACTACCAGTTAGTTATCCAATTTTACAAAGTACACCTTGGCGTATTGACTAAAATGCCTACTCTTGGTCATATTATACTGACTTAATTAAGACCAAACTTTGGATTCTTGGAATTATGCCCTGTAATTCACTTCCGGTAAAGTCGACAAACACCGCTACGCCTTGGACCACTTAACCTTTACCAAGATAACCAAGCTACCCTAATAAAACATTAGGAAACCTTGGTTATCTCCGTGAAAGGCCATGAGGTCCGAAACCATTACAGGGTCTATACCTTACTACGATCATTTTGATACCAAATAAAAATGGGTAAGTGTTAATTTGTATAATTTTATTAAATTGAAATAAAATGTTAAGATGTAAAGAGAAACGTTTTATTCTTTAGATTTCAAAAATTGCAAAAATATGATGGATCATATTAATTGTCCTCTTGCCCTTTGCCTTTGTACCCTAAATTTTAGAGAAAAAGGTGTACTATAATACTTATTAAAAGCTAAACATGTATATAATATTCACTATTATGTCCATGTTCCTCAATAAATGGTGTCATACACTGGTGCTCCCCAATATTTTGTTGCTGTTTTAAGTTTACGGATAAGCAACTACATGTAAAATTTATTATTTATTTTTTATTTATTGACCACTATACAAAAACACATACTGACGTTTAAAAGTATGATTAAATTTGCATTTTTAGCAATCATAAAATGGCTTCATTTTTTCTAAAAATAAATCGCAGAGTTTGTTTATTTGATTGTTGGGTTTGGGGTGTTGCCACACTGCAGTATTACGCCGTAGACATGTGGCATGATTTCACACCCAGTCACATTATCCTGACACCGGGCAAGCAAGTCCTGCAACTACCCTTACATGCTGAGCGCCAAGCAAGGGAGTCATAGCCGTACCATTTTCAAGGACTTTGGTATATCGTGGCAAGGGAACGAACCCACGACCTCCCCCTCCCGACATTGCAAAAGTAAGATTCCCATATCACTTTATGTGTTAGATTTGTTATAATGTTGATTAATTTATTCAGGAATAAGTGAGTTCGTTCCAGGATGCCTCATGTAAAAACAGATAGGAGCACGGGAGCACACTTACACCAATTCCTTAAACCAACTGTCTCACCGCAAAGTTATGTTTTATCATTAACTAGACGCTCAGCTGTTGTTGAGTTTTTTTTTTTTTTTTTTTTTTTTTTTTTTTTTTTTTCTTCTTCTTCTTCTTCTTTTAATGCATTGGCAAGTTGTTCCGTGCTTTATGAGTGTGCATACATATATTCAGTTCTCCTAATGTGAACTCGTTATAGCTTTATGTTAGGTATTTTCAGATCATCATACAAATATTGCTATGAGGTATTTAATAAAATTTAAAGTTGTAAACTTCAAATGATTGCATCTGACGCCAAAATTGAAAATTGTTTAGGACAGAAAAATAAAGATTTAATTTGAATTTATAGGAATTTTATTTGAGCACCTGGTAAACAATAGCGTATTTTACAGAAATTTAAAATATCTAGTTTTAGACAGTGGTAGTGTATTGCAGTGCAATTCAGGCGAGGGTTAGGTGTTTTCAGACTGAAGATAGCCAGCTGTTTATATAGGCACTCAAATGACATTCTTACATATATATTTCCCTATAACCCTACCAAACCAAGCTATCTTGCAAAACTCAAATTAAACTATTGCACATATACTGACAAAATGTTGAACTTTAACCCTTTCCCTCATATAGACTCATTTTGACGTCCTCAATAGGTACCACATAAACCTGATCTGCAGAAAACCACAGTTAAACCTTACCAAATTTAATTATAAAATCCTCATTTACAGACCACTGAGGAGCAGCGAACAGCATAAAACCTGATCAGCCTGCGAGTTACTCGCAGGCTGATCTGGTTTTATGCTGTTCGCATAGGTCTTTTCATGGTTTCCTCTATGAGGGAAAGGGTTAATATTAAATATCATATCGTTATATGTGATAAAAACAAAATATGCATCAGCATAAAATTGCAGGTTGCATTTAAATACGTAAATTGAAATGTGAAAAAATACAGTTATTTTTAAAAGAGATGATGATCAATTTATGACTAAGAGTCTTTCTTATCATTTCGGTACAAAAGTCTATAGTGAGTAAATTAAAAGGAACTGTCAGAGGAAAAAAAATATGTTTGCAGAAAAAAGTGCGATGTCTACAAGTTGACAACTTAATGGTGCTATAATACTTATCGATACAAAGTGTGAATCGTCGAAATGTTTAACAGAACGATATAATCATAGAATGGTACGGTATCAGTAGACTATATCTGGTAACATAGAAATTCAACACACTGAAATTGAAACACGTCAGAGATGTTTTAAATTGTCCCTTTGCGAAGTCTGTTACTGACAGAAATGCGTTCTATTTTATTTTAAAGACATTATCTCTTCCTAAGACATATAGTGAATGATCTCATACTTTCTCAAGCAAGAAGAATATTTTGGAGAGAAAAGGGGTGTAAATCACACCAGTAGTAGATACATGGATATTACTCCGGTGTGTCTGCAATCACCCGCAAGACAGTGGACGGATAACTGTTTGTGCAATGTTGCGATTTCACCCGATTCTCGCAATCAGATTTGGTTTGTATTGTAGGCAATATAGTGAAACATCCGCAAACTTACATGATGCAAGTCATTGTCGAATTTGTTTCATATTAGAGGAGATCAAGCAAAAGTGTTTTATCTTAAATTAGGACACATCAGGACTTTAATCGCTTTTCTTTTTCTTTTTTTTTTTTGGGGGGGGGGGGGGGGCTTTTTTTCAGATTTCAATATAATAATATACTTGTAGGGGATTTTTTGTTCCTTTTCTTTTTTATGTCTTATTAGCTTAATATGTCAATACCAATCTTGTCTAGAAGATTAATTTTCTAGTTGCTATTTTTAAGAGAACAGCTTCAGCATACTTAGACTATTCAATCGCCTATTATATCAACCATGTTTAGATCGATGACACCAGAGGTTTACGAAATGAACATAATGGTATGATAAATCAAACTAGCTAAGGCAGCCCGAGCATTAATTCTGGTTTTACACGTTGGTGCAATGACATCGGTCAAATGCAAACAAGTGTTGCATGGACATGCATTGTGTCATATATTATGTCCTTACGGGTTATGTTGCCTTATCATCTGGGTACATAATTTGTTCCAAAATACTTGTCAACAGTAAAGTTTTGCATTTGGAATCATTAAGAGGAACGGAGCTTGTGTTTGATATCCAAAAACTTTTTTTTTTTTTTTTTTTTTTTTCGGACGAAGTTCATGCGATTCAGTTCTGAATATCTGAATATTCCTTACATCGATGACTTGCCCGACACAAAATTTATAAATTATCTTGACCTCAGCTATACGGGTCCTCATCGAGTTTTGACAAAGGGCGATTGTCAACTTGCTGAAAACAGTTTTACAATAGATACAAAATTTCATATATAATGCATAATATGTGCATGTCTTGTTTTATTGCATCTGACGGGGATACTGAGGGTAGTATTGTGGAATGTGTCATGTGGTACCGGTTTCGGGGATACCGCATGCTATAGTCAGCCAGAATTTCCTCATAAGCGTTTTCGAAAAAAAAATCCCCGTGCGATGGGACAAACATTTGCCGAGTTTGTCGTGAAACAAAGACTTCATTAACATTAACGAGGAAACGTAGAAATCACTTTTTTAATCATTTTCTTATTATTTTTTTAATTCTACCTATCAACTGTAAACGGGCAGAAAGAGGAAGAAATCAGCCCTGCATTGTGTACAGTTACCGTTAACAGTACCTAAGTATTTTTTTTTTTTTTTTTTTATCTCTGTTAAATCGTACTGATTGTAATGTTTTGAACCAACTCACAAAACGTTGCGAACAATTGCGAGCGTCAGGTTGATCTGACCGAAAGACAGTCGGATCCTGGGTACTAGCCAATTTAAGTTTGTTTCTGAGCAGTTAAACGCTTTACTGACGTCAATCACGCTAGCACTAGCTAACAAGTGACACTTAAATTCAAAAGTGGAAACTTTTCTTTCTCGATGAGAAGACATGAACTTTGTCTCATACTATAACTTGTCATGTACGTAACCATCAATATCATTTTCGTAAGTATCCAATCAAGCAGGTTTGATAATAAAATACTCAGTCTGGTATTCCAACATTTTCTAATTTACTGGATGATAAAGTAATTTTAACACGTTGTTAAAGAAATGAATTGCCTCATTAAACGTACTTCTGGTCCTATAATACTGCATATGCCACTCCGATTGTTATTTTCTCATAATTACCTGGAGTATTGGAGATTCAGTAAGGGAATAAAAAGTTTGCTCGACATGTACCTCTGTTTACAATATTCCTCATTGAGTATGATGTTACTTGAAATCGCTCTCTCTCTCTCTCTCTCTCTCTCTGACAACTCGTATCTCGGTTTGTTTATTTCGGTGTTTGGGTCAGGGTTTGGGTAATTGTTTATGAGTTGTGTTTGTGTTTTGTTTAGTTTTGGGATTGAAATGATTGTTAGTTTGATTGTTGAACTATCTACCAAAGTAAAGACGGACCTGCTGTATGCAAGGTCCTTTATTAATAACATTAACTACGGAAATTTATATCCAGCTTAGAAAAGTAGTCTCCTCGTAACTGATATATAAAACATATAACCAGACATAAAACTCTACTTCATCCCTGTATATGTATTAGTGCGTGCAATGTTTTACACCATAAAGCAAAAACATATCAAGTAATATATTCTATAGGAATGTCTTTCATATAAAAAGATAAATTGTAAACATTTTGATTGCATAAAAATCACTTATATCATTATAAGATGGCGTCCACTGCATTGTATTAACAAGGACAATGCTATATTGTTGCATATACGAATATATACCAAAGTGCTCAATGCTGAGAGACTGACGGCAGGATTAACATAAACAAAGCTATTAATCTAAATTCATCAGAGTCAAATTCGAAGGAAGAATGTGACATATGACCCTAAACATCCCACACGTTTTCCTTCAACTCTAGTTACTGTAAAGTCAGCTGAACTCGCTCCTTATTTCATGATAACCGTCGACGGTCTCTGTGTACCATGAGCGCTTTGATTTGTTTTAAAATGATCCGGAGTGAGGGTCATGATTCCATTCATGAATTGAATGCCTAATGAGGTCATGACCTTACTACAGTATTACTACAGTATTACTGATAGTAATTGTTTGATATTGAGCGCGGAGTGATACAGTAAAGTATACAATCAACAATGTCGGTTGTTGATTTCCCGCAACATATAAGACTGACTTCGCCACCAGTCTTAAAATCACTGGATAATTGCAAAACTTAAATGATACACCGATAATTCTTTTCAAATATTTCTTCACCTTACGATTCGCGTAGTGTTTGTTCAAATTTCTTCTGTAATATTATTCCCTTATCTATTCTCTTTTTCAGTAAATGCTTCGCCTTTCGGATGGGGTTATTTTGCTGAGTTGGATATCCATTTTAATTTCTAAACTGAGAAATCAAATCTAAGTCGATTTATCTTTTGTCAAAACATGGTCTGAAGCTAAACCGTATGTTATTCTTACCAGAAAGTAATTGAACTTCTGATTTACGCTCCTAATTCGTTTCGTAAGATATTCAGCACAGGACGTTTTCATCTTCTTGCACACAATTTTAGGGTGAACAATCAAGTTTGAAGCATGCAGGATGCAGGATCTTTCACCAATAAATATCTCAGATAACAACATAATTTGCTGTATACTCCGCGTCATTCAGTCTCCACAGATTTTTTCAGCCGTCTGTAAAAGCATAAACATCGGTACACACCTAGCAGCGGACTGCTGCTGTGCGTATCAAAATGATTTAAAAAAAAAAAAAAAAAAAAAAAAAACTAGAAGAAAAATGAGGGGGTGAAAAGGGGGGAACTATAATACAAACTAAAAAAGACCGCTTTTAACACACAAAACAAACAAAAAAATAAAAATAAATAAATAAATAAATAAATAAAAAATAAGATAAAAAAAAAACAAAAAAAACATGTACCCTCTGTGCTTCCGTACACAAATAAATGAAAAACGAATAATAATTTCAACGTATTAAAACTTGAAACGTGTCCTTAAAACTGAAGTTAACAACTGGACACTTAATTATTTAATTAATTTAAATTAATTTGACTTTAATAAGATATAGCTATGGCAAATTGTTGAATAAATTTAATGTTCTAATTTTCTTACACGTTACATTCGTTCTCATCCATCAAAACCCCCAAGTTACGTATAATATCAATTTCTAGTCTACTTTGTCATAATCAATATGTTTTCTCTGATAAAACCAGTATAAACGGTCCGGTTTAGTACAGGATGGAGATAAACAGATTTTGTGAACGCTAAGTGCTGTACAAGAAAATGCAATTTCCTGCAAAGAAGCACAGTTGGCTTGCAGCAACGCCTGCAACAATCACAGAGAAGAACTTATGCACATTAAAAGATAAAACGTTTCTGATAGTTAAATTCCTATATCCATGATATGAATATAAAGAAGAAAATCTTTTCATTCGATCTCGACTTAAGCGAGACTCTTAATACTGATCGCTATTACAAGTTCACATTTAACAGTGAACCTTAACAAACTACAACGTCCTCGGTGACCGAGTGGTTAGAGCGCCTAGCTCGGGGGCGGATGTCGTGCGTTCGACATACCAAAGTCGTAAAAATACGGTACTGTTATAGCTCCCTTGCTTGTCGTATATACATATGATTTCTCATGCAACCGAATATATAAAAAGACCCCGCCCTCCAATATGTAGGAGGACTCAACCATTTGACTGGGTTTGTTAATGCAATTTCCCCAAATTCCTGCATGTGAACTGACGATTATGAAACCTGTATATACACAGATCAACAGATATATACATATAATATATATAACAAATTTTACTTGCATGCTGATCTAGGTTTATACTTGTTGCAGAATTCAGTTTACTTTCATGTTGATCTGGGTTAATAGGTTATACTGATTACATAGACATCAGTTAACTTGCAGGTTGATCTAGGCTTATACTGATGGTATAGACATTTATTTGCTTGCATTAGGTTGCATATATGTTACTTTATTTGCTGGTTGATCTTGGTTTTAACAGGTTGCATATATGTTACTTTATTTGCTGGTTCAAAAGTTAGTTGGGTGTATTATTTTTTAAAAAAAATGATAATAATAAAATAAAATAAAGATTTTAATTTTGGTAATTGGAATTAAGATTGAACCCACCGTGTATATTCCGTTATCACTTATGTATACACCGTGGGATAGTCAACTGGCAATACATCGTTTTCATGAATATTAATCAGCTACTTGTTGACGAATGAAATTGCGCATAGTATTTTGAGAACTCTTCATTGAAGTTAAAAAGCAAATACTGACTCATCGTTTTCACAAGATAAACGAGGAGCGTGACGTCACCTTTACATTGAAGAATGAAGCTGACTCTCAAAATCCCCGCGCCGTTTCATTGGTCAAATGATCCCCGTTGTCACCGTGCTTTCTCGGCCACGGATCCAATGAAATGCCTATAGTAATTAATAAGTCATGAGTACGGAGATTTGCTTAGTCGATTAAAGCAAAGCGTATTGAGCAAATGTGGGATTTCCGACGATAGATTGAAGTAATCGTTTTAAATGTACGTCTCGACAAAAAATGTCTTTTGCGAACATTCCGTATTTAATTCAGAGAGAGCAAGAGATAGAGAGATAAGAGGAGAGAAATGTCGTATTTAGATTTACCTGTTATAAAGATACAATATAGAAATAGGTGACAAGAGAACGTTATTACAAAGGAGAAAAAAAGGAGAAGAAAAAGTTATTGGAGAAATAGGGGAGGAGGTGGGTGGGGTGATAAACTATAATGTTAGAAGTGAAATATATTTAGATAGTAGAGCGACAGCTTTAAATGAATTTAGAAAAGGAATTATAAAGATAAAATAAAATAAAAGAATACGCATTAAAGGATTAGAAAGAAGAATGCACCAGGGTACCTGTACAAATAAAGTCATTGCATAAAGATAAACCTTCATTGATTGGTATTTAGCACCTGTGATAAATAACAATTTTAGTGATTGGTTTTAAGCGTTTAACGATACAGATTTTGAAAACTCACATTACGTCTATCTTCAACGCACGTTATGATATAATTTCTTCTATTTAATAAATGTTTTTTTTTATGTTGTTTTTGTTTTTGTTTGTTTATGGGGTAATATCTAAGCCATCCAGCGGGTTGTTAGTTACGTAATAAAGTACATATTGTTAAAGAAAATAAAAGTCAGTGTATGTGTATGTTAGTGAATGATCATGCAATAGCTGTTCTACGTAGATATAAGAAACTATCGCGCCAGGCCATAAATGTCATTATCTCCCTTTATAAAGTAATTTTACCAAAAATCGTTGTAATTTCCACAACTCCATTAGATAGCTAGCATTTATCAAATAAACTAAAATAAGTATGAAAAGAGAAATTACATGAGTAAAACCAAAATTATTAAAAGTCCTGTTTCTTAATAATAACCAGGCGCAAAGTGCATGTACGTAAAGTATATAATCGAAAAAGAGGGTATAGTCTAATACGACGATACCAGAGTGATGATATAAAGCAACGCTCGTTGTTTTTGTCATTAATTTTGAAGTACCTTACTTTAGGTACAGCAAATCATTAGCATGGGAAATCAAAGGAAAAGCACTACCAACGTTCTAGACGGGAAAAAAATTTAATGAACATTTAATACCTAACATCTTGACAAGTTGCCAAAAAGACAATTAATAACAGCATCTATACTATTTTCATAACTCAGAGTAAACATTAGATACGTAATTTAAGTTCTTTGAGCCATAAAAACCAGTGCAAAAGTGAAGTACATAATGCCCATAAAATAAAGTTAAGAAACTCTACCAGTTTACTGGACAATTTTTGTAACTCAAAAATGTATTTTAAAAAAACAAGTAACAGCTAAAAGATATGTTTGGAGATATTAACATGTACAGCGACGGACCATTCCATGGATGTGACTATCTTCAAGGATAACGCAGCTAAGTATTTGCAATGGATATTTCGATTTTTCAATAGGGAGAGTTTTTACGAAGTGGATGGATTTTTAAGAAAATCAGAAAAACAATACAATTTGTTTGTTTCTTGGGTTTAACGTCCCACCGACAATATTTCAGTCATTTGGAGACGATGTCTACTTGACACAGATATAGTACATTATACTGACACCGGGCCAACCAGTCCTGCAACTACCCTTATATGCTGAACGCCAAGCAAGGGAGCTATAACAGTACCATTTTTACGACTTTGGTATGTCACGGCCGGGGATTGAACCCACGACCTTCCGCACCCGAGGCGGACGCTCTAACCACTCGGCCACCGGGGACGGTCAATATACAATTTGGACTTTGAATACTAGCTAATTAAAAAATATTGATCTTTGAACTAACATTTGTATGTTATTTAAAGCACATGAAATCAATTTTTCAACTTAATCATGAAAAATCATTAAATTGAAATTATTGATTTATCATCAATGTCTCAAATTTGTATTTGATTTACATGTATAATTTATAATGTCAATGCGGGAGCATTGCTTTTAAAAAGCATTGGAGGTTGTCACAAGGAAATTTATGACAGTATGACTGAGTAACGATGTTTTGGGTTGCGTATGAGAGAGTCAGTTGGATATAGGAACCGCGTGTGAAACATCGGTAGAAAGAGAATAAGATTATTGTATATTTGTAATATTGAGTTGAGTTTAGTAAAATAAAGAAGACTCTATTAAGATGTAGAGCTACTGCCTTTGCTAATTTCCCAGTGCGAATGAGAAGAACGATAGAGGAGAAAAAATATCGTAAAGTAACAGCGGGTGAAAGTTAAACTCTGTTACATCATACATGTAATTATCTTGTATTTAACAATTTCAGAGAGAGCAAGATATAGATAGGGGGGGGGGGGGGGGGGGGGGGGGCATAAAGGTAAATGTAGAGAGCTAACAGCGAAAGAGATGCATTCTAAGGTAGAGAGAGTGGATGGATACAGGGGTAATTTGGTGATTTGGTGATAAACTATCGATATTAGAGAAATATATTTAAAAAAATGTAAAGACAATAGCTAGAGCGACAGCTTTAAATGAATTTAGAAAATTTTAAAGGAATTATAAAGATTAAAGGAAATACAAAAAAAAGACGCATTAAAGGATGTAGAAAGAAGAAAGTACCCGGGTATGCAAATGTAGTCATTGCATACAGATAAACCTCGATTGATTGGTATTTATCACCTGTAATAAATAATCATTTTAGTCATTGGTTTTAACACATTTCACTAAGCGCTTTACGATACAGATTTTTAAACCCAAATTACGTCGGAGAAAACTTTAATGCACGTTTAGATAATTTCTTGACAGAGTGTAGAATTAATATAACTTGAGAAAATCCCAGATAGCAAGGGTAATATGGGACCCATATGGACTGTATCTGGGTATGCCTATATGGGCTAAACTATGTGAGACCCATGTGGGTCCCATATGTAGAGTTTTTTTACCCATATGGGACCCATATGGGCTGTATCTGGGTAAGCCTATATGGATTCGACTATGATGGTCCCATATATAGAGTTTTTTTTATCCCATACTGGACCCATATGGGCTGTATCTTTTTTTTTTTTTTTTTAACATTTTATTTCTGGAAGAAAGATTTACATACATGTTTTTTTTTTACAAATTACACATTATTACATACTATGTTTATAGCGATTGATCACCTTATTACAATGTTTAAGTATCGGCTAAACATATATATCTAAATACTGTGATGGTCGTCGGCGTCGAGGACAATAAATAAATGCACAACATTTAGTTATATAGCCAATTTTAAAATATTTTTTGATATGAGACCAATATGATTCAATTCTTCTTGCCTTTTCTGCAGAGTATAAGTATAAGGAAGATATTTCAAGATTTTTATATCGTATCAATTCTTGCAAATATAGCTCATACGATGGCATTTCGCTTTTGACTTTACATTTGTTTATATATTTCTTATATATTAATATGCATATATAGAATATATGTTGGTATTCAGAACTGCCATCATATGATCCCAATAAAACACTCCTTAACGATATATCTAAGAACAATCCACATTTTAATTCTATATTTTCTTTTAAACGTAGTAGTATATTTTTGGAAAAAGTACATTCATAGAAAAAATGCTGTAACGTTTCTTTAGTATTTCCACAAAAACAACAAAGCTCTGTCTCCGATAGACCGCATTTATAAAGTTTTGCATTTGTGTAATATTTTTGTTGAATTATTTTATACTGTAAACTCTGCAATGTACTATCATCCGTATACAAAAATACCTTGTTGAATACAGTTTTCCATTTTTCCTCCTCTATAGTAAATAACAGTTGAGTTTCCCATTTTTCTTTAAATTCTAAAGATGGATCCGCTATCATGTTAATGTATATTGGATGAAAAAATCTGTTTGGTTTTATTGAGTTTCTAAGTAACATGATGTTCTTATTAATAGGATCATTGATTCTGTGTTGATGTTTTATTTTGCTTTTCCAAAAAGCTGGTATTGCTTTAATAAGACTAAAATACTTAAGATATGGGAATTTGATAGAGTATTTTTCCTTCCTTTCATTATAGGAGAAGAATTCCCCTGATTCATCTACAATATCATTTATAAAAAATACATTTTTTTTCACAAAATTCCTTGTAAAAAATATATTTATTTTCAATACATATATTGTTATTAAAAAACAATGGTTCAGACAATATAGAATTTATATCCAAGCTGTCTAAATTTATTTCTTTATCTGCATAAGACCATGCTATAAGAGAACTTTTCCAGAATGGATTCATCCTATCAGCTATTATTCTCAAACCCTCTTTATGTAAATACCACATATGCCCTCCCCCATTCTTCCCGAAATCATCAAGAATTAATGTTTTCCATGGAGCCATTTTATTAGGGTCTAAAAGTTGTTTTATCCAATCTAATTTAAGTGTATGACAGTATGTTGTAACGTGTGGGAATCTAAGGCCCCCATTTTCTTTTTCATTAAAAATCACATTACGTTTTATTTTATCTGGTATAAGGGACCCATATTGGCTGTATCTGGGTATGCCTATATGGGTTCGACTATGTGGGTCACATATATAGAGTGTTTTTTTTTATCCCATACTGGACCCATATGGGCTGTATCTTGGTATGCCTATATGGATTTGCCTATGTGGGACACATGTGGGTCCCATGTATAGAACTTTCTTTCCCATACTGGACCCACATGGGCTGTATCTGGGTATGCCTATATGGGTTCGACTATATGGGATCCATATGGGTCCCATATATATATATATATATATATATATATATATATATATATATATATATATATATATAGTTTTTTCCCATGGGGGATATATATGGGCTGTATCTGGGTATGCCTATATATGTTCGACAGTGTGGGACCCATGTGGGTCCCATATATAAATGTTTCCCAATACCGGACCCATATGGGCTGTATTTGTGTATGCCTATATGGATTTGCCTATGTGGGACCCATGTGGGTCCCACATGTAGAGTTTTACTGGACCCACATGGGCTGTATCTGGGTATGCCTAGATATGGGTTCGACTATGTGTGACCCATATGGGTCACAAATATAGTATTTTACACATGCGCACTCTACATTTCCGGTTAACCGCAATATTCAAACCAACGGTCAACAACACAACGCGATGTTAACCTACTTAGCTTTTCTTCAGAGTGACGGCCAGACGAAGATTATTAGCCTATTCAAAACGTGAAATACGTATGTATAACATTGATTAAGATGCATTTCTAATAATTAAGTCTTGCTTTTTATTGAAAATCATTCTGATTATGAATAAGGAATTGGTTTGTAACGTATTTTTTGGTCGCTTGTTTTTGATGACCGTAGTTCAAATTAAGGTGTTAAGTCTAGAATAAAATTGATATAATTATTGTTACTGTTTGCATTATTTACTGTATTGTTAAATAATAATGATAACGTAACGTACTGTAATGGGCAATTTTCTGGTATACATGGTATTCCTACAAGATAACAAATCCTGCAACAAATCTGTGTTTACTATTATCATGTATTTATTTATTTCTGTATCATAAAGCACTGTTATAAATCACTTGTATTCCGATCAGAGTATGCCTTGCTATTTAAACTTGCTATAGATATACATGAAGCTACATTAAGGTATTTACATCTCTGACATATAGAACTGGATGATTCATAATGTATACGCATTGTGTAATTGTAGATAGAATACCTGTCAACCTGTTTAGTTCAAATCTCTGGGACGTTGTGAGGAGTTTTCTGAGTGGAAATGAGCTGGATGTAAACTACAACTTCCATGGACTGAAGGGATGCTGCCATTTACCAAACTGCATATCATGGATGAATTTTACAGTAAGTTTTGCTGCAATTAACTCTAGCCAAGTCTTAAATGTAATGAAGTCATAGTCAATGCCTTGGAATTATTCAGTTTTTATATCATTTACAAGCAAGATAAGTAAGACAAAATAGAACCCCGAGGCTTGAGCTGATAACACACTTCTCCTACATTATGATGTATTTATAAAATGCATTATTCAGTGGAACACATGTGAAAAAAATGATACTTTATTCCCATCAGTTATATTGTTTTAGTTTCAAGGCCAAGTTTAACAGTCCCAACATTGTTTGGTTTTCTTTCTTAAGATATATTTTATACCATTTGAACTTTCAGAACCACAGCACTGAAGACGCTGAGTAAGAGGTCTATAAATGGCTGGCAGGTGGTACTGGACAGGGAAGGGGGAAGAAAACAGTGCAACAAAAGTCAAGTCTTCAATGTAGGAATTCCAACAGGAGACACTCTCAATAAGTGGAGGGACAGATTCATAGTGAATAGTTTAGAAAATAGTTTTGAATAGTTGAATATCAGTCCATTATTTTTCAGACACATCAAACTTTGAATTAATTATACTATACTATTCTTTCTTTTATGAAGCTTTAAAGGAATCTGTTCTGTAACTAACAATTTTGTGGAGATTGGACTACTAGATGTGCATGAGAATAGCTGATAGATTAATCCAAATTATTTTTTCACATTGTTAAACATGCTATGCCAACAATCTATATGTTTTATATGAATTATATTTTCACATATCCGTGTATCACTTGGCTGAACAAGATAGTTTGCTTAAGTTTGCTGAAGTAATCCATCATTACAGTTAGCCTTTTTATTTTGAATTTTAAGGTTAAGAACTTAAGACGAGATAATAGTTGTTATGTGTGGTTTTTAGTCTTGTTATTATTTTTGTCATTTTAGTTATTGTATTATCTTTAAGTGTTTGTTTTTATTGCATAAGAAATTGTCTTATGGTTAGGAAATCAAACATCACTTTTAAACTTTAAATAGCACATTGAAAATGAAAAATATCCATTTGTATTCAAATTGTATTTGAATGATTTATGACTTTCTTTGTCATTTAACATATTATGTAATAGGCAGTGCAGTGGTATGGAGCCATACTACATGCAAATGGTGTGCAAATATGGGACTCTTAAGGGGCCATATTGGATCCCATAGGGACCCTTAGGGGCCATATTGGATCTTGGTGGGCTGCCCATATGGGACCCAGGCCAAAACAGGTTGCACTTTCGACATGGGTCCCATGTGGGTAGCCCATATGGGGCCCATGTGGGAAACCATATGGGACCCATATGGTTCCATTATATATTTCTATCTGGGATATCATTATAGATTTGTATACATTTCAAAAAAGAAAAGAAGTACAAAAAGTCATGAGGTATCAAAAACTATAAGGCTAGTATCGAGTAGCTGGTAATAATTTTGTACCTGGGTACCGGCAATTATCTACACGACCGTCGGGTACCCGGGTACTCCCTTTGAACATCCCTATAATGTGTAGATGAGCGCGGGATTAAGTTCCATAGACGACACTTATAAAATGTGCTATTTAAGATTATGTTTGAATATCTAGTAGATCGAAATTCGTATCTCACCCCTTTTTTATATTTATTTATTTATTAAAGACTCCCGTTCATACTCACGCTAACTCAATATATCTTTAAGTTATTTCCTCCAATTCTGAAGATTGCAATAGAGCATGGGAATAGCATGAAATACGTACAAACATGGTAATACACACAAGAAGCAATAAACTATTTGAATTACCTCATTCTAATTTGCATAGATACAAATTATTCATAACTATAATGCGTACACACACTCACACGCGCGCGCGCGCTCGCAAACACACACAGAGTCTTGCAAATACATATTTGGACACGATATATTAATCATATCATTGTATGTAACATGAGACTATACCGCCATTTTTTTTTTCGCTAGTTTGTTTATGAGGTAACACCTAAACCATCCAGCGGGATGTTAGTAACGTAATAAAGTACATATTGTTAAAGCAAATAAATTTCAATGTATGTGCATTGTCATATAGGCCTATACTGAACATAGTTATATGTATATGGAATCGATCGATAGCAGTTAGATAAAGATATGAAACTAATGCTTAATGTCAAAATAAATTTTATTATCTCCCTTTATTAATTAATTTAGCAAAAATCGTTGCAATTTCCATAACTTAATGTAGAAAGTAAGCCTTTATCAAATAAACTAATATTGGTATTATTTTCTCTTTACAAAAGTAATCAATATCATCGAAATTCCAGTTCTCAAAACAACCAAGTGCAAAGTAAATGCAATCATAGTATAGGATCGAAAAAAAAGAGAATCTACCTTACAACGACGACGACAGCGAACGTATACACTAACGCTCGTCTGTTTTTGCAAAATAAATTTTGTAGTACCATACAAGGTACAACTCAAACATGAAACATAATTATGCAACTTTTAAAGGCAAATCTAAACATTCAAGTATTAGCAATTCCCAAAATGCGAAGAATCGCCCTTATCCAAGTAAACAGAAAGTTACAATGTGACGAAACGGAAATTATATGACAAAGTACTTTGAAGGAGAGGATTATAGCTGGGAAATGTTATGTTCGGTTCAACATCAATCAGCGACGAATAGAAAATTGGCTACAACAGAGCCTTGTTGATTTGTAAATGTTTTAAATACCGAACTAGAAAAGCTAGTACACTCACATGTAGTCTCATACCTTACACTCCATACCGCACACACTGGAAATTATCGATATACTTATATAGACAATAGCATAAACAACCAAGTTCCTTAATGATAAGATCATGTCTGTTTGGTTCAACATCAACAACAACAGCAACAAAAAAAGGGGGTGGGTACAACAATTAAAGGAGCGTACTTTAATTATGCACCTACCAGTCTAGGCACCCATCAGGCAATGATACATGACATTTTTATTTCAAATATCTTCAACTGAAGGTCGTTCGTTCCAGAGATTTCCAAAGTGTGTTCTAAAACGTCCATGTAGTTCGGCCTAATTTCCATAAATGTATGTTTTTTTGTTGTTTTTTTGTTGTTTTGTTTTTTTCAAATATTTTTCATTTTTTCATCTATTAAATCTAAAAAAAAATCCTTAAATTTTGGAGAATATGGTCGATGAAAACTCTTATTATCAAATTATTCACTAATATATATAGCACAAAACAGTACAGGAAAAAAAAACCTCTTTAATAATGGTAGACATATAATGATGATTTGAGATGCCATAAATTAGCTAATCTATAGATCAATAAATATATATTTTACTACAGGTAATTCTTTTTACATAATTACTGGAAGAGTTAGGGTCTGCAAGATACATGATATTACACAGACAGAAAACTACTATGGCGATGGTAATGTCAATGTAAAAAAATCAACCAACAAGGACAATGATAACGAAAATGGTTTTAGGATAAGGTCCTAGAATTAACAAATTACCGCTTCGTCAGTAATTGACTCAATGTTTGAAATTTAAATATTGCATTAGGTATATTTACATGTGCGTTTATATATATATATATATATATATATATATATATATAGTTACATGTATATGCAGTTGTATTGTACGGAGCAATGGGGATGGCCTCGACCCCATTGCTTCTATGACGAGGAAAATAAAGTGGTTAAAAAAAAGCAATCCTCCCGATTATTATTACTTCCCTTGATAAGCACAGTAAAGTAGCGTGACGTGACCTAGCATGCGCAAGGAGTATGATATTCTTTTTGTATTGATGATAAATATCAAATAAATATATATTCATAAGGTTTAAAAATATACTACCATGTTCAGTTAAATTACCCATTTCAAGCACTAAATCATACAGATCCGATACGGTCATAATTATATAATTATAATGTGTGTGTGTGTGTGTGTGTGTGTGTGTGTGTGTGTTTTGTTTTTTTTGTGTTTTTTTTTTACTTTCTATTTTCTACATTATACTGTAATATGTATAATGATTAAACTTCGGTTTCTTTGCACCCGTTTCTTAACCTGTTTCTCTCCCATCATAATTTTAGCTGTCAGAGGCTCTGAAAGATAAGGACGCGAATCTCGCCTCTAACGCTCTAACGGGATTCGAACCCACAACCCCTGGTTCAGTGACCCGACGTTTTACTACTGCACCACGCTTCTTTTATGTTAACCTGAATAATTAAGAAAAGGACAACAAAACTGTAGAAAAAATAACACCAATCGCGTTGCACTAAGTAAATTCCTCGTTAAATTATTTACGTTTAAATATATCGATCACACTGGCATTAAACATTTATTCAAATTTGCTGCCATCTATCCTTACTTAAAGCATTGTGAAACTTACATTTCATGTTAAGTCCATTGTATCGAAGAGGGGAGACGTTTGTCTACTATCGATTGACTGAGCACACAGATGTTGATGTAACATATAACACCCCGAATTGTCTGCGTCCATTTTGATGTCTCACAGCTTACTTTCCCGCCTGCCGCCAAGTCAAGAAAGATTTGATTGGCAGAGAATAGGGTAATTTGAATAGTGTTTCCCGGCTTCAGTGCAATAGATTTAAGTTAAGCCGGGAAACTTCTAAATCGGACATTTTTCCAGACAATAGAAGCCTGCGCTCGTAACGCTCGCTTCGGTCTTAGTTTAAACTTTATTTACGAAACATGTTCTCACAACTTATATTATTCACTTTCGATGGCTCTGAAAGCGGCGTGTGTGGTCATTATTGTGGGAGGAACCGGAAAAGTCGGGGAAAACCCACGTGTCAGGACGGGCGAACACTTTACCTCTCACGTACGTAACCAGGAATCGAACCCAGAACCCGAAGCGCGTTACTGGCACCGCTTCGGTCTTCTTTTGTCAATATGCTCTATTCTATATGTATATGATCTACACGAACAGTGTATTACTGGACGTCAAATGCTCTGTAAACTTTCAAAACAAGAGCGTTCTCTGAAATACTTGTGATACCTACTGAAGCGTGACGGAAAGTGTGACAGACAGACAGACGGACGGACGGACAGACGACGAAAAAGTGATCCCTATGTGTCATCTCTGCTTACAGCAGGTGACCCAACAATATGATTGCATCAATTTAGATTGAAATGTTTGCTTGATTGTTGGGTTTATCGTCCCAACGACAGTATTTCAGTCATCTGGAGACGATATCTACATGAGACAGATATAGTGCTGCCACACTGCAGTATCACGCCGTAGACATGTGACATGATACCACACCCAGTCACATCATCCTGACACCGGGCCAACCAGTCCTGTAACTACCCTTTAGCTGAGCGCCAAGCAAGGGAGCTATAACAGTACCTTTTTTTACGCCTTTGTTATGTCGCGGCCGAGGAACGAACCCACGACCGAGGAGGTTCTAACCACTCGGCCACCGGGGACGGTATAGATTGAAATGTAATCATATCATTCTATATATCGTGGAATTGTTCATTAGATGTCGCCTCCTGTAATTTTGTATCGAAATCGTTCAGGATTTATTTCTTTGTAATTACGTTCGCAAGAATCTTCCCTTCAAGACAATTCCCCTTATATATAGTTAAATAAAAATTATTTAAAACTATAATTATATAATGTGACAAACTCATGTCATATCCTAAATAATGTTTCTCTCAGCAAAAAGTAAATTTCAATTAAACAAGCAAACAATTATCTCGTATCCATGTTGCATCGAATCAATTTGCAATTAAATTATCACAAACAGAAATAACACTTCTTGCTGTATTGAAAATGCCAAAATTATCATCAGCTTGAAGCACAAATAATTATTTTCAAGATATTTTAGTACTTATCAAAACAGTTGTATCAATACGCTCTTGAGATAAAAGCACATTCATCTGTTTGCAACGTCAGTCAGAATGATGCTGCAAATTTAATTTTTCAATTAAAATTGGCTCCTGTTAACCCGGCTAAGAATTGTTCTCTGTAATGGAGAAATTGGATATAGTTCATTTCGATTCTTTTATCTACCCCAAACTATAATGAAAGGAAACATTCATGTGATTAATTATCATGGCTTAAAGCCAAGAAATAAAATTATTTATCCAAAGAAATACATTACATGTATATCAAACCATTTTGAATATTTCATTTACATTTCTAAGTGTTATATGAAGAAATGTAAAAAAGAGTATAATGTATGAAGATAGTTGGAGAAGGGAATTTTCCAACATCGTGCCTATTACTGTCTAAGTTTACGTAAATTTCAATTAATATTGTGGAGAGACAGAAATTCAGGTTTTCTCTATCATCCCTAGGAGTAATGAGGTAATTGTTGACGAAGGTTACATACCATGATAGTGACGTTATATTCGACGATGAAACAGACACATTACATGTATATTTTTTCGGCGAAAACTGTTTAACATGGATTTTGACCTATTTCTTGAACCAGTCTAATCTTGATTTACAACCGAAGATTTCGGAACAAGCACTCGTTTCATTGGTTTGCATAAATTATTTTGGGATATTCCATCATAAAATGGGAGTTTCAGGGAGCATATTTTTCTTCATGATTGTCAATTGGCAATAACAATCTAATCTACCTATGAAAAATTCGAACACAAATACCAACCAGTTGAAAAAGTAAACACTTGCGAGTCTTTAGAAAACGTAGTTAACTCGTCACAAAAACTCGCAGTGTGTAAGTTAGCTAACATAAACTATATATAGCAAAAGCCGCCGTGGCGCAGTTAGTTAAATGCTCGTCTGCTAAACTAAGAGCCCCATGATCGATTCTCACTGACTGAACTTTTTTCCGTTTGAAATTCTTTTTTCTTTTACTGGCAAGTATATTGCATTTTCTAAATTTAGCGACGAATATGTTTTCTAGCATTGTTTTAAAATCACAGACCATTTAAAACTTGCCAGCATTGTTATATTAAATATATTATATTGTAACACTTTTACTTTCTTTAACTTTCATATCTTTGTTGTTTTTTTTTTTACGCTGAATAATTTATCTCTTTTAAAGATATTTTTGCATATGAGTTCCAATAGTCTGTAGCAAGAAGCCGGAAAGAAACGAAGATTAAAAAAGCAAAATGTGCGTTCTAAAGTATCCCCTTCCAGTTTTTATTGCATTTTTTGGACTTTTGTGAACGTCTTTTTCTTGACAAATTTGTCAGCCCGGGCCTACAGGGCCAAATAATAGCTACTCCACTGACACAAGAGCACAGTTTTATTCAAACGCCCAGAACTACGTCAATTCATCAGAGAGATAAAATACACCAAGAACCCAACAATTCAATTATTGTACGCTCAGATCAGCTGAAGTTATTTTTAGATTGAACCACGATCAGGTGTTGGTCTCACTTGCCCGAATGGACTCTGTACTATTTTGTGCGCCCTGCGCGGTAGAGCAAATTCCCAATCTCTTTAGAAGTTGGGTACGACTTAGATGTATCAGAAAATGTGTTTAATTAAACCATGCGGCACATGTTTGTAGTACAGATAAAATTGACTTCATATGCAATCGATGTATGCCTGTATAACTGCTCAGCGTTCCACCAACCATCCGATCCATCTATCTATTCGATCGTATATCTACTTCTTCTATTATTCTATTTTTATTCCAGTTTTATTATTATTATATTATAATTATTTTATTATATTATTATCTATTATTTTTTTACACGCTAGGTTTCACATCAAGTGACATTCGTTATATATCATTTCCGCATTATATGAATAATACTAGGTACCTGTTATTACCTCCCTTTACTAATTATTTTATCGAGAATCGTTGAAATTTTTACAAATATATAAAGAAAATAAATAAAACATTTTGTCATTGATATAGTGATAACATATTTATAAAAAATCTAAATTATCAAATTTCAAACATTTTTTTTGTAAGAACCGAACGCAAAGTGTAAATACATAGAGTACATAAACTCAAAAATTCATTTCAAAGTTAACGCCGACGCAAGGGTGACGCTATATTGCGCGCTCGCTATTCGAAATGAAATTTTGTAGTACCCGAATACGGGTCGAAATTCAATAGTAAACAAAGAACGTCTCGCAATACGTACGTAAGTGCACGTTTTCCTAGTGGCATGGCATGATAGATATCTTAAAACGAATGCATTTCCATTAAACTAATATATTTTTATATTTCACTAGGCTATGCCAAACCCATTATAATGAAGTTTATGTGAAAATCCCTCTGTATCATGCTAATATGTTCATGTAAATCATATTGTTCATGCTAACTGTAATCTTACAAAGGAATTTCAATTCACACATTCTCAGCTATAACTTTGAAGATAGTGGGTAAAAAGGAGAAAGAAAGTTTGTTGTTGAAGTACATCATCATCATCATCATCATCATCAAAACAACAACAACAACAACAACAAAAACAGGGTCTGGACAGTAGTTGGTCAATCTAAAAAACACGTGTTGCTATGATACACCAAGGCTAAAAAGTCTTATCTGTAAACACCAAGACTTAAATATAAATTATAGTCGTATCTTAAAATGGGCCCGATGGACCGTATTCTGTAAGCACTGGGTGGGGCGTTTTAACTGCGCCGAAAACAATGAATACGAGTAAATAAAAAGAAAACAAAACGATGAATAGTGTTCCCGATTTTTTTTTTTTTTGATTTTTTTTTTTTTTTTTTTTTTTTTAACAAAAGATAAAATGAGAGGGAAAAAAAAGGAGAAAAGACCAGGATCACGACTTTGTCATTCCTTCTAATTCCATTAGCTTGAATCTAGTCTATGTTGGATAAGAAAAGCACTTACCTGACCTACATTGTTTAATATCATTTTTTCTCTCCACATGCTTGACTATTTGAGCTCAAATATATACAAATAATCGTTGGAAGTACAATACTATCGTCACTGCAATGTATCAAAGTGATTGAGGCGTTTCTTACAATTAGGTGTATCCTTGAGACGTTATTATCGAAACATTTTTTATCTTAATTATATCTTTGAAGAAAGAATTAAGATTCAATAACATGTTGAACCAGACCCCACACGCGCATCATTCTCAACCAATAATAGACCCCATGCGCGAACACACAACAAGAAAAGAACGATTAGTCTAAATTTATTTATTTTACGTCGTTTTAAAACAAGTCCTTGCAAATTGTATTGAGCCCTCTCGACGGTACATGGTTTGGACAAGTACTTTGCGTTTAAAAAAAGCTGTGATGAAAGAATTCATGACAAATTGAGAAATGTGATGCCATACTTTTTTGATAGCTTTATTTTTTACCTTGTATTTCGTTGAAATCTTATCAAATGTTATTCCGTTGCACATGTATTCATGGCTTTTTGATTTTTTAACGTCGGGTGAGATTTGAGAGAATAAAACCAACGAAAATTATAGGAAAACAAAACAGCTAAAACAAGAACAAGAACAACGACAAAACAAGAGAGCCAAGATGGCCCTGTGTCGCTCACCTGAGTAAAATTGCTGGGTTATGCATGATAACAAAAAATGTGGCATCTAAAGTGCTTTTCTAACATTTGACTAAGTGACCTTGATTTTGATCCTACCTGAACTGGGAATTCATGCAGTCATCATTCTTGTGACCTAGTATTTGACCCCACGTGACCCATTTTCGAACTCATTCAATGGATCATGTAGACAAACACCCTGACCAAATCTAATGAAGATTGGGCTAAAAATGTGGCCTCTAGAGTGTTCACAAGGTTTTTTTAAGATATGGCCTGGTGACCTAGTTTTTGACCCCACGTGACCCATTTTTGAACTCATCCAAGATATCATAAAGACAAACACCCTGACTAAATCTAATGGAGATTGTGCTAAATCTGTAGCTTCTAGAGTGTTCACAAGATTTTTCAAAGATTTGACCTGGTGACCTAGTTTTTGACCCCATGTGACCCATTTTTGAACTCATTCGAGGTATCATGTAGACAAACACCCTGACCAAATCTAATGAAGATTGGGCCAAAACTGTGGCCTCTAGAGTGTTCACAAGGATTTTCTAAGATTTGACCTGGTGACCTAGTTTTTGAACCCACATGGCCCAATTTCAAACTCATCTGAGATATATTATGTAGACAAACATCCTGACCAAGTTTCATGAAGATTGGGCTAAAACTATTCCCTTTAGAGTGTTCACAAGCAATTGTTGACAACGGACGACACACGACGGTCAAAAAGCGGTCACAAAAGCTCACCCTGAGCACAAGTGCTCAGGTGAGCTAAAAATGCAGAGTATCATCCATATGATATTGCGTTACTTCTTCTGATAATAAAGATTGCACTTCCGTCATCATTAAACCAAAGGATTCATGGTATAAACACACATAAACCAGTCTAGATACTTTAAGGTTCAGATTGAATTACGTCTTAAAAAATACAGTTATCTATGGTTGCTTTATTCCTGTACGATATCTTACATTGCTTATCAGATTACAAATTCGAGATGCTGAAAATGTGCCGAAAGCTACGTAAACATGAAAATTGAGCAATATTACCTCACCAAACAGACCTAGACCCCAGCTGTATACGCCAGTAAAAGAACATGGAACAAAGCAAACTTGTGCATGGATGCTAAAACTACTTTGGTTCGCCGCATCAGAATGGTTCAAAATTTACTGCGCTCGGTGTAAGTTTCTCCATCCGTGAAGAAAAAGCTACATGAATACGCTGTGGTGGGTTCCAGAAAATTCGTCAGATAAAAACGCAAAATGTATTTCGGCATGAATTCATGCAATACGATACTAGTAAACTGTCCAACTAAAGCATTTTAAACGATAAATAAAACGAAATAAATGTAGTATTGGGGTTTACCGTCGCTGCGATAGTATATCAATCATACAGCGACGTCAGCTAATTGTAGGTGGAGGAAGACCCCGAGTACACAGAGGTACCCGGGTAGAACCACCGACCTACCGCAAGCCAGCTGGAAGGCTTCTTCACATGAAAAATCCGAAGTCCCTACCGGGATTCGAACCCACAGCGGTGAGGGGCTGAGATATTTGTAGTCCACGACTGTAACCGCTCGGCCACGGCGGCACCCCCCCCCCCCCCCCCCCCCCCAAAAAAAAAAAAACGAAATGAAATATACATGTAAATTACAAAATATATAGAATATGGGAAAATAAAGAATATTGCTTAAGAGTCAAAATATATGTTTTTGCAACAAGATGGAGTGGAGAAATATTTTTTCGAAATACCCCAAGAAGTTAAAGGTCCATTATTCTTCCTAAACCAGTGCATATTAATGATATTATTCGGACAGAAAAGCAAAATACGAGATACAGATTGGTTTAGAGATATAATCTGAACATACTCAATAACGACAACATTACTACAATGCACAATTAAGAAATGGTTATTTTTCTTAAAATCATTCATTTTGTTTACAAAAATACCAGCGTCGAAAGCCCACGAACGCATAGATTTCGTTACTCCATACATCGACCGTGGAATTATTAGTTAGCATTTGCTCGTTATCGATTATATGAAAAGCCGCGCTACTGTAACCCCACTAGGTAAGGGGGGGGGGGGGGGGATTTTGGACCAATAGAAACTCTCGTACTGATGGTACTAGACAAAACTTACTTTTACTGACTTACAGATTTTAGATCTCCAACTGAAGAGTACTCATTTTTGTAAGCAGCATTTTGATTGGTCGATGTACCTCTTATGAATATCCGTATGACGATAAAGTGGTAGCCAATTATTCCACGGCTGAAGCAACAAAATTCAAATTATTTCCGATTACAGACCGTCTTCGGGAAGATTCGCCAATGAAAAATGTACAGAATAAGAGTATTTTCACATCTATCCAAAATACTAAACTGCGCGATTTGGTCACGGTTTTCAATGCGTCAACTGTTATTTTACAGATATGTGCGCACTATGTACCATTTGTGTTAATCTACAATATCTCAAAGATATTTTTTTTTATTTTCTTTTTCATGAAAATTGAATCATAATGAATCATAATGGGCCTTTAATGAACCCACTGAACAACTTAATAGAAGCCTCTCCCAGGTGGAGCAGGCTAGAATGACCGACATTTTGCAATATATGGCTTTGAAAATGATTTTAAGTGTGATCATGGCTAAATGAATTTCCTTTATGTAGCGCATCGAACTTCAAATATTTTACCCATATAATCAAATAATTTGGTATGTTCTGCCACGTGGCAGCAGGATACATTATAATAAATCACCTTTAGTTTAAATCAATGTTGTTTTAACTTTAGGCGAGAGTGTGCGTCAAGGGCATAAAAACGCCATAAAATAAAATTTATCTTTCTAACAATATGACCAGGATTATGGTGTTTTTATATGACCGATAATGCAATTTTTTATGTTTAGCGATGATAGTTATGTATTGTTTCATATGAAAATAATTTCCAAAATAGTGATGTGTTATGTGAGAGATTGCTATGTTACATGAAAGAACAGTTTTGTTACAAAAAGGAATAAATAATACTCATTGGATTGAAATCTTAAAAAAAAATCAGCATGGAATAAAATTAACATTAATGCTTTATACGTATTTCAAAAGTACTGATCGTGTTTACTACGATAATAACAAAAGTTTCTTTAGTTTTCTAACCCTAAAATGATATATGCAACATCAAGGAAAGGCTTTTTTAAGGCAAATAAATTTGAGCGAGTTCAATAAAAATCAATGAGTATAAACGATACAAGTGATTGTTATATGTGACTTTAATGCACATGGACTTCATATATAACAGCAAATAGGAACAGGTTTGACCTTTTTATCATGTTAAGACTCTGATCATGTCCAGTTGTTACATAAAAAAAAGCTTAATGATAGGATGAATAACATTCCAGGATTTATCATCTAGCATTTTCTTATTTGTTTCCTCTAGAATTTTAAGTATACAGGCAGTCAAAATGTCATTGTTAGCCTGATACCAATACCAATATCATTTGCGTCAACAAAAACAATTGTTTTTTTTTTGTCTGTCGTATGCAAACAGTCTACATGAAAGTTTGATGAATGCGGTTCCTTCACAATACCAACGTATGGTTTCCTTGAAAACAACAATGTCGTAATTTCCTATGCCATACAATCTCTTTTCTTCATACGGCTTTCCCGTGATAGTTGCAGAAGACTAAGTCAATTTATAATTTGCCTGTCATCACTGACATTCATCCTAACAAATATCACTATTCAACAATGCCACAATCATCATCATTGTCCTAAATTTTTTTAATTCCTTAACCAACCTTAACATTTCCGATTAACCAATATACCATTCCCCCGTCAACATTATCACCATCAATATTGTCCGATTCAACCAATATACCCATTCCCCCGATCAACATTATCACCATCAACATTATCCGATTCAACCAATATACCCATTCCCCCGTTCAACATTATCACCATCAATATTGTCCGATTCAACCAATATACCCATTCCCCCGTTCAACATTATCACCATCAACAACATTGTCCGTCAAAACATATGCACTCCCGTATTAAATATATTCACCATCAGTATTGTCCTTACAACATCTTTATTCCCCTGTTCAACATTGTCATCACCATTATAATTGTCCTTCACATTATCATCTTCACTCCCCTGTTCAACATTGTGCCTTTATCAATATTGCATTTCTCAATATAGCTACCATCATTAAAATTGTATTTCATAACATCTACACTCCTAAGTTCAAAATTGTCGCCATCCCCTCCAATTTCTCCCAAAAGCAACATCATTCACCTGTTAAACATTGTAACTATTATTTGCATTGACCTTCACACATATGCACCCCGTTCATTATTGTCAGTATCATTTACACTGTCCCTCACAGCATCTGCATTCATCTGTTTATCATCGTTGCCATCATCAACGCTATCCTTAATAGCATGTGCACTCATCTGGTTAATATTGTCACCAACATCAATATCCATTGGCCTTCATAACTTTTATTTCTTCAAATAAACAATATCATATCACCATATTTTCACTTCCATGTTCAATATCATCATCGTCATCAACAACAACAACTTTGCATTTTACAGCCTCTGCTATCCCTTTTTTAATATTGCATCCGCAATCATCTTTGTCCTTCACAATACCTCTATTCTCGTTTTCCATGTTGCCATTTTTACGAGCATTGCATTTTACAACATTGACATTCCCTTTTTCAAAATTCTAACTTCAATTAGCGTTGTCCTTCAAAACAGCTTTACTCCCCGGGAGTTCGACATTGCCACCATTATCAAAACTGTCCTTCATAAAAACTGTATTCACCCGTTAAACATTGTCACGTTCATCATGAGCACTGTCCTCCTAAACAGCTTTACTTTCCTGCTCAACATTAACAACATCAACACTGCATTTTATAATAGCTGAACTCCCTTGTTCAACATTATTACCATCGCTTACACTATCCTTCGAAGTATCTGTATTACCATTAACACATTATCCCTTAATACATCTGCACTTATCTGTTTAGCACCATCACTTTCATAAGCATTGTTTTCGACTTCCCTGTTCAACATGGTCACCATCATTAGTCCTTTTCATTTCTTTGTTCATCATCTATATCATTGTCATTCACTGCATCTACTTTCCTCTCATTCATTCATTCATATCAATTGATGATTATT
>CM037783.1:18573105-18601302 GCA_021229015.1 Solen grandis | reverse complement strand
AAAAAGGAAAAAAAAGATATGATTCAAGATTGAAAATTTGAAATATTTAAACCAAAATACATTTTTTATGCAAAAAAACATCTTTGGGGGAGGGCCTGATCCCCAGGGACCCCCCATTTACAAAAATCTGTTGGCACCACTACACATTGAGGGCTGTAATCATATGAATTTTTTGAAAAAGATATGTCGCCGGTCTCCGAGATATGGTCCATAAAACAGTTGCCGGCGCAAGAAAGAGGAAGAAACGGAGTAAAAACAATAAGTCATTTTTGTTTGGGAGATCTAAATAATTATTGTGCGTTGCTTACCCAGTTTCTTGTACTTATTTTCATTCCAAAGTTGTTTTCAGTCATAACCCAAAACATCTCTCACATGCATTGGGGGAACAGAGGGCTATGGTGTCACATATTCTTATCAGCACATAAACTAAAACTCAGTAAGTGCAATAGATTCAGGAAAAGGGGAAAAGCAGTGTCAACAGGATGAGTGATTTGTAAAATCTGTGTATTAAGTATGGGATAAACTGTCAATTACCCCTAAAAAGGAATGCTTGAAAAAAGTGTCACCAAATGAAATGCACCCCTCTATGCCAATTTCACATTGGTGACATCCACTCACACACTGGAAGAAATTAACAACTGCAGTGCTCAGTAAAGTTCAAAGGGTGTAAAAACTGACACAAGCCAATGTGCGGTTTCCTTTTGAACTCTGGAACAGTTTTCTTTGAGATCCCGATTATAAAAACTTGAAAGATTTTTGTGTTAGCAGTTGTTTATGAATTTATAGCAGCTATACCCCCTGGACATTGCCTGTTGTGTAAGAGGTTTTTTTTTTACTTCATGTGTCAGACCTGAAAGGTTTTTGAGTCCGGCGATTTTTGTGAGTCTTTTGGGGTAACTCCAAACAAAGAATTTTAAAGTCAGCCTGAAAGGAATAAGCATAGGTTTTTTTGAAATTTGGTAGGAAAATAGTCCATTGAGGTCATTCGATCAAAGTTAATTTTCACAGTGACATTTAATTAAAAAATCATTGTCCGCTTAATTCCTTGGAATGAATAAGCCTAAGTGAAACGTGTAAGAGACATTGTCCATGTCCAGTTCACGATCCTTTTTAGCTCACATGAGCACTTGTGCTCAGGGTGAGCTTTTGGACCGTTTTTTTGTCCGTCATGCGCCCGTCGTGTCGTCGTAAAACAATTGCTTGTGAACACTCAAAAGCCACAGTTTTGGCCAATCTTCATAAAACTTGGTCAGGATGTTTGTCTAAAATGATTCGGATGGGTTCGAAATTGGGTAATGTGGGATCAAAAACTAGGGTCACCATGTCAGATCTTAGGAAAACATTGTGAACTGTCTAGAGGCCACAGTTTTAGCCCAATCTTCATTAGATTTGGTCAGGATCTGAAGGCCCATGATATATTAGATGAGTTCGAAAATGGGTCATGTTGGGTCAAAATCTAGGTCATCAGATCAAATCTTAGAAAAAACTTGTGAACTCTCTAGAGGCCACAAGTTTTTGCCCAATCTTCATAATTTTGGACAGAATGTCTGTCTACATAATATCTTGGAAAAGATCGAAATTGGGTCACGTGGGGTCAAACCTGGTCACCCTGTCAAATCTTAGAAAAACCTCGTGAACCCCCTTTAGGACACAGATTTAGGCCAATCTTCATAAAATTTGTAGGATATTTTTAAAAAGGAAAATTTTGGGTCGAAAAGTAGGTCATCAGGGCAAATTTTAGAAATCTTCATTAAACTTGATAAGAATGATGACTGCATGAATTCCCTGTTGAGTGCAAATTCAGGTAGGATCAAAATCTAGGTAACTTAGTCAAATGTTAGAAAACACTGCAGATGTCACATTTTTTGTCATCATGCCTAACACAGCAATCTTACTCAGGTGAGCGACACATGGCCATCTTTGCCCTCTTGTTTTTAATTTTCAATGACGTCAAATGACGTCCGATTTGACATCAACTTCAAAAGCTTGTTCACGCTCTAGAGCCTTCAATTCTGGTCTGGTTATCTTAATATTTTCACAGAAGATGTATTTAAGATGTAAATGTGCACCGTTGCATTCAAATAACCATATTCGAAGAGATTAAGATTTCATGGCAAAACCGAGATTCGAACTTCGGTCCTAAAAAATATATTTAAATGTTACAAAGCCCCTGATGCGTTAGAAGCATGAACATTGGACAGCATATCGGCAAAGAGGTTTACATTCTATTTTCTGAATTATTTTCTCTTGAAACACGTGGTTAAGACGTCATTAAAAAGACATAAAAGCATTTTTATAAAGATTTCTCTCGCTCTGGTATCATGAATTTTGAGTTAATCTTAATTAATTCTTCGAATTGATAGAGTTAAAATTGAAGTGATTCATACTGGAAGAAATGTTTGTCACATGACGTCATGCATACTAAAGCAAGAATTATTAAAAACCTCATATAAAATCGCCAAATTAACCAATGAGCTTAAAATTTTCATAATGTCGAATCTGAGTACGGTCGTAAGGTCTTGAAATTTTCAAATTATTACGTCATAAATATGCAGATATTCATGTTTGATAGAATGCCTACTTGAAAACGTGAAAAACAAACATGTTCGCATTCTCCAAGATATTTTTTTCTTGATTAATAGAATGTTAGCTGAACGTGTCCTTTCAAAGAAGATATGTTTTTAGTCACGTGATTTTGACGTCGTTGAAGTATAAAATCATTCATTTCAATTTGTATTCGCGCTCCAGCGTCATGGTATTGATGCCAATCTTAAGCATACCATAAGGAATTTATGTTGTGTCACTTTTTATGACAACATTGATATGTAAGCAAAAATATATTAAATAAATCAAAGAGTTCAGAAAATTTCAGGTGATTACGTCATCAAACATGACTTATTTATGTTTTAAGTAAAAGATCTAATTCATAAAAAATTATTAATTTGCAGAAAGAAATGAAAGCGGTTATTGTGTTGGTTGAGTAAGATTCGATTGTTCTTTTGTGGGAAAGAGTGCTCGTGTGAATTTTGAGTAAATGGGTCGCAGCCAGAAAACATACGGATATTGCTTTTGGTATCACGACTTTCCGCAAACCTGAATACTGTATATCTACCTATCGATTTTTTATATTTTCTTTAACGATTCCTTTTTGTAAATATGTAAAAATAAGCCAATATATAAAGCAACTGAACTGTCGAAAGTTTCAAGACGTTTATAACATTAATTACACAGAAATAAGAAATTATTTTCATGATTTTGCTTACACTTCTACCTTTGTTTCCATCTACTTTTGCAAATGTAAAACTCAATCAATTTAAAGCTTGAAAGTCATGGATTTCAAAGTTTCTTTTCTTTTTTGACAATTTCAGTTATGTGGAACAAATTGCAATGAATATTGTTAAATCAAAGGCAGACGAAGAAATGGATATTAAATAAAGAATAAAAAAATACTTCTAAAATCGATAGAATAATGTAAAAAAAAATAATGTAAAAAAATTGAGGATAGTCTTATCTTGAAAATTTTCCTGTTGTTTTTTTTCTGCATTATAGTATACAGTTGCGTAATCAAATAAGATCCATATTTATGCATTCTCAATATCTTCTTAAGAAGATAAAAGTGAAACACACACACACACACACACAGATTTAAAGCTTATTTTTGAACATAAGTATATATTTATGATAATAATAATTTATGTATTAAATCTTACATTTTTAAGTATCATTATTCCATTTCTTTGTATTAACTTATATATTCAATGCCTTTGAAATAAGCAAATGGAAAGCCGCTTCGTTTGTATCTTAAACAAACGACTTCTAGTTTTTAATTGATCAGATTCTATTTTTCAAGCCGCAAGGAATTATAATTATCTTTTGTAAATCAATTATCTTATATGAAGTACATTTTTAATGCTCAAAATAAATCAACAAAAAAAATGGATCAGACAAACGCCTGAGAATGGACTTGGTCCAGTACAATTAGACGCTTTTTACCGACTTTAGATAACGAGTTTTAAATTTGTGAACAAGATGGCGCTGGCTCATACGATAGTCGGCTGTGACGAAAAAAAATCCAAAGTGCTCTGAAAGTTGATCGAAATAGAAATTTAAGCGATACCGTAGGGTGAGCTTTGATTATCCCCCAGCTATGAATTAACATATGTCGATAATGCTGATTGGCTAAACATATTTTTTAAACGAACGGTACAACACTCTATCTTTATTTTCTAAACATAGTCAAATTGATCATTGGATAGAATCGAATCATGTTGTGCAAGTATCATAGAGTCAGTATCAAGTTCTCTCCAGTGTAAGAAGCTATTGAAAGAAAAAAATAATCTCTCATCTTTAAATTATATATTTTTTCTTAATACATGAATACATTTCCTATCAATGTCATAAATTGTCAATAGTAATTAAAAAAAAATTGAAAAAAAAAGTCAAAAACTAACGAGAGTAAAAAATATTATTTCAAAATGATGTCTTGAATTCTCGACAGTGAATTCAAAATGAATCTGTTAGGAGAATTGTGAACATGTAAAGAAAAATCTATACAACTAAACAAAAGCACCATCAAAGCACAGTGTCCATTTCATTATCCGTCGTTATTCGTTATCCGAGTTTTATAACTTGGGGTATGGAAATTGTTTTTTTTCTTACCTTTGTATCCTTTCATAAAGAGTTTTTTTTTTGTTTGTTAGCTAATTTAGGAGGTAAAACCCTCTACAGGGTGAATTTCACTGTCAGATAAATAAATTATCAGGTATGGCTCTAAAAGACTTCCGTTCATTTGTTGGGTTTAACGTCCAACCGACAGTATTTCAGTCATTTGGAAACGATGCTTTATTGAAACAGATATAGTGCTGCCACACTACAGTATCATGCCGTAAACATGTGGCATGATACCACACCCATTCACATCATTCCGACACCGGCCAACCAGTCCTAGAACTTTTCAGGCTGAGCGTCAAGCAAATGTGATATACCAGTACCATTTTAAAAGGGCTTTGGTATGTCGCGGTCGGTGATCGAACCCACGACTTCCGCTCCCGAGGCGGACGCTGTAACCACTCGGCCACCGGGGACGGTGAATGACTTCCGTACAAATGATCGTTGAAAAGGAAATAAACTAATAATAATAACAAAACAATAACAATAATAATTTAATGACAACAAAGTAACTAAAATCAGGAGGTCTCAACAATTCAGTTATTTATTTTGCAAGAAAATTTACTTCTTGAATGTTTTAGATTTTAATCCATAAACAACAGCAACAAAAACTGATAACTGTCCTAACTGAAAATTGGCTTCCATTGCCAATTTTAAAATATGTGCGTCCCGTCGGACGCATGCAAATTTGATACATTGAAACCCGAAATATCACGGTTAATGATTTGTATGCACTGTTTAATCGTTTTAATTTCAAATGGTTAATGTTCTTATTCTTTTTCCTCTAGTGCGTGCGACTAGCCCTGATATCAGGCAGTCGATGAGCAACATGCTTTGATTTTTCCGAAATGTCATAATCCCTACTGCGACTCGCGTTTACATGCACTGAATACACACGAGTGTGAATATTCTCCAAGTCGATGAAGTCAATCACATGTCGCGTGCATTTGATTGACATATCAGCCAACAACATGTCAATTTTTTTAAAACAGCACCCACGCGTCACCAATTCTTGACCGAGAATGTTTGAGAAAATGATAATCGTACATTAAGTTTATCAAATTTGTGAAAAGTACTGATTTCGGCAATAAAGTTAGAATGACTGAGATACAACCATAAAATTGTATGGGTAAAATTTAAAGGGAAGTCATTAAAAAAGACGTAAATGAATGAGCATACTGGCAAAATGTATGGTAGCGATTAAATAAAGAAAATAAAACAATGGATTTACTTCCCAGAGCAGAAAATCATGGATTGACGTCTAAATGTCCAAATGGATATATTTTTCTGTCTCAACGTCTGTTAGTCTATCATTTGGGTCATTTAAATCCACAGGGTTCGTACAGACCTGGAAAAGTCATGGAAAATCGTTTTTTTTGAAGAAATCATGGAAAACTCAGGGAATTCTGAAATTTGGTAATTTATTTAGGGAATTATCATGGAATTTTTTCAAAATAATCATGGAATTTCTAATAAATATCCTTGAATTATTTAATTTGCAGAGTATTATTCGCTTAAAATAAAAATGAAACTATTTAACTATATGCGTCTACGTTATACGACAATGGCGTTTGAAATCGGATTAAGTTGTGTTACACGCTGTATTTTTCTCACGGGTACAAATTGTTACGACACCGGTTCGGTTACTTCCGTTTTCGCGACCTTGGCTTAGTTTCGTGTTCAAAACACCGTAAAATGAGTCATATGAAAGGAATGTGTAGATACAATCATAACTGGGAGACGCATGGAAAATTGAAATTTATCATGGAAAAGTCATGGAAAAATCATGGAATTTTAGGTCAGCAAGTCTGTACGAACCCTGAATCCAGCTCGGGTATATTTTTCGTACTGGCCTCCATTATAATATAAAAAAGAAACCATCTTTCCTACATCTTCCTTTAAACATTACTTTTTCGTATTTTTTATTAAAAACATTCTTTTTAATTTAGAAAAGACAAAAGTTTTGCCACAGGCATAACACTTAAACGTGCATTCAGGTTTTGAAAAAGACAATAAATATGTTTTTTTTAGCTCACCTGAGCACTTGGTTGAGCTTTTGTGACCGCTTTTTTGTCCGTCGTGCGTCATCCGTCGTCCACATTTGCTTGTGAACACTCTAGAGACCACAGTTTTGGACCAATCTTCATGAAACTTAATAATGATGTTTTTCTACATAATATCTCGGATGAGTTCGAAGTTGGGTTATGTGGATCAAAAACTAGGTCACTTAATTAAATGTTAGAAAACACTTTAGATGCCACATTTTTGTCGCCATGCCTAACACAGCAATTTTACTCAGGTGAGCGACACAGGGCCATCTTGGCCCTCTTGTATTTTAATTTACTGTTGTTTTTTGTTGTTGTTGTTCTTTAAATGTTGGACATTTTGTTTTATCCTGGATCTCACTGATTTAGCTTGTGGACTCATGATTTCAAACATGTCAGTCCTTGGTTTCATAACAGGGAATTTCTAGATTAATCATTGATAAAAACAAACATCACTGACAAATAAGAACAGCAAAAAAAAAAAAAATCACCACCACCTCAACAATAGCAACAGAGTATTTAACGTGGTAATATCATTCCCTAACATACATATCACTACAACATACATATTTTTTTATACATGTATACATGCAACTCTGCTGGTCGTGGTATCATGCCACGTGCCTTCTTCATGATTCCAGTGAGGCAGCACGCATATGTATCATATAGGCAAATGTTCCAACAGACTGAAATACTGTCAACACAGCTATCAACTGTGTAATTTTGACGTAGACTTTATACGTGTTTTTCAGTATGTATGACTTAATATTTTAATGGGCTTTTGTTTTTTATCTCAACAGGGGTGAGGGCATTTGTATGACGATACAAAGCACAAAATACCGGTGTTACTAAGGAATCGCCGAGAGAAATTTGTGTAAGTTTTAGAAATTTGTTTTCAATCATTTTCAAATGAATACATTGAATTAAGTTTAGTTTGATTTTACTGTAAAAATAATTGTTTGATTAAAACTAGTAAATTGCATGTGTGGCAGAGCTAAAGATGGGGACCACTTTTATCAAATTTCGCCTTTCGTTGTACTGTTGAGACGTGCAACTGAACTGAACTTGTTTTTTGTTTTTTTTCACTACGTTTTTTTTTCTTTCCATAGGTGTATTCCTTTCTTAAAATATTGTCCCTAACTTGCTATTTGAAGTCCATGTTTTTTCTTTCCTCCCCAAAGTAGAAATGGCGAATATGGCATTAAGTCTGACAATAAATCCTACATTTATCTTACCGGTATAGCAAGGGATATAAATCTTCATGGATAATTTACTTAATTCTAAAAGAAAATTAGATTTGCCTTTCTTTAATTGTTTTTTTATTTTATTTTCCCTAACAGCATGGCGACCAGTGATTCCATAGAGACAAGTTCGGACTCTTACACTCCGCCCTACTGTGATGATCACAAGAGCAATCTCATCACAACGGTCTGCGAGGATCACAATACATTGATATGTGAACAATGTACCAAGTTAACACACCGGAAATGTGTAATGACCTCGCTACGTGATAAAAGCAGTAAGATGAATAAATGTCAGGTGGACAATATGTTGACGAAGATGAAAGAAATAAAACAAAATGTTCAGAAATTACTATCATCCCGGGGTAAAGATGCTGACATTTTGGTTGAAGAGGCAGAAAAGTCTGTCAGTGATGTCAGGGAATTTAGGAGGAGAATAAATGAAACGATTGATGATCTTGAGAAAAAGGCTTACAAGGCAGTTGAAGACGCTAAAAAGGCCAAGGAATTAGATTTGAAGGATCACGTGACACATGTGAATATATTTTGAAACAAGTTAACGAAGGTATTAAGAAAATGCAAGACTGTCAGGCCTCAATGAATAAAGAAATTATGTTTATCGGACTGACAAAGTCATCTGCTAAAGTCGAGGAAATGGAGAAGATTGTAACGGAAGTAGAGTCGGAAGCTTCCATATCATGTCACCTGACTTTCCAACCCAACAAAGTAATAGAAGACTCTTACAGCAGGTGACTGAGCTCGGTCACGTGATTACAACCTTTCAAAGCAGTGATGTATCCAGCGGAGAGAATATACTTGAAATGACAGTTTCTAGTAAACAAGACATCAACATTAACACAGATTGGATAACTGGTTCAACATTTCTCCCCAGTGGTGATCTTGTTTTATGTGACCCTGATAACAAGAAGTTACATCTGTATAGTCCCACCTTCACCTTTAAGGAGAATGTAGATCTACCATCATGGCCACGTGACGTCTGTACAGTAGCTGATACAGAGGTTGTCGTCACGTTACCAAGGCAACATAAGATTCAGTTTGTCTCTGTACAGCCGCAGCTGAGACTCGGTCAATCATTGAGTGTAGACAGGAAATGTTTCGGTATAGACTGTCATGGCGGCATGATGTACGTCACGTGTCACGACGACCCGGGTAATGGAGAAGTACTGGTGATGAAGATGGATGGACAGATACAGAGGAGACTCGGGCTGGTACAAGGACGGTACATGTTTACACGCCCATTCTATGTACGTGTCAGTCGCTATAGTGACCGTGTTTATATACCGGACTTTAACACCCACACCGTAACATGTCTGACACAAAATGGTGATTTGGTCTATAAGTATAAACACAAGGATTTATCTTATCCTAGAAGACATTCACGTAGACAGTCAGGACAACATACTTGTAAGTGGGCGGTGGTCTAACAACATTCATCGTGTAGATAAGCTCGGTACTCACCACTCCATACTGGTCAGTCAGAGTGATGGGGTAGTATGGCCGTGGTGTCTCTCATACCGGGACACTGATGGGGCGTTGTTTGTAGGAATGAGAAGTAAACCTGCTGGTAAGGTGTTCTGGCTGAAGAAGTAATGAAGAAGTAATATGTAGACAGTTTTATCAGGATTAATATCACCATGGCAACCTTGAAGTATTGTTTCAAATATATCAAGTCAGACACTCTTATTACATGGTGCGAGTATTTGAGAGTCAGGCCGGAACTCGAACCGGGAACCTTTTGGTTGCAGGGATAGTTTGTCCCTAAACAAGACATTAATCTGCTTAACATATATTCCACTCCATATTTAAGATTGTAAGATAATTTACACATATTTTGATTGGTTTGGTTGCAGCAAATCGTATTTCATGTTTTCCACGTGATCTTCGTGTCTATATTTGTCGTATAATCTATTTTTAGCTCAACTCGACTCAAAGTTACACAGTTACTCCGTACACAACATTCATGTATATTTTTGGTTAGTTTTATCTGAACATGGTGGCATATTTGAATGCTGCATTGCTTTTTAAAAGCTGTTTTCAGTACCTAAATCTTTTTAAGTAAGATGTCACCGTGACCGTTTTTATACGTTCTGCATCCATCTTTTTTAACATTTTTAACAAAAAGCTAAAATGTATTTCGGTTAAAAAAATACTGAGCTGTTTCTATGGTAACAGGGACCGGATGCGTTTTCTTCTCGACGAGCTGAGCGATAATTATCTATGTGTGATTTATTTTCGTCGTTTACAAGGCCGGTTCTAACGATTCATCCCAATGAAGATTGTTGTAGATGTCCCTTAATGGCGACACAACCCTCTAAGCAAATTATCTCTGACATTGTAATAGTTTACATGGGGTCCTTGCGAAAACCCGATATATATTACAATTTAAAGTAAATTGTTTTGTTACTTTCATGTCCAAAACATTGCGATAGTAAACTATTTTAATCACCCTTATTAGATATATGTCAGAATATTTACTGACTGTTTTACCATTCTTTTAATCGTTTTATTTTGTTATAGTTTTTTTTTTTTGTTCAATTATTCAATGATCACATGTTATATTTAGGAAATAAAGTCCCATTTATATATCATGTTATATTGCAGAATAATGCACGGCGTTATGTTCAGATGCGCAGTAATCTATTATCACGAAGGCCGGAGTCGTGGGTTTAATCTCCGGTCAGGACATACAATCGTTAAAATGGTTCTGGTATGTCTTCTTTGCCAGGTGCTCAGTATCAGGGTAGTTCCAGGACTGGTTGTCAAGGTGATGAGATAATGTTACTGAGCGTACTGCTGTCAGATCCATTGTATCTGGAGTCAGTGTTCTTTCAAGAGATAATTTTATAATATTGAAAAAAAAAGTTTTTATATGCGTATCATAACTTATTTCAGAAGTCCGTACACCTTTAAATCCTTCATGTTCATGGGTAATTAATTTTCGTCGATTCTCGAATTTCTGTCCTTGAAAACTCATCCCCATGAAAATGGTTCATTAAACAGACACTATATTTTTTTAACACGAATCCTTTAATAACCTCCTATGTACCAACGGTATTGCCTGTTAAACAGAATCCTCGAAATTTAGTGTCAACGAAAAAATATGATTTTACAGAATCCGTGGTCAGGTCTATCTGTGTAAACAAAAACAAATCTAGACAGCGCAATGACATGTTTATGTCACCAAAATAATTAACTAAGTGTGTGTGTGTGTTTTTTTATGACGAATATATGCATGGACATTTACCCAAGGGAGAAATATAAACACAATAAAGACAGACACAGTTGTTTTTTTGTGTTTTCCATTTTGTGTATTAGCCTTTGTATATTCATGTATTTTGCATGTATGAAGTGGAAATATCAAATACATTTCGAATGTCTTATTGACCTTTACTACAATACGGCTTACCGCTTTGTCTAAATTCAGAGAGAGAGAGAGAGAGAGGGATGCCTCAGCCGTTTATCCAGGGACAAATGATAACACTGTTACCCACCAAGTGGGGACAGGTACTGGAATGTGGGACAATCCATATGTCCCCACACTTACGGTCGATTTTTTTAATGTGCATCATGTGTTTCAAATAAATTTCTATTTTCCTGTATGTGGGACTAATGTCCCCAGAATCAATTATCTCACTCTCAAGACTGTGGTTTGTATTTAACCAATAATGCTTTCGCGGTAAATATCATTCGGAACATCTCGACCTTTTCCTAGCGAAAATAGGCGAAATGTTCCGAATGAGGTGAGACTTGGTTCCGACCCCAGAGTATCGTACCCGGTAATACTGTGACTAATCAACCATTTTTTTCCGGATTTTCCTGTAATTTTTCATTAGTTCTGACTTCAGCAGTTAACTCACGGAAATATTTGATACGTTGATATTTTGATGTGCATTATAAAAGCAGACGTGATTTGAGACGGCTTTAAGAGAGGGCGAATTTAAGAGGGGGCGAATCGTAAGTGTCATGGCGTCCAAAGGCGATCTGTAAAATGTCGTCGTGCTATTAAGGTATTTTTATCCTTTTTAAACTCATTTGTTAAAATGATAGATGTAAATAGATAACCCATTGCTTCGTTCTGTACATAGTAAACCCAATAGTACATTGAAATGGTGTTCGTATTGCAATAGTTAGGGCTATTATGTTGTCCTGTCTCCTGGAAGGAGGCTTTTGGGGATCTCTCCCTTGAAAATTATTGTAAATTATTAACCTTTTTTTTAATCAAATGATAAAGAATGATTTATTGAATATGATCTCTGTATAAAGTATTGACCATGGGCAAAAATAAAAATGTTTTCCCTCCCACTACTGACCTGAAAAAATATTTTATTGCAATCCTGAAAATGCCTTATTTTTCGTCTGGGAAAGATATGAAAAGCTAGACCGATTGTATGTTTCTTCTGCACTTTTGTATGTTTCTTCTATACTTGAAAGAAATCAAACAACCACTAACACAATTCTGACTCTTTTAAGTTCTGATTAGCGGCAAGTCAAAGAAGTGAGAAACCCAAACTAGCCTTCAAATGGCAAAGTTTCACACCCTTTGAACTCTACTGCTGCAGTATGTCTCTTCCTGTGTGTAAATCTAGAGTGGTGATGTCACACAAGGTCAATCTGAAAATATTTGAGGGGGCACAGAGGGGTGTATTTGGTGACACTTTGGCAAGCACTCAAGAATAGATAACTGACAACTGACCCCAAAATTATTACACAAAATTGGCCAAATCTACTCATCCTGTTGATACAATGTTTCCTCGTTAACTGACCATATTGCCTAACTGATGTTTAGTTTATGGCTTTATAAGAATGTGTTACACTATCCCCCCCCCCCCCTATTCAGAGAGATGTTTTGGGATTGTGTTTGAAAACAACTTTGGAAATAAACATAACAAGAACTGGTAAGAAACGCACACTAGTTAATTATTTAAATCGTGTATTTTTTTAATTTGTCATACAAACACATTTATGAGAAATATTAAACAATATTTGTTTAAAATTGCTAGAACTTACAATTAATTTTCCAATGGCAGAAAGGAATGACAGATTGTCACATTAAACATTTTAGGCCTGACAATGTGTTAAACATCTGAAAGAAAACTTAACTTTCTATACATAAGAAGTCATTTTTCATCTCCAATGACCACTGCCAGTTATTTTTGAACAATGAATCTCTGACATATATGCATAACTAAGACTGATATAAACATGTTTAGCCAACATAAAAATCATGCTAATAATAAAGCTATTATATATATGTTTGTGTTTGAATGCAAGAAAATAATACTTTTTTTTCCTACCTACCAACCTTACCCTTCTTTTTAAAAAAAATTATAATTGTAAAGAAGGGTAAGGTTGGTAGGTAGGAAAAAAAATGTATTATTTTCTTGCATTCAAACATTTCAAACAACATATATATAATAGCTTTATATGAGTATTTCAACAACAACAGATTATAATAAGATAATAATTATAGAAGACGAAAGTTAACATGAGAGAAAAATGGTGCATTTACATTGATTTGCAGATTTATCATTTGTATTGCATATCAGACAAGAGTTTCCAGGGCAATTCCTTCTTGAACCAAAGGTTATATAGATTTGAAATACTCATTTCTTTATTTACATGAAACTGCAGTAAAATATTGACTGAAAAAAATAATGGACCCTTACAATTATTTTAAAGGACCCTTGTTTGGGAAAATCCTGCAAACCATGGACCCCTGATTAAGTATGGTGTAAAGCCCTGCGATGAGGAGGTAATGTTAGACATCACCGGATCTCAACAGTCTCTCTGTCACGTCGTAAGTAGATTTATACCCAGAGACACTGACATCATCAAGCAATGATTCCACACCCATACCTATTATTATGATGTTTGTGTTATTTATTGAAACTTTGATATAAGTGTTTGAGTGTTGAAAAAAAATAGGCTAGATTTTGTGGTTAAGCTAAATCTAGGACAGAATGTTTAAAACATTGTCATAAGCAATGCATAAGAACTGAAATAAAAATACACACCTATAAATATATATATGCTTTACTACAAGTCAGAGCCTCCACCCTGACACCGTCCCCGATGGCCTTGAAGTAAGAGCGTATGCCTCGGGGCGGGAGGCCTTGAGTTCAATTCCCGGACCTGACATTCCAAAGTCGTCAAAAATGGTACTGGTATAGATACCGTGCTTGGCACTCAGCATATAAGGGTAGTTGCAGGACTGGATGACCAGGTGTCAGGATAATATGACTGGTGTGGTATCATGCAACATGTCTACGGCATGATACTACAGTGTGGCAGCACTATATCTGTCTCAAGTAGACATCGTCTCCAAATGACTGAAATACTGTCAATGGGACGTTAAACCCAATAAACAAACAAACATACATACATACATGATATTGAAAATAATGAAAAATTCTGACTTGTTTTCAGTTTTGAGTAAAAGAAAATCACCACATCATCAATGGATAGATTGATTGAGGGACCCCTACAACCTACAATGGTTTCCAGAAAATAAAGGTAATAAAAAATATTACTTTGTCATTATATCAAGGCCATATATTCAATTCCCAGCCTTGTTTTATACGTTTGGGCACAGATGCTCTGATTGCAGATTTTCTGAGGTCATTCAAAGACTATAACTAAATGAAATGCAAAGGCATTCACTCCCCATGCACAGTTTTCATATTTGTGCACTTTTTCTGGCTAAATACCATGTCTGTCATCTTGCAGCTATGCAACTTCACTCTGATTTGAGCAGGGTCACAGTCGGACTGTCCACTGAATTTTAAAACTGGGGGCACAATTTTACATATTTTGTACCCCTTCATATGGAGAGTCCTACAATATTCTCGTAACAGCGTCGCATTATAGAGTTATAAATAACTCTAGTAACGTCATATGAAAGTGTGTCTCCCAAGTTTTATCGAAAAATGAGGCACACCTTATACGTGCATGTAGTATTTTGAAGTCCTTATCATAGGGTGAAATGGGATGAAGTGTCAATGACTTTTTTTCTGCAGCTTCGAAAATTGTTTTAAATCAATTGTTGCCATTGCTTGTCCAGTCCCTGGCTTAAAATGGATGAAATATCGCAAGATTGATCAGTATTAAGTCTAGTTATGCATGTTTTATGTGGGATGATATAACATAAGAGTTATAACCCCTTTTTATCAACATAATGTCTGTATAGATTTTTGTCTGCAGTTAGTCTCTGAAACCTTTTGCTAGGATTGATAGGTACCATGTCTTGCTGTACACATCATTAGCATAATAAATTTGCAAAGTTTTTTATCACAGAGTTATGGCACTTTTTGTTGTTATAACATTTTTTTTATATGGAGCATAGCTTGAAAACTATTAAAGGCATTAACTTCAACTTAAAATGATAAAAATGATAGCAAGCAGTTAAAATGCCTTGCCCAAGAACCATTACTCCACATGATTTTTGTCTTTTCTGTGATAAAGCTATATGTGGGAGGTATTCCATAACTTTCAGTGGTAGTTCTAGTTTTAAAAGTATTTCTTGAACTGATTGATGAAAATATGTATAGCATGTCAATATGGATTTTATGATTATATGTACATTTTTGACACATATCTTTCCACTGAAAAATATTTCCATTGGCATGATGTTCATGATGTGTGTTTGTGTATGTGGGGGTTGTACATTTGCATTCCTTTTTTTAGCTTGACTATTCGAAGAATATGAGAGCTTATTAATTGCAGTCACCCTTGCGTTGGCGCCGTAGCTTTTAGTTTAAGTTTTATCTCAATAACCATTCATGATATTAACTTGAGAGTTTATGAATATATTTAGGAGCTCCAGACAACCGAGGTAGGTAATTCTTGACTGAACTTTTTACCATATAAATTTTTGTTAAAGTTCTGGATGCAAGGTACTTTCATGCTTATATCTCTGTATACAGTCATTGGATTGATTTGAGACATCTTAGATATATTTAGGGTATTATACTATAAGTTAGGTAACTCTTGATGGAATATATTTCAAGTTATGGCATCTTTTTAACTTAGAATTTCGGTTACAATTTTGCATGTAAGGTACTTTCATTCATTTTCATGCACGGTGTCTCAGTAATTAGGCATGGGATTGATTTTAGACCTTATATACATATTCAGTGGTATCAGACTATCAAAGTTCATCATTTTACTAATATTATATACAGAGTATGTGAAAGGCAAGAATGGAAAAAAGATTTCATTTGATTTGCTAACAAGCATTTTGAAAAGTCGAGCGTACTGTCTTCTGACAGCTCTTGTTTAATAAAAGTATTGTACAAACTGTCCTTTGTCAAGAGCACTAAACTAAACTGCAGCTTCTACACGATAGGGCTTACTTTTTCTGTCATTTAATAACTCAAGACCCTTTTAAGTTATATCCTACATTCATGATTCATGTAGATTTAGTATTTTAGTATTTAGATATTTGTCAAAGGTTGTGGTCACTCTGACTTTATATCATTTTTGTGACAAACTTATGGCAGGCGATATGTGTTTTTTGGGAAGAGCCGTCTAGTTTGATGCATTAAACATGAATTGTATTCCCATTTCAGATGCTAAGTCTTGTTTTGGTGGTAAATGCTGACCATTTCTTTCCCAGAGAGTGAAGGTAGGTTTAAGGTTAAATAACTCTTAAAGCAGCTCGTTCACAGATGGTCATTGACTAAGATTTTTTTAAAACTAAAATTGTGTATTCTATCAAATAATCCATCTACAGATGCATGGTCACCTTATGCTACCTTCTGTGATTGTAAAACATAGTTGGTTTCTCCATTACAGGCATTACCATCTCTGACGGTATTGAAGTTATATTTAGAATTTAAAAACCTGTATTTAGATTTATTATCATTTGTCTTAAATTGGCCAATCACATTCAGTCTTCGCGTATGCGCTAACGTCATAGACTGAATTGATGACATTGCTACCAAGAACTGGTGAAGATACCATGTTGCGGAACATGCAAGAACATGCTTCGGGGATACCCTGTTCTATAATTAACCCTATTTTGCTGAGGTTGCATTAACAAATATAGCTTTTTCCATTGTAATATGACTAAACTTGCAGAGTTTATTTGTCAGGACACAGACTTCACCATCATTAACAGGGAGAAGAAAGATATTTTCTATAATTTTTACAGATCATCTGTGAATGAGCTGCTCTAATATCGATCACACATAAATTGTCCATGCTGGTTTTATCTGTACAAAATATTGGCAGATATTCTAAAATTTTGTTTCAATTCGAAGTATTTTTTTCATTATTTAATCTGCTAATTCAATTCCCACGTTAAGGAAATCTTAGTATATCCTTAACAGTAAAGGATGGACAAATTAGAAAAGACAATCAAAGGAAGTATAATTAAGTATCACTTCCAGTCTAATATGTCAACATTTGACTCATCATCTACTTGGAAGTCAGAAATTGAAAAACTGCAGGATCTACTGTCTGCCTCTGTTTTTATGGTGTATATCAGTTCTGTAAGAAGAGAATATTGTGAATCCCCCTAAAAACCTGTTTTTTGTGATAAAAAGTATATATAGATTTAGAATATATGTAGTTTATTAAGATCTGAAACAGTGCAAATTAGACTTGCACTACCTTAAGTTAGAATCAGGGTGCAAAAAAGCATGTCCCCTGACTGCTGTGAACTATATCTTGGTCCCTTTCTAGGTTCATATTTCTTGATGTGAAATGATCATTATCAGTCTTTTAAGTTAATATGATCAAATATGATTATCTGTTGAGAGACATTTTGATGAAGAGAGAGATGAAAAATGAACTAGAGATATTTCATTGTGGGGACAAGAGAGACCATTTTGTAAGGACAATTGTCCCCACAATATCTGAGATGAAATAGATGTGGGGACATGTCCTCACTATATTTAATTAATATCTCTTGGAGAAAGCAGGAAAAAAGGGCAAAATAAATGTGTATTACATAAGAATTAAATTGGTGATGACTTATCGCTCAAGTGCAAAACTGAGTGACTCAATAATTTCCAATTCGATGGGTAGTGCAGAAAAGCATGTCCCCTGACTGCTGTGAACTACATCTTGGTCCCTTTCTAGGTTCATATTTCTTGATGTGAAATGATCATTATAGGGACTGTATAACAGTATCTGGGACTATTTTCACTGACCCAGCAGACACACTCAGTCTTTTAAGTTAATATGATCAAATATGATTATCTGTTGAGAGACATTTTGATGAAGAGAGAGATGAAAAATGAACTAGAGATATTTCATTGTGGGGACAAGAGAGACCATTTTGTAAGGACAATTGTCCCCACAATATCTGAGATGAAATAGATGTGGGGACATGTCCTCACTATATCTAATTAATATCTCTTGGAGAAAGCAGGATAAAAGGGCAAAAAAAATGTGTATTACATAAGAATTAAATTGATGATGACTTATCCCTCAAGTGCAAAACTGAGTGACTCAGTAATTTCCAATTTGATGGGTATTGCAATTTCTCTTATAGCAAAATTGACTTTTATCACTTGATGTTGGTTGGGTGTACAGGTTTATCATTAACATTTAAATGTATACTATAAAACAACTAAATTTTAATTGGAATAATAACTTTTGTTTGTATTGCCAATAACATGCTTTTTATTCCCTAAATATTTAGGTAATTTCTTTTTCCAGATAAATGTAGGAGAAAAGTAATGGCAGTCCATGATAAAGAGGATCATACAATAAAGAAGGAATCCCGGTAGGGACTTCGGATTTTTCATGTGAGGAAGCCTTCCAGCTGGCTTGCGGTAGGTCGGTGGTTCTACCCGGGTACCTTTGTGTACTCGGGATCTTCCTCCACCTGTAATTAGCTGGACGTCGCTATATGATTGAAATACTATCGCAGTGACGGTAAACCCCAATACAACAACAACAATAAAGAAGGATTACCCAAAGAGGCATGCATGTATTTTCTGTGGAAAACTATTTTCCAAAGTAGTTTGTCATATGTGCAGTAAAACGCATAGTGCTGAAGAAGCAATAGCACGTCTGCCACCTCCATCTAAGAAAGGATCAGCACCTCAGGCAAAACAGGAACATGTATTGGATGCTTTGAGAAATGACGATTTCATTTATATCATTGACATTCTGAAGTATGGAAACACAACCTCAGAGGGAGTTCAGAGTACAGAAGACTATTTACCTTGTGAATTTTGTTTAAGGTTTATAGATTTGCGGTCTGTGCTTTAAAATGCCTATCATATCTCTGGTTGCCTTTGTGTTAAAGCTGTTTTTTTTTTTGTTTTTTTTTGTTTTGTTTTTTTTTTCCAAGGAAAAAAGGTTGAGGTATTGTCATCACTCTGATGTTGTCGGCGGCGTTTTCGCCATCATTGTCGTTCACGTTGTTATGAACAACTTTAACCTAGGCCATAACTTCTAAGCCATTAACCTTCTGTCATCAAAATACTTATATTTGTTCACAATTACAATGGGTTACTTTCCCACCAAGGCCCATAACCTTTAGGTACACTTTAATTATATTTATCTCCCCTTATTCAATACAGTGAAAAACTTTCACCTTGGCATACTTCTAAACAATTAAACCCTCTGTAATCAAACTTGAAATATTTGTTCACTTTCTCAAGGGCTACATTCCAATCAAGGGCCATAAACTCTATGGTCCATTTTGATGAAAGTTATGTCCCTAATTGTTTAAAATATACTGACACACTTTAATCTTAGCCATAACTTATAAACTGTTTAACTGTCTTTCATCAAACTTAACATGCTAGTTCATTTTTACAAGGGCATCATACTCATCAAGGGCTCTTAGGCCCATTTTGACCTAATTTATCTTCCCCTAAAAACAACAACAACAGCAGATGAATGTTGGTTTTCGTTTGCAGTGCTCTTGCCCATGAAGATGACTTCGCATCTTTATGAAACATGGCATTGCATGATTTTTTTTTCACAGTATATGAATTTCATGGATCATATCTATATTTCATGGTTGGATGAGCATGGTAAAATTGGTCCTATATTTGGTTCTGACCAACGTATACCTGTGTGGCGTTAGAATCGCAGAGACATTTTTTCTCTGTCCAAATGATCAGTGTAGGTCATATTGCACATTTTCAGATCAGCCATGACACATTCAGACAAGTTTTCATGGGTCTACCACGCCCTCTACATGGCTGTAAGTTTAATGAAAGTTTAATGTAAAGGCAGTTTGTTGTATCATGTTTTTGATATATGATATACATTTTTGCAACAGTCCTCGTAAAAATATGTATGCCTGAAAGCGACTTTGATTCATCAAGGTTATGCTGAACTTTTATCATTTTCATTTCTTACTTTGTTTAATTTGAATGTTTTTAATACATAATTCATAAAATTTAGGGTTTCCTTTGACATTTTACAGCAAAATAAATTTGAATTAAAAAAATAAAACTAAAATCTGTGGTAACCTGCTGAAACGTCTTGAAATTGTTGCCCATTTGATAATTGAATAGGTCATTTTCATTCATTAACTAAATATTCTGTTTAGCACCCCTGCACGTGCTATAAACTTTAGTAAGTTCTACCTGATAAGAAAGTGTAATTTTAGGTGACTCAACTCAAAAATTGTGTCTTTACTCTGCGACTTGCTTAATACTTTGATAGTTTGTTTGTAGTATCACCTCTAGTTAACCTCTATGAATTTATATTTTTTCATAGCAGTGAATTCATTTTCACTTTTCCCTGATACTTCTTGCTCAGTTATATAGTTATTGCTTTTCAATTATTCATGGTCCCTAGGTTGCAAACATGTACTAGGCTAGGATAAAGTGCCTTGACCAAGGGCACTTCACCATGACCATTGAATGTGGGGATAGAACCCTTTAACCACTTGGTCACCGAGGATCCTAACCATTTTTTTGTAATATTACTCATACTTTAAAAAAATCTTCCCCAATTTGCTTAAAAAGACATCTGAAACCACTGAATATAAATTGATGAAACTTGGCACAAATGATCCTTGGGTAGCCCTTTACAAAAGTTGCTGAAATGAACTTGATCCATGTGTAGACTCAGGTTGCCATGGCAACCAACACATTCTTTTCGAAAAACTTAAGAATCATCTCCTCTGAAACAAATTGCCAGAAATTAATTTCATTTGCCACAAATGGTCACCTCATGGCCCTCTACAATAATTTGCTAAAATCAAATTGATCCCTTGAAAAATGAGGCCTCAAAGGAACTGGCCAATTTGCTTATATAATCTTAAAAGTTTTTATCTGAAGTTTGAATCAGGTTGATGCTGAAGGTAACCAAGTAAAATCAAGTGACTTGAATTATTTTGATCAGGCTTATGGTATTCTGACGAACATTTTAAGGCCATTATTATTAGTTTAATAATATTTTATTTCATATATATGTGAAATGGGGTTGGGCCACAAGTTCATACAACTTAGAATCGGTCCTACATACAATTGTAAACAATGGCATATAAATGGTCATGAAAATACATAATGGAAAATATAGTCATAGAAAAAAGAAAAAAAAATAGAGAGAGAGAGACTCGTTAAGGTGGATCCTTATAATCTAATTACATTATTTAGTTACAACATATCAGGCATTTAACCCCTAATCCTGATATAGGCATTCACACACATATATGTAATTAAATATACATACATGTACATATATACACACAGGATTTTTATTCAGATCAATGTTATATTACTGTAACATTTCTGTAAGTATATGTATGCCATTATTATTGCTTAACCCTATTTCGCCAGTGGAGCTTGTGTCTCTTGTTTGGATAGCTTTCATCTTGAAATAATTTGTATTCATTTGTATTTAGTTAATGGCACAAGATTTTAACTGATATTTTGATCATGTTATATATAACCCAATAGTAGCATTATGCAACTCAATTGTTAAATGTTCATTCAAGAATGGTTTACGATTAATGGTAATTTTTGTGATAAAAGTTTTAAATAAATAGAGTTCTTAATAATTTCTGACTTGTACAAATGCATAATATTCCGTTTCCTTTTTATATGCCAGTCTAAGGGAAACACCTGCAGCAGTAAGCGGTGTCCACATATGTTGCCCGCTTCTTCAAACATGGTTTTTAAAGTGTTTAACCATTACATCTTGGCCAAATTTGATAGTCAGCCAGACTGACCAAGCTACTCCGGAGTTATGGCACTTGGATATGTGAAATCTACATCTGATCACTCATGAGCATAATATTAAGGATAAGTAAAATAGCCATCAAGATCACCTCGTGAAGATTTAATTATTTAGAAGACCAGTTATGGTATTGTTTAAGTTTTGCAAAATTGACACTATCGGCTTTCACCGTCCCCGGGGGCTAAAAAGGTGAAATACCCAACTCTGGGGGCGGGGGGTAGTTTATTCTAACCCTAGGGGCAACATTCCGAAATTGTAAAAATGATACTGGTATTGCCCTTGCTTTGGGAATTAGCATATATGGGTAGTTTCAAGAATGGTTGGCTTGGTGTCAGGATAATGTGACTGGGGGTAGTATCATGCCACATGTCTTCGGAGTGATACTGCAGTGTGGCAGCACTATTTCTAATTATATTTATAATTATATTTAGTTAAATATTGACCTGAAATACTGTCGTTTGGCTGTTAAACCAACCAACAAACAAACACTGTCGGCTGTCAAAATAACCAGCCAGATTCACCCACACACTGGGAAGTTATGTCCCTTTTAAAACTTGGCCACGTTAGCCTTGTTCCTGTATAGTGTCATGTAAGCAGAATCTCGTGAACACAACTATATGTACATGAATTTAAATCTATCTGTAGATTTGCATTAAGAAAAGTCCCATTTCCGAACAACCACAGACACTTCGACCAGATGCAATTATTCTTCCACCTTGTTTACTAAGGTATAACATATTAAACATATAGAATGAGATAAAATTTATGTCAGCGGGTCACATAACAGCCAATATATATAACCAGCTCCAAGATGGAAACAAATAATAGTTTCGCCTCGGTAGCAGGAGGTCCATAGATTCTGTCCCCGACCGCGACATACCAAAGTCATACAAATAGTATAGGTCCCTTGCTTTGCGCTCAGCATATAAGGGTAGTTCCAGGACTGGTTTGCCCGGTGACCGGTGTGATATCATGCCACATGTCTACGGCGTGATACTTCAATGTGGCAGCACTATATCTGTCTCAAGAAGACATCGTCTCCAAATGACTGAAATACTGTCAATGGGACGTTAAACCCAACAAACAAACAATACATTGAGACAAATTCTTTGAGTTTAGTAAAGTATATACATGTATTTGTGTAGATTGCAATGCAAGATATCCAGTCTACCTGATTATATTTAATACGATAGATATATTGATCTAACATTGGAAAATACTAATAAGCACAGTGAGTGTATTAAAACGAATAAACAGAGACCACATGATCGCTCATGGTAGGTGTTTTGCAAGCACTCTTTCAATAGTTTAGGAGACCAAGATGTAGAAATAGAAAATAGACATTTTCTAATGAGAAGAGAAATGTGTTTTGTAAACTATCTCTTTTGTAGTTCAAATGATTGTCTTTGTTAATCTATGTTTGACACATAAATCAATGAATATTTTGAGAATGTTCCGGTCTTGTTGATGCCCCTGTCACACTCTGACGTATGACAGGAACGTATGAGTTACGCACAACCTTAAAGAGTATGAACTGAAATTTTCGAGGATTGTCTTTGATGTACGTATGAGTAGCGTATCAACAGCGTACAGGCAGCACATGAGAAACGTATGCGAACGTATGTCAGTGTAAGTCACCGCCAGTGTATCGTATGAGCAGCGTCCCCAGGTTTCACGTCTTTTTGAAAACATGTTGATCTTATCATATCGTACTGGTGTCTCCACCCTGTCCCTCCTAAGGCCAACTACAACTGATAAATGAGTGAAAATGAGACCATATACTATTATACAAGTATATAAGTCACTTGTGTTTGTTAGTGTCGCAAAATACAATGCACGTTTATCGATACCGATTTTTTTTAAAAAAAGTAAAGTACAGCGACCCTGACATTGCTCGATTGTCGGATGTTGTTTGTTTGTTGTCTTTTATGTCCCACCGACAGTATTTCAGTCATTGGAGACAATGTCTATATCGGATATTGAAAGTAGTATGCTTCTGATGGTCAACAAATAAATAACAAATATAACAAGGAAATGCGGCCAGTGAAACAAAATAATCATATGCTTGGTACCGACTCTAAATTGAATCACAGGAGACCTCAGTAATGTTCATAAGGTGACGCGGCTAGCCCCTTAGCACCCACCCCACCTCTATGGACATTACTAACACCATTACTGACTCGATATATTAATATATTTCCGTATAGTACCAAAATTATAATTAAAAGTTTTCAAAAACGCTGGCAATACGCGTGAAAAAGGTTTTCCATGAAAAATCTTCTCTTCCGAAACAACTCCATGGATTTTGAGTTTACCGTCGCTTCGACAGTATTTCAGTCATATTGCGACGTCCAGCTAATTACAGATGGAGGAAGACCCCGAATACACGGAGGCATCTGGGTAGAACCACCGACATACCGCAAACCAGCTGGAAGGCTTCCTCACATGAAAATCCGAATGACCCTGCCGGGATTCGAACCCAGCGGTGAGGGGCTCAGTGAGTGTTAAAGTCAGCGACTTTACCCTCTTGGCCACGGAGGCCCCTTAACACATTTAATTAATGATCTTATGTTAATTCTTACTTTTTTTAATTTTATAAAGAACTTTGGTTGCCATGGCCAAGGCATACTTTAAAAGCGTTTTCTCAGAAACATACAGACCTATATTTAATAATTGGTATATAGCTCAGATCATGGTGCCTCAACACTGTTAACAAATATGTGCATCAGGGTTTACATGAGGCCACACCCAGATTTTGTATGGAACTATATTTCGAAAACGAAAAATCTTTACTGCTGAAACCATTGGTTGGATAATGAAGAAGGCAAAACTTTAAAATGCCCTTTCCTCAGAAACAGACCTACAGCTTTGATATTTGGTATATAGTATCTTCTCACGGTTCCCCAACACTATCAATAAATATTGCATCAGTGATGAAAAAAAGGATCATTTTCTATAAGAGAACAAATGTTCAATTTTCCATGTTTTCATTTTTTTTAAAACTTTTTCATATGCAGCCAAAATGTTTGTTTATCACTTGTGAGTGAAATGAATCATACTATCAAAATAGACTATTCAGCCTTTTACAACAAATCTAATTAAGGTGAGCGATTTAAGGTCATCTTTGCCCTCTTGTTTTATTATCTCACGGGAATGGTTACCGGTCAACATTTCGTTCCCTGTTATGCCACAAAATTACATTGTAATCTATGAGGGATAAACATGTATGTATCGGCAAAGGTATTTGATAATATTTATCGTTATTTTCCCCTTGATCAAGTCAACGATTCGACAAAATGACACAAAAACAGCAACTAACTTTTACCATTGTACCAAAAAGTTAGCAACTTAAATTTTATATTAGGTATACAAGGGGAGGATGCCGGGTTGGAGTAAAAAATAAACTTCACGTCGAAAACCTTGCGATTTACAAGCAAATATAATGAATTTCAACGTTTCAAACAAGAAAGAAATTTACTTTCCGATACTTGGTCCCACCATGTGATCAGAAAAGCAATCTTCTTACTTTTTTTTTTAGAAAAATGCGTGCACATTTTTCTTAGATGAGAATGAATTACAGGGATATTTGCGACTCAATTACAGTCCCATTACATTCTCTGAAAAAAAAAAAAACAAAAAAACAAAAAAAAAAAACGTCACTCTTACAATTGTATAAGTACTAGTAGTAACGATAATCTGACAGCCAATCTGAAATTAGTTTGGGATAGCGACAAAAATCCTCAGTTTGAAATGATGAGCGAGCTGATTGCTAAAAAATCCAATGAACTGTTTAATCACGAGACTGATGATGTGGAAGGAAATTTCGTACGCTCTATATAGGGAAAAAGTTACGAAGTATTTAGAAAGAAAAGAAAAAGGGGAAATAATTTAAAATAGATTAATCAATGGTTTGAAAGAATATTGAAAATACGTTAAATATCCTTTTAAACAAGCAAGAAACATAGTTAAAAAAAAGAATGAAATAAACAGACATGCATGTTTTTTTAGGAGCGTTTGAAAATTTTTCAAAAACAACAACAAAAAAAAAAAAACAAGTGAGTTTTATGAATGATGCGATTAACTTCATTATAGATGAGTAATTTGGCGATAGGAACAACGAAATGGATTTCATTTCTGATCAAAATAGAGCAAAGTACATCAAATAATGAAATTAACCGGGGTTATGAGTTAAAAAAGTTTCCAGGAAATAATGACATAATAACAAATATTCTCATAGGCTCCTATGATAGTCCGTTTCCAACAACATTATATAATACAATGATTGAAACGGAGTGTCCCCCACGGCATGGAGAGTAGGCACAATAATACCGACCTTTATTACCCAAAACCTTATAAATCTATGACTGTATCCTTAATCTCTGTTCACTCATAAAAATACACAAATAAATAAATAAATAAATAATAAATAAATGCAGAGCGTTCTCTGTCTCGACTTCATTCTTTGGGGCCCAAAGGGAAAAGGGTAATGTAATCAGTTCTGTGATATCAGTGACCCCGGACTTTGGTTTTGCTACTTGAAACTAAAACCGATCGATAGGTGCATAAGTCCAAGAATACCTAACGAGGGTCTTGTGGTGCAGCGGAGAAAATAAAGGTAAACCGCAGATATCACAATAAAAGAAATTTTTTTATTTGTAATTGTTAAAGCAATGATATTGCATTTCTTTATAATTTCTTTACGTCTTTTTTTCCAAATGAAATATTAAACACATTTATTTGCAAATGCTCTCAATCTTTATATTTTAAATCCACGCAATAATATAATTCTTATCCTGAACGTTTTATTCATTTAATTAAGACATATCTAAACATCAAATTATCTGTCTTCCATACCATTTTATCTCACATGAGATACAGTGGAGACATTACCCTCCCAGGATTGTGGGGGGAGGTCCCGACAAAATTGTCTCTCTTGTCCCCATTAAGTAAATATCTTTATTAGTCCCTTGATCATTTCATCTCGTGTCTCAGGATTGTGGGGGCATGTCCGACAAAAGGGTCTCTCTTGTCCCCCTTTTTTTCAATATCTCTTGTCCCTTGATCATTTCATCTCTCATCCCCGGGTTGTGGGGACATGTCCCGACAAAAACGTCTCTCCAAGTTGTCCCCATTTAAGTACTATCTCTTGTCCCTGGATCATTTTTTCTCTCGTCCCACATAGTCTCTCAGTTGAAACTTAAAGCTGAAGGTATTGTCTTAACTGGCCGTTTATGATACAGGGGAGGTAAGAAGGTAGAAATAAGTCAAGAGAAGTTGTCTTTAAAAAGCAGTAGAAACGGGAATCCCCAGATACCAGGATACGGTGTACTGTCCCCATTTCCCAACGGTCAAAACATCCAGAGAGAGAGAGAGGAGAGATGGCTGTATTGAATGAATGTTTGTTTATATTTTGTACATTTGTGGGAATCCAATTAAAAGTAAAACCTGTGAACAAATGCCACTCAAGGGAAACTAAAAGTTAGCCTTAAATTGGAGATAGCTGATTTCTTGGAATCCCCTCACTGGCTTTTGTTAATTTTTGACTTCTAATACATGAAGTGTTTATCTAGGGATAATATTCGTTGATATGTTCAAACACGAAATCCGCGTACTGTGATATCATTAATTTTCGTGGGGGCACTAATTTTCGTCGATTTTGCGGAGGGTTTTATCCACAAATATAAATCCACGCCAAACTGTTTTTTTTATAGGCCTCATGTTTTCTAGAACATAGATCCCCAAATAAATATACCCACGAAATTCCTTAGGGTATATTATCAACGAAATTAAATGTCACCGAAATTAATGATTTTACATTATATATGTCCCACGAATATCAAGATTATACAGTTTGATTTATGAAACATTTAAAATCGTGTTTGTGTGTACTTTGTTGAAACAAATTTCTATAGTTTTACATCTGCTGTAACCGTCTATAATCGGTTTTATGTATATATAAATAAAGGGAAACGCTTATGAGCATCGTTTTTTTTTTTTGCATGTTTCAATCCCGTATATATTGTAACAAGTCAAGCCTTCAAATGTCGGGTAAGTGTCAGTAGAAT
>CM037783.1:18535537-18573005 GCA_021229015.1 Solen grandis | reverse complement strand
TTGTAAGGGTTTTTGGGGTTTTAAGTCTTAATTTAAGTGTTTTCCGAAAACACGTTCGTATATATTTCCAAATTGGCCCCTATAACATAGATTAAAAAACGGGGTCTTCAAGTCTGCCGATTTTGATAAACGTGGGTCTTTATTGCTTTTTAACTCTGCCATGTGTATATGTCATTTTTTTTTTCATTGCAAAGGTTTCATATTTTTTTTTACTAAATATCATACATCTTGATTTGGGTAAAACATACGTTTTGCCAAAAAACGCAGGGGGGCACACTATTTTGGGTCTCAAGTAACAACGTCTTAACATGACTGACAACGGGCCGTGGGACCCAACAAAAAAACCCTAGCTCTATATTTTTTGATATAAACCCCCGAGTTTTAAGCACATTAAGCTCAATTTTGTATAAAATTAAACAGTTTTTATTTTACCCTGGCTTTCCCAAAACTTTTTGATTCGCAAAGAAAAAAAAACAAGGTGATTGAGACAGGCGTGAAAGAATTGGGGTTAAATCATACATTGCTTACAGAAATAAAAACGTGAAAAGGGAGGCAATAGTTTACTTCGAAATACATTCAGAAATTTTATCGACAATTAAAGGCTCCCCGACAGACGCATTCGATTGCAAACGCAAATATTAAATAAGACTTGCTTCCCAAAAAATTGAAAAATGACAAAGTATTTAAATTTATTGAAAGGAAAAATACGTCGAAAGCTAAATGAAAAATCGAAATCAGCAATAAAGTTGGATTATTTTTTTTCGAGTCGAATTTTAATAGAATTTCAAAAGCTGTATTTTTATAGATTTACTTGTTGCGGGGGGCATCCCCCAAAGTTTCAGCCACTTTCGATACCCCAGACAAATAGCCCTCATAACCCAACTGTCCCCTTTTCCCAATTGAAAAAGAAAAAAACAATTGAAGAGAAAAATTTTTGGAATTTTGGGCAATCGGGGTTGTTTTTTTTGTGTTTGTTATCTTTGACATGTTAGATAATTACCACAACAAAATTACCCCAAGTTATGGGCCCTTACATTTTAAACCCCCAAACTTAAGTAAATAAAAGCACCCGATATGTTTCCGGGAAACAATGACGTAACATATTCGATACTCAATCATTTCCCAAATTACACCAGAGTTATACACATAAACATCATTGCGATATAAATAATAAAATTTTAAACACTCCCTCATAAAAAGCATTTAAAGTTATTTTCTTTTTTTTCTATTATCTCATCAAAAAAATTTTTCTTCCCCATGCCTGGGGACCAAGATAAATAAAAAAAAGGGTCTTTTTTTTTTTTCAGCTTATTGTCCCTGCCATAGGAACAGGAGTCGGGGGGTCTATCCCACTGACTTTCCTTACAAAATATATAAAAAAAACAATTTTACAAATTAAAAAAAATATGTAAATTTATAATAAATTAATAATTTTATCATAATTTGAAAATAACATCATTTAAAGATTTTTATGCAACTGTTTTTTTGATTTTTCTTTCACTACTCCAAATTTCTCGTTCTTCACGAACGCATCTAAAAACCACAATTTTTTTTAAAAATTATCACAAGATGTACGCGCTCAATAATTGTCAAATTTTTTGTTTTCTTTTCTCATCTCGTTTTTACCCAAAACAATCATGTTTTTAAGTCTGGTTCGAAAAATAATTGGAAGGACTTTTTTTGTCAAAATAAATGAAATACCTAATGCAAAATCATACCATCATCCAAACTCGTATATCACCTTTTTTATAATTTAAAAAAAGTTGATATATTCCATTTTTTAAAGCCTTTTGGGTTTTAGGGGGTTTGTACATTTAAAAATATCTCCCTTTTATAACCACCCCCTAACTATTACGTTTACTTTGCAATCACTGAATGGATGTGAAACAGAATAATTGGGATTGCCAGGGTTTAGTAACCATATATTGTTGAAAAAGAGACGGCTATAATTTGAAAGGAAAAATGGTTATATGCAAACAATCCCACCCCTCTTGAGACTATTTAAGTGATTATATTTGACAATTCCAAAGAACAAAGTTGTTGGGCATGTTTCCTATTCATACTTTTTCCCTTTTATATGTTTTTGAAATGACTACTGAGGTGGGTGCACTTTTCACGGTTACAATCACGAATAATATTCCATATATGTTAAAAAAGCAAGTTTACTATTTTTTTTTTCAAAAAAAAAAGAAACACCCCGGGCAAATTTAAAATATTTGTAAATTTTTAAAGTTCGAATCGATACCACGCTAAATGAGACTGGAAGTATGAAAACCCCCCATTTCATTTATCTGGCGCCAACCGCTTTAAATATTCAAGACTTTAAAAAAAAAATTAAAAAGACAAATTGCTGCTATACACCATTTAAAAACCAGGCGGTCTATTCCTGCGCACCGGGATCCCTTGTTCCCATCTGTCTCTGTGTGTAGGTTCCCCTTTTTTTAAGGTCTAAGGGGGGAAACCCCTACAAAAAAGCCCCAACAGAACCGAAGTCAGAATTATTTTCCTTAAAGGCTTTCTTTGTCAAAAATCCACAACATGCAAAATACGCATGACGCAAACGCAAACAACAATAGCAACAAAACTATAAACAAACATGTTTAAATTTCAGCGTTTTTATGACTTTGATTCTTTTTCCTTTTTTGAATTCAACATCGACACTGCAGTTGTACTGGTCTAATTTGCGAATACGACACTTAAATCTGCCCCACCAACCGTTTTCGTCATGATATTTTGTATTTTACCAATTTTTTCAATTATGCCAAAACCAAAAACCTGACATTTTTTGCATTTTTTTCCCCGTCTTTCCCTTGTTAGATTTGTTTGCCCTTTTTTTTTTTCAATTTTTTATGTCAGGGGTCTACACTGTTTTTCTCAAAACTTTGGGTTTGAAAACCCCCCAACAAACAACCCTTCCCCCTCAAAGACTTTTCGGTTTTCCCGGGGTTTTTCCCCCTACCCCGGGGCCCCCTGCGGTAGTAAAATACATATTCTTTTAAAGCGGGGGCTTTTTAAAAAAAAGGGTAAAATTCGAACTTTACTTAATGCTGCAATAAAAGGACTCAATCGGGGGGTGCCGGCCAAGTTTTGGCCCCTGGTTTTTACAAAAAGGCCCCCCGGATAAAAGCTGTGTTTTTGGATTGATTTGCGGGGGCAAGCGACAACGTCCCTTTTACATTTTTTTCTGGACCCGTTCACCTAAACTCTTTTGGGGAAACGGATTTTTTTTTCATACTTGAAAAAAGGGCAACACTAAAATCTTGATGAACAAGGTTTCCCCCATTTTTTCCGTATTGGGGGGAAAAGGTTGCCGCTTTTCCGGGGCACCTGCCAAAATTTTTTATGCTAAATCGGGCCCCAAATTTTAAGGGGGTTTTTCCCCGCTCCTTTTTTGGGGGTTTGGGCCGAAACTCTATCATTTCATGTTCCCCTTGAGAGCTTTTTTTTTTATTTTGTTTTTAAATTTTAAAGAATTTTAAGAAAAAATAAATTCTTTTTCAGGGGAAAAATTTTTTAGCGTGTTTGATAAAATTTAAAAAAGATAAAAAAACTTTTTAAACAATTAAAACAACCCATAAACATTATGACCTTAAAACAAAATTTACGTGCTTGCACGTCGAAGGAAATATCCAAAAATCAAAGGGGGAGGTAAATTTGTAATTGGTTTTGGGTTTTTTTCACCATAAAAACTAAAATTCGAAAACTTTTTTGCTTAATTTTTTCAACTCTTAGACTACTCCGGCTTCGGGGAAATGTCGGGTATGACAGTCAATAGTTTTGGGTTTTTTTTTAATTCTAAGAGCAAACACCTTTCTTTTTGGGGGTTTTAAAAAAACCGTTAGTTTTGCATCAGACTTAAGAAAAAGCTATGTTTCACCGTTTTGATGGGGGGAAAAAAAAATGACTATCTATTTTGGGGTTTATCTTTAAAAGGGGTCCAACCGTTTTTTTAAACCCCACCTTGTGAATTGACATACGACACTTCTGTCGCCATAACATCCCCAAAAAGCCTCAAGATACATTTAGCAAGCTGCATCGAATCTTTATAAAACCCCCAAATTTTTGCACCTTTACACTTTCCCCTTCCCCCACCTTTTATTTAAAAAATGTCATGAAGTTGCTGCTTTGTCAAGTTTTTGCTTAATCAGAATGTGTGGCTTTTTGTAAAAAGGGGGTGTGAATCCTATAAAAAGTTTGGGCCCCCCCAAACCATGCATTAAAATTTTTAAATGCCTCCATATATTTAAAACCCCAGATTTGATTTTAAAACCCCCCGGGGGGCCATCACAAAAAAAAAAAAAAAAAAAAAAAAAAAAAAAGGGACCGGGGTTTTTGGGAAAAATGCTACAAAGTCCGTTTGCAAATTTTAAAAGGGGATCACTTTTTTTAAATTTTTTTGACAAGGCGCCTGTTTTGGCGGGGTAAAACCCCGGGGAATTTTTTATTAAAGCCCAAATTCACAAACCCTTTTCTCGTTCGTAGAAATAGGGAAAGAAAAATTTTATTCTCGAAAAAACATAATGGGGGGTAGGCTTCAAGCTTTCTTTCCCCAAAAAAAGGGGTGGCTAGCTACATTCCGTCTAGGTTAAGCTTTTCCGTATAAAAATTATTTTTTGAAAAATATAAGATTGTCTTTTATTTGAGTATAAAAAAAAACCCCCCAAAAGTTTAAAAACCCCTCCATAAATCATTGGGGCTAGAAAAAAACCCCAAAATTTAAATTTTTTAAAATAAGGAAAGGGAAAATTTTTAAAGGGGGAAAATATGGTTACTTTTTAAAAAAATTCAATTAAAACCCCAAAAAAAATCTTTTTTCAAAACCCTGGAGGCTTTAAATTTCCCTTTTGGTGTATTTTTTCCCAAACCAAGTTCTTTTTTTGGGGGATTTATTGATAAGGGTGGGAACTGAATAAAAAAAAAACATTAAATGAAACGGGGGAAAATTTATTTAAAGTTTTCTACATTATAAACCCCGTTCATTCATTCCCTTTTTTTTTTTTTACTTTATTTATTTTTTCTTTTACTTTAAAAGGGAACTTTTAAATCTGATAAAAAATTTTATTTTTTGGGGGCCCCGCATTCCACAAAAAATACGTAACGCTATGTAAAAAAAGTATTTGGGTAAACTTGCATCAGTTTTTTTTCTTGTTGAAAAAAAGAAAACATTTAATTCCATTAATTTCTTTTATTTTTTAAAGGCAATGTGTTTAATGTATGTCACGGGGTAAAAAAAAATTAAATTTTTTTCGAAAAAAAAGAAGGTCAAATTTTTTAAACCTAGGTGAAATCATTAATTTCGTGGAAAAAAAATTTTTTCGTCGATTGGGGTGTATTTTTATCCCCGGACTTTTTTCCCCACAAAACTTTTTTTTATTAGATTCCTTTTTTTAAAATATAGATAAACAAAAAAAGTGCCAAAATTCCCTTAATAAAAAATAAAAAAAAATTTTTAAGCCCAACAAAAATTTATTTTTTTACATTTAATTTTAAAAATTTTAATGTAATCTAAGGAAATTTTTTGGTGATCCCAAAGGGTTTAAATTTTATTATAGAATAAAAATGAAATTTAAATCGTTCTTAAAGCCCCAAAATTTATAGTTTTTCCCTAAACCCTTTTAATGCACTTACAACATGGGAAAATTAGTTTTTTTTCCACTAAAAGACCTTGGAAATGAATTTAGGGAGAGTTCATAAAAAAAAAAAAAGAAATTGTGCTTCTTTTTCTAATTTAGCTAAAAACCCTGACAGCAAAAAAAATTAACATAAAAGGGTTTTTTTTTTAGAATTTCCCAGGGATTTTTTCCCCTATCTTCTTCCCCCCCCGGTATCAGAAATTTATTCATTTTTAAAAAAAGCCCATAAACTTCTGAAAACCCATGAAAACCAGACTTCCGGGGGTTTTTTATAACAGGTGTTTCGAAGAAGCCCCCCATCTTTCTCACTTTTTGTCCTGTAAAAACAACAAAAATTTCCGGGGAAATTTCATCTGGGGGTTTAAAATTAAACTTAAAAGGGGTTAATCAAATTTCTTTTAAAATTTTTTGGGAAAAATTAAAAAATTTTTTAAAAAAAAATTTCCCAGCAAAAACCCGCACCCCGGCTTTAAATAGTCCCACAAAAGCCGATTTTTAAATTAGGGGTTTTTTTAAATAAAAACCTTTTAAAAGTTTTTTTTTGATTCTTTTTTCAACCGTTTTAATGGGTTTTTTATTTCATTTGACGAGATATTAAAAAAGAAAGTTTTTATCTAAAAAAAAACAAATGCAATAGATTGCACACTATATTTTCCCGGGGGTAAAAATTTTTGCCGGGGCCGGGGGGCGGGGGGTCAGGGGGGGCACCCAAACCCCAAAAACCCCCGCATATATCCCCGGGGAAATTTCCCGGACGGGGGGGCCCAGGGCAGGAAAATTGAATTTTTGTTCATGCCACTTTTTCCCGTGAAAACGCAGGTGGCAGATCTAAAATCCCGTCCACAGCATCGCCCCCAAAAAGACTGAAAAAATTCGACGGGACGTTAAAAAAATCAATTGTGTTTAAATTTGGGGAAATTTTAAAATAATCATTTAAATTTTAAAAATTTTTAAAAACACATTATTTTTAAAAAAAAAATGTTTTCGTTTTTTTTTTGATTTCGTTGTCCCATTATTTTTTTTGGGGGCCCCTGGGCGAGCGGTTACAGGGGTAAAAAATCTCTCAGACCCTCACCGCTGTGGGTTTGGTTTTTTTTATGTGAGGAAACCCTTCCCCGCTGGCTTGGGGGAGGTCGAGGGGGTTTTAAACCCCGGGGATTTTTGTTACCGGGGTCTTCCCCAACCCTTTAAATTGCTAGACGTCGCTATTATTGAAATTTTTAAAACAGGAGGGGTTTAAACCCCAATACAAAAAAACAAAATTTTTTTTTTTTTAAAAAATTTACAAATAAAAAAACTGTAAAAAATTTTCGGTTTTTATCTACAATTTTGATCCCCTTTTAATTAAAAACTTTAAATATTTTTTTACATGGGGTTTTATTTAAAAAATTTTTTAAAAAGGGTCTGACATAAAAAATTTTTATTAAAATTGCAAAAAAAAATCGTTTTTTTTTTTAAAAAAAAACCTTTTTTTTTAAAGGGGGCCCCTGGCGAGTGGGGTTTAAAAATATTAAACGACCATGGGCGATTATAAAATTTAAATTTTAAACATGGTATATGTTTCCCTTTTGTTTGGGGATTTTACCCCCCGGGGGGTTTTTTGGGAAAAGGTTGGGCCCCCCATTTTTGTTTTTCGTCCGTACAGGGGGAAAAAGGGGAAAAATTGCATGAGGAAGCACAAAATTTTTTCATTTACAAATATTTTTTTAAAAAAAATTTTAAAAACTGTCATTTCGTAAAATCCATAAAAAAAGCTAAAATACCAACAACAATAACAAACCTTACAACTCAAACAAAGTCGCTAAGCATGGTTGGATTTGTACTTTGCGACCTTGTAGACAATGTACAATGCCACTGGATCGCAACGTGTTAAGTTAAATTGTACAATGTCATTGGATCGACCTCTTTAATATAAAGTTAAATTCATCATTTTAGTACTTAAGTGCCGTAAATTTACTGTAAAATGGTATTTCACAGGCAACGATTCGTTCTTTGCCAACACAAGCAGAAAATGCGTTTAATGTTTTTTTTTTTACGAACTTATTTTCTAGGAGTGGGTGACAATACAAAGTTTTGGAAAATTGTCGGAATGTAAAAAAAGGCCCCCATACCAAAAATCGGGGTGGGAAATGTGAACGACCCCGGTCCCCCCCTCTTTAAACCCTTTTTTTTTTGTCCGAAAAAAATTTGGTTTTTTCGTTCCCTTGCTCCCTTATTTCAGTGATTATTTTAATTATTTAAAAACTTTAAATTTAAGACCAAAAAACATTTCATTATAAATAGTATAGTATCCTTTTAAAGGATTTCACCTCCTTTTTATTTTGGGGCTTAAATGCGGGAAAAATTCACAGGCAAAAACCCCTATTTTAAAAGGGAATAGCCTTCCAAAAAGGAACACTTTTTGTTTACTGAAATTTTATTTTTGGTTATTTTTTTTTTTGATATTTCAAATCCTTTTTTACTTAGAAACCAAGGGTTTAAAAGATTGTAAATCAATTGATTTTAAAAAAAGGGAATAGAAACGATTTAAAAAACCCCCAAAATAGGGGATTTAATTAATATTATAAAAAAAACTGGGGAGATTAAAATTTTGAAATTTCAGCGCCCCTACTGTTTACAAAATTTTTTTTAGTTTAAAGAAATGAAACCCCAAAAACTTAAAACTTTAAATTTAAATTCCTTATTTTATTAAAGTCATTCTTTGAGTTAATTGCATAATATATTGAAGGGAATAACAAACCATGTAAATTTTTTTCAACAATTCGGGGGTTTTTAGTTTTCAAAGAAAAAGACAAATTTTAAAAAAAAGAATTCACTTTAGAATCCATGGTGCCTGGGTTAAAAAAACGTAAAGTAAATTTTAATCCCCTTTGTTTTTTTAATATTGCAGGCCAAATTTAAATCTTACTTAATAGGGTTTGTAATTCATTGGAAAGGGGAAAGCCCACAAAATCTAAAAGCCGGCATACAAATTAAAACTTCACAATAAAACTTTTAAAAGAAACCCCGGGGAAATTTTAAAAGGCAAATTGACATGTTAAAACAAAGCAAAATTTTTTTTTACCCCCCACTTAAATTTGTTGTCATAGTTAGCCCCCTGAAAACTAAAAAAAAAAGTGATTTCCCAATTTCCTACGGTAAATTTAGATTTTCAGAAATTTAATCAAATAAAATTACTTTCTACGGTTTTTTTCTTCGAAAAAAAATTTCGTTTTTATATTCATAAAATTATATTGTAAAAGCCATAAGTTTTTTCCAAGCTTCAATGTTAATTTAAAAAACAGTTTTTCCCCCTACATAAAAAAAAAACTGGGAAAAATCGTTAACTTTTTTTTTTTTGGTTCTTAAAAAACCCCAATTTCATAAAATATTTCCACCATTTTTTAAGTTGGGAAAAGGTATTGGGGGGGTTTTCCCCTTTAAAAACCGACTGGACTTGTGATTTTTAAATCTTTTTTTTTGTTTTCCTTAGATTCGTTGTTTGTACATTAGGGACATTTGTGGGGGCATTTTTTTCGGGGTTCTGCAGTAAAAAATTTTTGGGCTAGAAAAAAAACGATTTTTTGGGGGTTTTAAATTTGGGGAAGAACTCCCGGGTAATAAAAAAAAATAGTGTTCCACGAAATTTGGTGATTTTACAGAAAAATTTATCGATAGAGCCTTTGGGGGGTGAACACGCAAAATTCCCTTAATTAAGATTTTGGGGAAAATTAATGGCCAATTTTTTCGTTTGTATTTTTTCTTAAATCATGATGTTCTTTTCTCAAATTTCGTTTGGGGTTTTTTTGGAAGTTTTATGTTTTTTTTTTTTTTATTTGATTGGAAAAAAATCGGCCAAAACCTTGGGGCAACAGGGCTAACAAAGGCAATCAGTTTGACATTTGTATTTTTGTAAACACTAGGGCAGTTTGTTATCAAACCGGATATTACAATGCCGCCTACCTTGTATAAAAAAATATCCCGCTTTTTTTTACGGTGTTTCTCGGGGGACAAAATTTTTTTTAAAGTAATCTGTTTTAACCCTTTTAATTTTTTTTTAAAAGAAATTGAAAATACATGCCATACGGGAATTGGGGGAAACGTATTTCAGACTGCTGACTCTTATCTTTGACGTTGCCTTTCCAATTTTTTAAGGGGCTTTGCCCCTGAACGGGAAAAAAAATTTTTTCGTGAAAACTTAAAAAATATTGAATGTCCCGTTACACCCCGGGTCCGAAATAAGGACGTCTTTGCCTTAATTAAAATTCACCAGAATTGTAGAAAAAAGCCTATGTAGGTCCTGAGTATTGATAAATTTACTAAGACTTGAATTTCTTTTTAACTTAAAAATAGAATGGTGACCCCCATTTTTTCCCAAATTTGTTTTTATTAATTTTCTAAATAAAATTTAAAAAATTTCAGGGGGTTTTTAAATTTCCTTTTTCTATTAAAAATATGTAAGGAGCGTAGATTTCATATAAATATTTTTTTAAAAAAAAGCTACTCAGGGGGTCTAATAATAAAGAATTTTTAAACCCCTTGGGAAAATTAAATAAAACATTAATTTTAAAAAAAAAGGGGGGAAAAGGGGGGGGGGGGGGGGGGGGGGGGGAAAAAAAAAAATTTTTTCATTAAAAATAAAATGATAGAAAAAACTTTAAAAAAAAAATTTCAAAAAAAGGGGAAAATTTTGGTGACAAAATTTTAAAAGAAAAATAATTTTGAGGTTTTAAAAATTTCTACCTCAAGGGGCCCTTTCCAAAAAATGCCCGGGGGTTTTTAGTTTCGACTTTTTTATGTTTTCATGTGACATACAGAGTTTTCTCAAAACTTTCTTTTCAACCAAGAAAATTGTAAAAAGACACATCTAATTTTTCTAGCTTTTTCATATTCCCTACGGTTATACTCGATCGAAAAATTACACGCGGCATATTACTTTGGGTATCAAACAAAAGTGTATTGAAATAACAAACCGAATCACCGATCCCCCCCGAATTTTGTCTCCTTGATTCAAAAATTTGATACTACTCTTTATTTTTCAAAACGAAAAAACATATCCCTTCAAACTTAATGTTTAATGTTTTTTTTTTTCAGTCTGAATTGTGCGACTAATGTCTTAGTTTCGCTTAATGTGCCAAGCCCCCGCCAGGTGCGGGGTCGTAACAGCATACGGTAAAGCCATTGCTTCGCGCCCCAAAAAAATTTTTAAGGTAGTTCCAGGAGGGGTTGGCCATTCGTAAGGGACTTGGTGTTGTATATCCACATTCTACGGCTTACCCAAAGGGAGCACTATATCTGTCTCAAAGTAGTAAATATAATATTTCCTAAATGAGAAATACGGGGGACTTTTAAACCCAAATTAAAAAAAAAAACAAACTTTTAAAAAATCATTCAATATTAAAAAGTTTTAAGTATACACGACATTTTAAAGACCGTAAAGGGACTGCAAAAAGGGGCCCTTAATGAAAGGTTCTTTTAATAATTTTTTTGGGGAAATCCGAAAACAATAAAAAATAAAAAACTGTAACAAATTTTTGTATCAAAAACGTTAATTTTTCAACAAAATACGATGAAAACACACAATGTTTTTTATTTTATCTATAAAATCTCATTTTTTTTTGTCAATCAAAGATCTTTTAGTTTTTTTTGGAATATACCTTGGTTTTGCTGGGGTTTGTTTTTGGGTTCGGGGGAAAAAAAAACATTTAAATCGAATTCATTATTTCGGAATTAAGAAAAATTTATTTAAAGGCTTTCTTTATGTCCTGTTTAACAAAATCCAAAACCCCGAAAAATTTTTTTAAACCTGCCCCTCCGAGTTCAAAAACGAAAAATAAATACTTTTTTTGTTTTCAATTTTTGAGTAGCATTGCACCGAAATTTTTTTTCCTTTTTCCAATTTTTTTTACCAAAACCGAACATTTGGGTTTTGGGGGGAGTTTTCACCTATTTATAATAAATTTGAAAGGCCAAACATTTTTTAAATTTAGTTGCAATGGTGCAGTCATGCTGGTCAAAACAAATTGGTTTCAGGGGACATTATGTCGCCCCCTTTTGATCGGATAATTTTTGTTTTTTGATTTTAAAAAAAAGTACACTGCTCCAGGTACACAAAATTAAAAGGAACAAACACGGCTCAAAAAATTGTTTTTTTGCATAATTTTACGGGGGACGGGGTTTTTGGGGCCTTGCATAAAAAAAAAGTCGTTTTAAGGAAAAATTGATATAGTAAAAACTTCGGGGGGGTTTATAAGGGGCGTTTAAAAAAAAAATTTTATTACAGGGGGCCTTACGATGTTGACTGTACCTATTTTAAACACAAAAATAAAGTCTTAAAAAAAAATCCATATTCAAAAACTGTCACAATATCACCGATTACCGGAAGGAAAATCACAAAGTCAGTATCTTTTTTCCCCGTCGATTGTTTTAAGGGGAATCCACCATCACAAAAATTTAACCTTTTTTTCCCACAAATGTTAAAAAAAGAATTCTGCAAGAAACATCCCTACTTAGAGTTATTGGCTATGTCTTTTCCCAAACTTAAAGGGGTTTTTTACAAAACATTTTTCCACGATTACTTATGGACCGGGGTAAAAATTGTACGTAGCGACTGAAACCCTTTTTGGGAAAAAGGACCCCTTTTTTTTCAAATGGAAAACTTTAAGAACAAATAATTCATACGGCCCCCAAACTAAACTTCTTGGGCTAAAAAAACTTAAATATTATGGCGAATTTTTATTAGTCTTGTGTTTTTTTTTTTTTTAAAAAAATACCCAAATTTTTTTTTTTCTTAACAATTAATGTTGTTAAAAAGGTAAAAATTCTTTTCCCCATTTTTTGCTTTTTCTTAAAATAGAAAGGGGGAATGGGGTATCTCCCAAATTTAAAAATTTAAAATAATCATTCACTTTTATATTTTGGTGGAAGGGGGCCCCCCCTTTAGGAGTTCAATCCGCACGAGCTTTCTGACCCCAAATTTTTTCAAAAAACTTCAAAAGGTGTATTAATGCAGTAAAATGAAAAATTTTAAAATTAAAAAACGACGGGCCCCAAAATTTGGAACATCTGTAAAAGATATTACATACGATTGTCTATTTATTTTTGAATGGAAAAATTTTTTTCGTCGTTTAATTTGATTTAAAAACCCCCAATCTAAACCAAAAAACCTTTAAATTAAGTATAACTCAAAATATTGATTTTTTACAAAAAAGGGCGACTTTTAAAACAAGAAAAATATTTTCCGTTTAAACAATTTTCAAAAAAAAATATTTCCAAAAAGTTTCTTTAAATTTTTCTATTTTAAACGATTTAATCATGAAAAATACCCTTTTTTTTTTTTTTTTAATTTATTTCCCCTTTTTTAAAAAAAAATATTTTTGGGTTTTTAAAAATTTTTTTAAATTTAAAATTTCATAACCCCCAAAAGGGATATTTTCCAGAGGGTTTTAAAAATAAAAATCGGGGGGGGGAAGCGAAACTAGGTAGTGCTTTTTAAAAAATATATCATTAAACCCTTTTTTTTCGCTTCACCCTAGAAAAAAAAGTCTAATTACTAAATCTCCCTTTTTTCCCCACTGAAATTTTCATATGGGGGGGCGTTTTACCCAAATTAGCCAAAATTAGTTTTTTTTTTTTTTTTTGGTCAAAAAAAGGGGCAATTGCTTTTTAAATTTTTGGATTTTTTTGATAAATTGGGGGAATAAAACCCCCCTGTATTTTTTTTTTAAAATTTGTTTTTGCATGAAAATTCTCTGAAAGCCAAAAACTCGATACTTACATCAACCTGTCTTAACGGTTGTAAAATGAACAAGAAAAAACGGTCGCTTAACAAGGGGGCCCCAAAAAAGGGGTTTTTAAAAAAATGTTTTTCTAAATGAAAGGTTGACCGCTTAACCGGGGGCCCCCCCCTATAAAAAAATATTTGAGTAGGGTTTGGCATTATTGGCTTTTCCCCTTCTTATAATTAAAATAAAATTCTATAAATAGATGCGACGGGGCCCAAAATTAAAAGGGGAAAACCCCCCAAAATATAACTTTTTTATTCATTAATAAACAAAAATACTCTTATATTTTCCCAAAAGGGTCAATATGGCATAATCACCCATTATTAACATTTTCACTTTTTTTAAAAAAGTCAATTACTCTATAATTAATTTGACCTCAAAATTAAAAGGCAAAAACCAAAAATATGAACAAATTTTTTAAACTTTTTAAAGTTTAAAATAACCTTTATTGTTGCAAAAAGGCCCAAAATAAAAACCCTTTTTAACCCCTATATAACCTTTTACTTTTATAAACGTCCCCCAAAATTTTTTTTATATTTTTGCCGGGGGTAATTTTAAAAGGGGGTAATCACCAAAAATTTTTAAAATTTAACTTCAAATTTTAAATTTTTTATAAATCAAAAATAAATTTTTTTAAAAGGGTCAAAATAACCCAAAACACCCAATTTTTAAACATTTTCATTTTTAAAATGTAAATTACTTTTTTTGGGTTTCGCCTCAATATAAGGACTAATCCCCAATTATGAACATTTTAAATCATAAAAAGCAAAAATTAACCTATTTTGGTTTTTAAGGGGGAAAAAATTTTAAAGGGGGTAATCACCAAAAATTTTTTAAATTTTAAAATTCCCTATAATGTCAAAAAAACCTTAAAAATTGTCGCGACGTCAATAAAAGGGGGGTAATCCCCAATATATTTAACTTTTCACTTCAAAAATTCAAATTACCCTTTTTATTGTTTTTTAAAGGCTCAATATAAGGGTAAATTTACCCAAAATATGAAAATTTTCACCCATTTTAAAATTTTTAAAAAACTCTTTATTGTTGCGCGGCTCAAAAAAAGGGCATAACACCCCCAAAATTTTTAACATTTCACATCATATAACGTCAAAAATTTTCATAAAATTTTGGGAACGGCTCAAAAAGGGGGGTTTTTACCCCCCAAAAATTTAAAATTTTTTTTTACATAAAAAGTCAAATATACTCTAATTATTGTTGGGGGGCCTTTTAAAAAACTAATCACCCCAAAATTTTAAAAAAATTTTTACAAATTTTTTAAAAAACAAAAAAATCATATTTTTGCAACGGGTCAAAAAAGGACATACAACCCCCAAAAATGAAACATTTTTTCCCTTTTAACTCAATATACTCTATTATTTTTGGGGGACGGCTCACAAAAAGGGGGTAATCCCCCAAAATTAAAAAATTTTAAATTCATTAATTCAAAAATATACCTATATTTTGCAAAAGGCTAATATTGGGGGTAAAAACCCAATATATAAACAAATTTTTTCTTCAAAAATGCCAAAAAAAATCTTTAAATTTTCGAAAGGTCAAAAAAGGACATAACACCCCTATAAAACATTTTACCCATATAATTTCAAATATACTCCCTTTTTTTGTTGGGGGAAGGTCAATTAAGGGGGTAAACACCCAAAAAAAATTAAAAAAATTTTTTCCCCCTATTTATCAAAATTTTTTTTATTATTGTTGACCCCCTCAAAAAAATGGCAAATTTTTCCCCCCATATAAAATTTTCAAAATTCATTTTTAAAGTCAAATTTTAAAAATTTTATTTATTTACGACTCAATTTTAAAAAAATTAAAAAAAACCCAAATTTTAAAAAAAATTTTTTTTTCTTTTTAAAGTCAAATTACCTATTTTGTTACAAAAAATTTAAAATAAGACATAATACCCAAAAATTTTAAAAAAATTTGGGTCAAATTTTTCAAAATTTCTCTATAAATTTTTGCAAAAAATCAATTTAACATATTCCCCCAAAAAAAGAACATTTTTCCCCTACCCATAATGTTTAAAATACTCTTAATTTTTGGCGGCTCATATAAGGACCCAAACCCAAATATAAAATTTTTTTAATCTTTAACGCAAATAAATCTTTTAAAATTTTTCAAGGCTCAAAAAAAGGGGGGATTCCCCCCAATATATGAACATTTCATACAAAAATGTCAAATATAACTAATTTTTTTGGACGGCTCAAAAAAAGGGGGTAATCACCAAAAATAAAAGAAAACACATCATTTTTAAAAAAAAACACAAAAAATTTGTTTTCAAACCCGGTCATAAAAAGGGCTACTAACCAATAAAATGAACATTTTTCACTATATAACGGAAATATACTCTATATTTTTTGGAAAAGGTCAATATAAAAACCCTAACATCAATAATGAACAATTTTTTAATTCCCATAGGGCAAATATCTCCCGTATTTTCGCGAAAGGGATATTTTAAGGGGGGAAATCACCAAATATATGAAAAAATTTTACATCAAAAATGTCAAATTTTTTTTAAAATTTTTTTGCAAGGGGTAAAATTTTAAAGGGGTTTTAACCCAATTATAAATTTTCAAAAATAATTTAATTACCTTTTTTTTTTCGACGCTCAAAAAGGAAAAAAACCCCCAAATATATGAAAAATTTTACTTAAAAAAGCAATAATACTCTAAATTTTTAAAAAAGGGAAAAAAAAGGCTTTTTAAACCCCCAAAATTTGGGAACTTTTTCACTAATAAATGTAAAAAAATTTTTTAAAAAAATTTTTTTGGGGCGGCTAATATAAGGACATAAAACCCAATATATAACTTTTTACATCAAAAAACTTAAATATACTCTATATATTTTTCCCAGGGGCCCAATAAAAGGGAATCAAACCCCAAAATTTAAAAATTTTTCCCACTCTTTAAAAATCAAAAAACCCAAAAAGTTGCGGCTAAAATTTTGGGTAACCCAAAAAATTAAAAATTTTAACTTTTAAAAAGTCAATATAACTCTAATTTTTGCAAAGGGCCCAAATTTAAAAGGGAAATTTCCACCCCAATAAAACCCTTTTTCCTTAAAAAAAAAGTAAATTCTCTATATTTTTTGCGGGGGAAAAAATTTGGGCTAACCCCAATATAAAAACATTTTCATTTCCCTAAAATCCCAAAAAAACTTAAATTTTTTCGACGGCTCAATATAAGGTCATAACCCCAAAAAATAAAAAAATTTTCCTTAATAAAAAAAAATTTTCTCTATTATTTTTCGAAGGCCCCATAAAAGGGGAAAAAAACACCCTTTTAAAAAATTTTTTTCCTTCATATCATTAAAAACTACTCTATATATTGTTGAAAGGCCAATATAGGGGCATAATAACCCTTTATAAACCCATTTCACTTCAAAAAATTTAAAAAAAACTCTTTTTTTTTTGCAACGGCTCAAAAAAAACATAATCCCAAAAAAAAACTTTTCATTTTAAAAAATTTCAAAACTCTATATATTTTTTCAACGGTCAAAAAAGGACATACAAACCCCCAATTTTAAAATTTTTCCCAAAAAAAACGCAATTTTTTTAATATTGCTGCCGGCCCCAAAAAGGGAAAAAAAACCCCCAAAAAAGAACTTTTTAAATTTTTCATTTAAAATTTTACCTCATTTTTTGCAAACGGCTAAATTTTTAAGGACATCATCACCCAAATATAAAATTTTACTTCAAAAAATGTCAAATTACTCAAAAATTTTGGGTTGCGCGCCAATAAAGGCATAACCCCAAAAAAAAAAACATTTTCAAAATCATATAATGCCCAAAATACCTTTTTTGTTCAACGGCTAAAAAAAGGACATAATTCCCCCCAAAAAATGAATTTTTTTGTTTTATATTTTTCCCAAATATATCTTTTTTTTGGGTTGCGAGGCTCAAAAAAAGGGCAAAACATCAAATATAAAAATTTTTAACTTTTTTTGTAAAATCCCTCTAATTTGCGGCGGTCAAATAAGAAAAAATCCCCAAAAAAAATAACTTTTTCCTTCATAAAGTCAAATATACTCTATTTTGTTGCCCCGCTCTATAAAGGCATTTCCCCTTATATGAACATTTTCACTACATTTTTGCCCAATTACTCTAATTTTTTTTTCGAGGGGTCAATAAAACTAACCCCAAATTTAAAAAAATTTTTTTTCCCTTTTTATATGTGTAAAAAATTTTTAACCCCCTTATTATTTTAAAAAAGGCCCTAAAAATTTTAAGGGGGAAATTCACAAAATTTAAAATGAAAATTTCACTACAAAAAATTTGGTAAAAAAATTTCCTAAATTTTTTGGGGCTCAAAAAAGGGGGCTTTTTTTCCCCAAAAATAAAAAAATTTTTTCCCTCATATAAGTCAAATTACTTATAATTTTTTCGAGGGGCCAAATAGGGAAAATAACCCCCAAAAATTTTTTTAACATTTTTTTTTTATTAAAAAAAATTTTTAAATCTATATATGGTTCAACGGTAAAAAAAGGGGCATAACCCCCCCTTAAAAAATTTTCATTTTCCAAAAAAGTCAAAAAAACTAAAAAATTTTTCGCGGCTCAATAAAAGGGACTTTTTTACCAAATATAAAAAATTTTTCCTTTCATAAAATCCCAAAAATTTTTTCCCCAAAACAAAAATTTTTTAAAGCTCAATAAAAAGGAAACAAAATCCCCCAAAATAAAAAACCCTTTTCACCTATATAATATAAAAAACCCCTCTTTTTTTTGCAAGGCCAATAAAGGACATAATCACCAAATATTGAACATTTCATTTTCATAAAAGGGTCAAATCTACTCAATTTTTTGTTGCAACGCTAATATAAGGGGAAAAATTTTCCCCCTTATTTAACTTTTTCCCTTCATAAAATGGCAAAAAATATCTATAAAAATTTTTCGACGACCAATAAAAGGGGCATAATCCCAAAAAAAAAAATTTTCAAAATAAAATACGAAAAAAAACTCTTTTATTGTTGCAACGGCTCAAAAAGGGGGAAAAACAAACCCCAAAAAAATAAAAATTTTACTTTTTTTAAAACCCGGCAAATATACATTTAAAAATTTTTGCGGGGGCTCAAAAAAGACAAAAACCCAAAATTTTAAAAAATTTTTTTTCCCCAAAAACGTCAAAAACCTATTTTTGGTTTTGAACGGCTCAATATAAACATACTAACCCAATATTATAACTTTTCCATCTTTTCGTCAAATATACTTTTTTGTTGCAAACTTTTTTTTAAAAAAAATTTAAAACCCCCAATATAGAACATTTTAACTTCATATAAGCAAAATTTTTCTCTAAAAATTTTGCAACGGTCAATTTTAAGGGGAAATCCCCCCAAATATAAACATTTCATTTTAAAAAAAGTAAAATATACTTATAATTGTTGAAACCCCTTTTTTTAAAAGGGGTTTCCCCAATATATAACTTTTAATCATAAATGTAAAAATTTTCCAAATTCTTTTTTGGAAGGCTCAAAAAAGGGGCTAATCATTTCCAAAATTTGAACTTTTTAATTAAAAATAAAAAATTTAAAATCTTTTTGGCGGGGAGGGGTAAATTTTTAAAAAAAACCCCCAAATTTTAACTTTTTCCCATTTCCCAAAAAGTAAAAATTTAAATCTAAAATTTTTTGAAAAAGGCCCAAAATTTTAAAGGTTTTTTTCACCCAAAATTAACATTTTCACTCATAAAAAAGTCTAATTTTTTTTAAAATTTTTGTTGCACGGCTAAAATAAGGAAAATAAACCCCCCTAAAACTTTTTCCCTTAATTTTTTCAAAAAAACCTTTTTTTTTGAAAACCGTAAAAAAAAAGGGGGATATTCCCCAAAAAAATTAAAATTTTCACTACATAAAATGTAAAAAAATTTTTAATTTTTTGGGAGGGGTCAATATAAGAAAACCCACCAAATATATAACTTTTTTACATCATATAACGTAAAATAACCTATATATTGTTGCACGGTAAATTTAAAAAATTTTTAAAACCCAAAATTTTTAAAAATTTTCCACATTAACGTAAAATTTTTTTAAATTTTGTTGCAAAAGGGGTAAATTAAGGGCTTTCACCAAATTTGAACATTTTAATTTTATAAATTCAAAAAAAATTCTCTATTATTGTTGCACGGCTCAATTAAGGAAAATAATCAAAAATATTAAACTTTTTTACTTCAAAAAGGGCCAAAAAATACTCTTTTAATTTTTTCGCCTCAATAAAAGGGGCATAATAAACCCCAAAATAAAAAAAATTTTTCACTTCATTTTTATAAAAAAAATACTTTTATATTGTTTGCGAAGGCTCAAAAAAGGAATAATCACCCATATATAAAATTTTTATTATATAATAAAAAAACTACTTTTAATATTGTTGCAACGGCTCAAAATGGACAAAATCACCCCTTTTATAAAACATTTTACTTCATAAAATGTAAAATTTAAACTCTATTTTTTTGGACGGGTCAATTTAAGGACATAATCACCAAATAAATGAAAAAATTTAAAAATAAAAAAATCAAAAATACTCATATTTTTTGTTGCAAGCTCAATAAAAGGGGTATACTAACCCAATTTAAAATTTTCAATATATAAGTAAAAAATATTCTTTTAATTGTTCCCGGGGTCAAAATAAAAATAACCCAAATATTTTAACCCTTTTAACTTCTTTAAAAGTCAAATTATACCCCCTAATATTTTTTAAAAGGTCAAAAAAAAGGGAAATCATCCCCAAAATAAAAACATTTTCACTTTTTTAAAAAAAAATATACCCCATATTTGTTGCGCCCGGCTAAAAAAAAGGACTAATCACCCAATATGGGAAATTTTTCCATCATAAAATGTCAAATATACCTTATATTGTTAAAAAACCCCAATAAAAGGGGCATAATCAAAATTTAAAAGAAAAAATTTTCCTTCATTTTAAAACAAATATACTCAAATTTCTTGTTGCAAAGGGGTCAAAAAAGGGAAACAAAACACTAAAATATGAACATTTTAACTTATAATTCAAATTTATTTAAAAAATTTCCGACGGTAAATTTAAAGGGGCTAATCCCCCCAATAAAAAAATTTTTTAATTTTTTTATAAGTCAAAATTACTCTTAAAAATTTTTGCAACCCCCAAAAAAAAGGGGGAATTTTTTTTTCACCCAAAAAAAGGGGAAAATTTCATTTTTAAAACCCCCTATACTTATAATTTTTGAAACCCGGCTCAATAAAAGGGCATATTCCCCCAAAAAATTTTTGAAATTTTCACTACAAAAAAAATGTAAAAAAACTCTAAAATTGTTGGACGGTTTAAATTTTGGGGGTTTTTAAACCCCAAAATATTGAAAATTTTCACATCATTTGTAAAATTTTTCTCTATATATTTTGAAAAACGGCTCAATATAAGGTTTTTCCCCCCCTTTTTAACTTTTTTTTTCACATCATATAACGTAAAATATACCTATTATTTTGCGATAAATAAAAGGGACAAAAATCACCAAATTTAAAAATTTTTAATTAAAATTTTAATTTGCCCCAAAAATTAGCCAAAAATTTTTTTCAACGGACAATTGGGCATAATCACCCATATTAAACTTTTTATTATAAAATTCAATATACTTATAATTTTTTGGAACGGCCCAATATAAGGGGAAAAAATAACCCCAATTTTAAAAACTTTTTAATTTATAAAAATGCAATTTTCCTTTAAAAATTTTTTAAAAATGCTAAACAAAAAGGACATAATCCCCCAATAAGAAAATTTTTCCCCCAAAAACTAAAAATTACTCTTTTATTTTTTAAACGGCTAAAAATTTGGGGGTTAAACCCCCAAAAAATGCTTTTTTACTTTTTTTTAAAAAGCAAATTACTCTAAATTTTATTTTCCCCGGTAAAATATAAAAATTTTTTTCCCCAAAAATTTTAAAAAATTTTTTTAATCATTTAACGTAAAATTCCCTTTTTAAAATTTTAAAAAAGGGGTCAATAGGGGGAAAAAAACCCCAAATTTAACATTTTCGTTCATATTTATAAATTTTTACTCTAATCCTTGTTCAAAGGGCTCAAAAATTTTTGGGAAACAAAAACCAAAAAAATTTTAACATTTTAACTTCTTTAAAATTTTAATTTAAATCTAAATTTTTTGGTCGCCCCCCCCCTAAAAATAAGGACATAATCCCCCAAAAATTAAAATTTTTTACTTCATAAATTCAAATATATTTTTAAAATATTGTTGCAACGGCCCCCAAAATAAGGCATTTCACCCAATAAAAAAAAAATTTTTACTAAAATTTTAAAGTCTAATTACTCTTATATTTTTTGGAGGGGTTAAATATAAGGACAAAAATCACCCAATAATAAAATTTCTTTTTTAAAAAGTCAAAAAAACTTATATATTTTGAAAAAGGTAAAATTTTAAGGGGATATTCCCCCCAATTTTAAATTTTTTATACTAAAAGAAAAAACTCTAAATATTGTTGGGAGGCCAATAAAGGACATACTCCCCAAAATTTATTGAACATTTTCCCACAAAAATAACGTCAAATTACCCTTTTTTTTTTGGGCAACTCATAAAAGGGGCAAAACCCCAATTAAACTTTTCATTATATAACGCAAAAAAACTCTATTATTTTGCCGGCCCAATTTTAAAAGGGGCAAAAACACCAAAAAAATTTAAAATTTTTTAAAACTTTTTTTAATGTCTTTTACTCTTATATTTGTCGGGGGTAAATTTAAAAAGGGCATAATCAAAAAATTTTGAACTTTTTTACTTTATATAATTTCAAAATACCCATATTTTGTTTAAGGGGGTCAATATGGGGGCATAAAAAACCCCAATATTAAATTTTTTTTCCAAATAAAGTAAAATAACTCAAATATGTTTTTAAAAAAGGCTCATATAAGAAAAAACCCCCCATTATGAACAATTTAAATTTTTAAAAAACGTAAAAAAATTTTTTCAATTATTTTTTCGGGGGCCCCAAAAAGGGAAAAAAACCCCCAAAATTTTTTAAAAAATTTTACTCTTTAAAACGTAAAAAAATTCCTTTTAAAATTTTTTGCAGGGGTAAATATAAGGCCCAAAACACCAAATTATGAACATTTTCACCCCAAAAAAAGGGCCAAATAAATTTAAAAAAATTTTAAAAAACCCTAACATGGGGGCATAATCCCCCAATTATAAAAAATTTTCATTCTATTATATAAAAAATTAAAATTTAAAATTATTTTTGGGAACTAAATTTAAAGGGCATACTCACCCAAAAATTTTTTTAAAATTTTCACTTTTAATGTAAAATTTAAAATCTTTTTAAATTTTTCAACGGCTCAAAAAAGGGGTTAACCCCCCAAATTTAAAAATTTTAACTTTAAGGGTCAAATTCCCTTTAAAAATTTGTTGCAACGGTCAATTAAGGAAAAAACCCCCAAATTTTAAAAAACATTTCACTTCATATAATGTAAAAATCACTCAAAAAATTTTTAAAAAGGTAAAAATGGGGGAAATTCACCAAAATGAACATTTTCATTTAAAATTTTCCAAATATACCCCTACATATGTTGGGGGTTTCCTTTTGGGTATTCCCCCAATTTGAATTTTTTTAAACTTCTTTTAACGTCAAATATACCTTTTTTGGGTTGAAACCCGGCTAATAAAAGGGGAAAAATCCCCCAAAAATTTTTTGGGCCCTGTAGAATTCATATAAGGGCCAAAAAAACCTTTTTTTTTCTAAATATACATATAAACCCCCTGGTTTTCCCCAACCCTTAAAAATTTTTTTCCCCCCTTTTTGATTTTAAAGCGGTTATTCCCCCCGGTATAACGACGTTCTTAAAGCCCCCGATTTAAAATTGGGTTATAAAAAGGGTTCAATCTAAGCGACCCTCATACGATGTGGCCAGTCCTTGAAAAGAATCTGTTTTTTAAAGAATGCCCTTTTCGCCAAAAAAGGGGGTTTTCCCAAATTTTTTTTTTTTCCAAAAAAATTTAAAATTAAAAAAACGAAAGATCCTGCGATGTTGGGGCCCATCTTCAAAATCGCGCATTAGTCAAAATAAATTTTTTCCTTAAATGGAAAAAAGTATCGTTTTTTTACTTTAGGGCTTTTAAATGCCATTTAACCCCAAAATCTTGAAATTAAAACATGTACTTTTTCAAAAAGGGGGGCAAAAAATTTTTTTTTCATGGAAGTAACAAAAAAAAAAAAAAAAACTAAATAGTTTATAGTAAAAAAATTTTAGGGGAGCCCTCAAGCACTGTGGCTAAAGCGCTTTTCCCCGTTTTATTTTTTTTTTAGTTGGGTTCAAAAGTCGCCCTTTTTTAAAAATTTTTCAAAAAAACCCAAAAAACCCCCAAAAAAAAAATTCCCCAGGGGGGCCCTTTTTCGCCCCACAAAAGGGGCCCAAACAGGGGGCCCCAGGGAAACCCTTTTCCGCCCCCCTGTCCCCGAAAAAGTATAAAATACATCGTCAGAATTTTTCTTTTTCCTCCCGATAAAATGCCAAACAAAAATTTTTTTTCAATTAGAAAAAAAACAGCGTCCCCCCACCCCCCCACCCCCCCCCACTGCGTGAAAATTTCCAGTAAGGGACCGGTCCTAAACTAAAAAAAGTTTTTCGGGCGATTTTTTTTTTTAAAACTGAACAGCCCGGGGAGTTTCCCCAAAAACTGAACCCCCGGATTAAAACCTAGAATAACGCACCTTTTTATCTTTCCCCAACTTTTTGTTGACGTTTTTCTTTAAATTTTCCTACGTATATTTTTAAAAAACCCCAAATAATCGTGAATGCCGCCCGGGGGTGGGGGAAAGTAACCATACATTAAAGTATGCTTTAATTTTCACGGGCGCCCCCGATATAAAAATTTTCCCGCTGCTATCGCCCATCGGGTAAAAACCAATTTTCCCCCTTTTGGGGGAAAAAAAAACCCCCCGGGGGGCAGTTTTTTTTTTGGGGACCGTAAATAAGAAAAAACAAAAATTTTTTCCCAAAAAAACCTTTTTTAAAAAACAAAAAAAAATTTTTTTTCCTTTTTTGTAAAAAACCCAAATTATTTTGATACAGTGGGTTTTAAATTTGATAATGAATTATTATAATATTTTTTTAAATAAAAAAAAAAAATATGAAGTAAACAAAAAACCCAAAAAATACTTTTTTTTTCCAAAGCAAGGTTTTAATAGTTAATCAAAAAACTTTTCCCTTGGGAATTTTTTAAAAAAAGAAAAAGAGATGCCCTTTTAAATTTTTAAACAATTTTTAAACAAAATTTAAACCCAAAAACAAAAACGATTTGGAAATGGTTCGATGGCATAGATATTATTCTCATTCACCAGGGGAAAAAATTTTCTTTTTCCCAAAAAAATTTCTTCTTTTTGAACCTTCTGTGCTCCAATATACTTTCGGCTTTTTGTCCCAAAAATATATCAACATACAGCGCAATGCTAATTTTTTGTTTTTTTTTTTAAATTTTTTTGTTGAACCCCCCAAGTGTTTTGGGGAAAAAAAATTTACTTATTTAAAGTTTTGTCACATTTCCTATATTTTTTTCATAAGCACAAAAAATTTTATTTTTGACTTTGCAGCCCATGAATAAAACCCCCAAAGGGTATAAAAAAGGGAAAAATTACATTCCCGGGTCAGTAACATATATTGTTGCAAGAAAAACTTAAAGTTTTTGTAGGGGGAAAACCCCCGAGGGGAAAGTTTTGATGCTTTAAAAAAAACCCCCCCCTCTTGGGGGAAAAAAATTTGAATTTTTTTCCCAAAAACTAAAAAAGTAGATTTTAAGGGGGTTTTTTGTCCCTTTGCAGACCCCTATTTAAATTTTTTGAATAAATACACTGCGTAAGCTTTTTTAAAACAGGGACAAGCGCGGGAACGCTATAAGGAATTGTTTAAATGAAAACTGCTTTCATTGTAAAAAAATAAAAATTTTAGAAAAAAAAAAAGGTTGTTTAGGGCCCAAACCCCATTACTTGCCTGTACATTATCTACGAGATTTTTTTTGGGGCAAAAAATGAATTTTTTTTCGAACAACCCTTTTCGATATGGGGGTTTTGGCGTATTTTGGGGCTTTTTTTTTACACGGGGGGGGGGGGGGGGGCTGGGAAAGGTTTTTAAAACCCCTGAAAAAAAAATTTCCCCAGCCCCCCTTACTTTTTCCCCGAAAGATTTGGGGCGGGGGAACTGGGTTTTATCACAAGAACCCCCTTGGGGGAAAAAATAGTATCAATGCCTAATGGAAATTTTTTTTTCCTGTTAGGTCTCCACAGACGCTTACTGCCCCTGAGATGTACGGGGTTTTTAAAAAAAAAATCAATGATATCGTAAAATTGCCTACGGGTTTACCCGCACCTAAATGTTTTTTTTTTTTAAAAATTTCATTTATACCTAAAGTGCGAAAATTTTTTTCTTCACAGTCTTTAGGACCCCCTATCTAAACTTTCATCACACAAAAAAAAATTTTTGAGCAAAAGAAATTTTTGGGGGAAATTTAAAAGCAACAAAAGTCGTGCGTTTTTATTTTTCGTAAACCCTAATTATTGTGTCTATGGCAAAACGAATATAAAATATTTATCAAAATTTTTCCCGTGGGATGAAACCCGGGTTTAGATCCTGGGGAAAATTTTTTTTGAATCACCCCCTATTTATTTTACATGCAAAAATGCTTTTTACGAGTGTTTTTTTTTTTTCTCTTTAATAAGAATTTGGGGTTTTTTAATTAAAACAAAATAAAAAACCCGGGGGTTTTGGGTTGCTTTTCAATGATTCTGTGGGGCTTTCCCCTTTATCAATCGCTTTATCGCGGGGGGTCGATTGTAAAAAGTGAAACAGTTTTAAAACTCCGTTTTCCGGGGTTTTTACCCAAAACCCAAAAACATTATTTGACATGTTTTAACTCGCCCCTTTTCACCGGTTTTTTGTGGTTAATGGTGGTTAAAATTTTAAAAAATAACAGTTTTTCCTTTCTTAAATTTGGGGGGAAAAAATTTCAGTGCGAGGTGGACGTTATTATTGGTAAAATACATCTATGTTAATGAATTTAATTTTTTTAAATTAAAAAAAAAAAAAAAAAAAATCAAATTTAAAAACTTCCTTGCAAATTTAAAAAAAAGAATTCATTTTAACGGCATTCAGTTTTTCCGAATTACACTAAAAAAACCTGTTGCCTTTTTTCGGGGCCCCAAATTTTTAAAAAAAAAAGGTATGTTTTTGGGAAAATTCCAAATTTTCCCAAACTATTTCATCGATACCCCCTTGGAGAAAGCTGGACTTTTTTTTAAATCTTTTTTTTCTCCACCATTTATGTATTTGTATAAAAAGGAATACGTTATAATAAAAGCATTGTAAAAAGAAGAAAATTATTTTTTTTTTTTTTTTTTTTTTTTCTTTTAAAACAGTGCAAACAGTGTTTCTTTTTTTTTAAATTTGGGGGGAAGGGGGGCCGGGGCCCAAATTTTTTTGTGTGTGTGTGGGGGGGGGGAAAACCAAAAAAAAAAACTATATGTGTAAACCCCAAAAACCCGTAAACTTACTGAGATATCTTCTTCAGAAAAGTTTTAAGGGAAAAAAATTTCGAAAAACCAGATTTCCTATTTGTACAAACTCGGGCCCCCTTTGGGATCATAAATCAAAACCCCCCCCCAGCAGGAAAAAAATTGGGGAATCCCTACCAAAACGCAAAGTTTCTCAGTCACGTTTTTCACATTTTTGGGGGAAACCCTCGATATTTTCCCCGTAAAATTAAAAAAAAGGAACATCCAAAGACAAAAACCCTTTACATTTCACATAATTTTTATGCACTCAAAAAATAATTCAAGGGGGCATTTCTTTAAACCAAATTTTATCCAAGACTGTTGTGCAAAACGACTGTTTTTATTCCCAGGTATATTTTATTTCCGGTGCGGGGGAAAAACCCGCAGAACAAGGGAAATTTTTCCTTTTTTTGGGGAAAAAAAAAACTTAAAAAAAAAAAAATACATAACTTTGTATAAGTAAAGAGCAAAGACAAAACCCCGTTAAAATTCCCAAATAGGTCATACACCCAAAGGGGAGCATGGGGAAAAGTTTTAAAATTTTCAAATTACTCCCTTCATTATTATAAAGTGTGTTTTAAAAATTTTTTCTTTTTTTTTTGCCGTTAAGCCCCAAAAATTTGTTTCTATAAGATCTAAACCCTTTTTTAGGGGTGGTGAACTGTTTTGTTTTTTCGTATGGGACCCCAAAATTTTCAACTTTTAAGGAGATTTTTTTCAAATTTCCCTTTCCCTTTTTTTTTTTTTTTTTTTTTTTTTGCTAAAGAAAAAAAAAAATCCCGTTATTTTGGACAGTTTTTATCTCGCTAAAAAAAAATTTGCCCCGCACTGGTTATTTCCCGGGATCTTCATAAAAAATTTTATAGGGGGTTTTTATCAAAAATTGATTTTCAGGGTGCAAAACTTTTTTTTCAATTTTGGGAGGTAACAAATCACTGTTCCGAGCTCATATTTTTGGGGATTTCTTTGGTTTCTTCCCCTATTTGTGGATAAGATGGACTGTCCGAATTCCAGGTAACCTCATGTATTTTTTTTTTTTTTTTTTTTTTTTTTTTATTCTTGAAACAAAAGACTATAAACAGGAAACTTCTGTACTTCTTAAGGTCATGGACAATATTGTTTTAGCCACGCAGCGATCATGAATATTAAAACTTTCAAAATCAAAAAATTAAAAGTAGGAAAAATCGCAGAGGAAAATGTAACCAATTATAAAATAACATTTTCTCTACTTCAAGGAAACTATTATAGTTTGTTTATTTAAAAGAAAATTTTTTTTAATTTATTTAGATTCAACCATTGTAGCAAATAACAAAGATTTAATAGGTTTTTTATCATCAGGTACTTTTCTATTTTACATTAAAAATTTTTATTTCTTGACTTATTTTAATTTTCATGATGATCATTTGATGGTAATGTTCCTGAAATTAAAATTACTTTCACATATCTTCAAAAAAGGAGATACTTGAAAACGTGACTTTGCAAATTGGACAATTTGTTACGTTTAGACTAGCTGCTTCTTTGTTAAAGAAATCTCTTTTATTGTCCCTTTACTTAAAAGTTTTGGGGTTTTTTATTGAAGCCAATTTTAAAAAAACTTTCAAACATATTACTTTCAAAACTTGGAATACTTTTTTTCTAATTAAAAAGGAGGACATGTAAACCAACATGCATGATAGCATAGTTATGCCCCTGTTTCGACAAAGATATCGACCCCCTGACCGACATTCTTAATTAGTGTAGCAATGAAACGTCTGAGCTAAAGGGACAAAAATGAAATTAAGAGTTTGTGCCTTTTAAAATGAAATTTCACTTTGATAGAGAAAATGTATAATTAGTTGAAAATATTTCCCATCGTTTTTCGGGAAATTGATCTTCACAAAACAAACATAGAAACTTTTAGATTGTTAGCGGTCCATTGGGAAAAAAATGGCGGTTCATCTTTTCTTGTAACGACCGTGATCACGCAAGGGCAAGAGGGGTTTTGGCGTCGCTTGAAAAAAAGACCCCTTTATTAAATTTAGTTTGATAAACAAAACGAAAAAGTAAACCCATCATATTATAAATCTTGTTTTTCTCAGCGCTATCAGCGTTTTGATTTTATGTTAACTCTACAATAGTAATTGCTAACAATAAACCACAAAACAATAGAAAAATGGAGGGTTTGTCTAATACATCTTTGTTTCGTTTTGGTATCACCATTGGTAATCCGTTTATTTCTTAAGTCACAACATAGAATTTTATATTTGCTTACAAACTCAAGAGTATATTTAAAAGGATAAATATACAAAAAATAAAAATTGGAAATTTAATTTCCATATTTCAATATATCACTATTTCTGTTATGTATATTTTATGTTTTATGATTGATTTTAGACAATAAAAGTTCAAATAATGTACTACAGTAACGAAGTAACAAAATAATGACACCAGAAAATGTTTAAAATCGAAATAAACTGGTCCTAGTGAAGGAGTTGTTAGAATATCTGCTCTGGAAGAGTGGACGTAGTGATCTTAGATTTTATTAATGGTTATCACTTCCCAATGTTAAAGATTGGCTTATAGCCTCTGTTTCAATGTTTAGCGCTCAGTATATAAAGTCAAATACAGGATATTGTAACAGGTTTTGGTATCGTTAAAAAACAGCGGTCCATTTCGCTACTTTTGAATATTCAGATTAGTTTAGTTTAAACGTATTTTATTGGTCACATACACTAGTTAAACAATTCACATACACATTAAAAAAGTGGGATGAAAAACGAAATCTTAAAGCTAATTGAGACTTCCTCCTCGTATTTTATTCAAGATTGTATGTTTATATGCCCATACTTCTCAAATATGCGCTGTTGATGCAATAAACTTTATTTCTACACTAATCACAACATTCTGACATGTTCAGTTATTGCTAATGGTCACCTTAAATTGTCAAACAAGAACACACCAAAATTACTGTTGCTATAAATTTTAGATGATTAATTGCATTAAAGAAGATAGTTGTGTTGTCTGGTTATAAAAAGTAATATTGGTAAATCGTATCACTAATAAACTTAGGCTAGATCTGCAAACTTTTTTTTATCTCCCGTCGTTTCAGAAAACAACAATAACAACATCAAAAACAACAACAAAAAACAAAACAAAAACAAAACATAAGCACAAAATTGAGATTATAAAAAATCTTCGTGTATCTGTGGTATCGACAGATGCATCCGCTTCGTGGATACCTGCTTTCAAGAGAGAAAATGCTGTTAAAAGCTTTTTTTCAATGTACATATGTACCTATTAAAACTGCAAACACACAATTGACACTTTTCTTGCTTGCATATCTTTAACATTTCATATGCATGAATATCATTTAGTTTGCAAATTCTTGCGACTATCTTTAACAACATGTATTTAATTCAGGTTATATAGTAAGATTAAATGAAGCAAACAAATTGCTTTTCATATTAGAGAAAACATCCCAAAAATGATATGGTCAGTTAATGATGCCATATCACGTGATCTGTCTGGAAAACGGGGGGCAAGATAAAAATTTCTAGTCTTTTAAAAAGTGCAAGATAATCATGATGTCCGAGATGCAAAAATACGGCAGACGTAAGAACGATGCCATGCTGTTTACCTTGCATTGTCTAGTTGCAGACAAATAATGGTCCGGTTGCACATTATATTGCCATATTGTCAATAACTCAATATTCTAAAGACCTCTCCGCGGAAAGATAATGAACAAACAGAAACATCATTTTCCTAACGTTCAAATTTCCGTGGCAAAATAATCTGTCTTGGAAAACGTGCGGTTCATATGGTATGAAAGTATCGAGGAATGATTTGCAATGGAAACGTTTAAACGAATGCAATTTCAACTAGACTTCTTTTGTTCTGGACAAAAGAAAGGGCTTTCTGCACTGCAAACCATGTCAAACCTGATCATACTTATTTTATTTTCTGAAATACACCATCTTTAAAAATTGAAGGAAATCCGTCCCGAATTGACAGCTGTAGATTGCAAACATAAATGAAAAACAGAGGAAATATGTGATGTCATATAACATAATTAAAATTTTAAAGTCATTGCATTCAAAAGGGAATATGTGGCTTTGTTTTCAGTTATAATTTCATAATGCTAATTTTTCCAGAACCATCTTTAAGATAACTACAATAATATTCAATCTTCGTGTTCTGCAAGGGAATGAAGTATCACTAGTCCTCTTAACATGTTAAAAAGGTATACAAGATTCCTTTTCTACGATATATCAACTGGGATCAACTGCAGAAGCACAAGGATTTTTTTCTCCAGAAATTCTTACTTTCATGCAACTATGATGTCCGATTTTAAAAACCCAGGTATGGTTAGAAAGGTCTTCTGAATTGAAACATGTACTTACTTTAGGTTTAAACCTATCTGTTTTTGCGATATATAAAGTTATTCCTCCCCCAAAAAGGCAAAAATCGGCAAAAAGATATTCATGTCAACTACTACCATTCGACAAATAACTTAATACACTGCACTGCATCATGATAAAAAAATTGTTCTTTATGATATTTTCAACAAGAGGGCCAAGGTGGCCCTAAAGACTCTCACCTGAGAAAAACTGTTATCATTGCCTGTAGAAGTTATTAAATTATAGCATAGTTGTACTGAAGACATAATCCATCAGATTATTTATAATTCCACGAACTAAAGAGAGCCTGTTGTCGAAATTTGAAGTCAAACTTGACTCAAAAAATATGGCTTAAAACACACAAATTTAAACATCAAAAGGGGCATAACTCCTGACCTAATTGGCAGATCAGCCATTATCGAACTTGGCAGAAAGAATATGGCTATAAACATTGTCATAGAGTTTGAAGATGATTCTTAAGAAATGAAGATGCTACAGTGCAAACAAACTAAAAATTGGCATTGTTTAATATTTAAAGGAGCATATTTCATGACCTTATGGTCCATATCAGCCATAATCGAAATTGTCCGAGATTTTATGGTATAAAATTGTCATAAAGTTTGAAGATGATTCTTAAGAAATGAAGATGCTAAGTGCAAACAAAAAAATTGGCATTTTTAATATAAAAGGGGCATAACTCCTGACCTAAGAAGTTAATATCAGCCATAATCAAAGTTGGCCGTGAGAGGATAATAATAAACATTGTCATAAAGTTTAAAGATGATTGCTTAAGAAATGAAGATGTTAGAGTGCAAAGTGACAATCTACTTTTTTCAATATTAAAAGGGGCATAACTCCTGACCTAATGGCCGATATCAGCCATAATCGGACTTGACCAAGAATTTATGGTAATAAACATTGTTATAAAGTTTGAAGTTGATTACTTAAGAAATGAAGATGCTAGAGTGCAAACAAACTAATTGTGGACGACGGACGGCGGATTGACGGACAGGCGGACGGACAATGGACATTCATCGATTCTTATAGCTCATCTTTAGCACATGTGCTCAGGTGAGCTTAGAATTAATTGTTTCTTAGAAAAAGCAATCAAGTGATTAGGACTAATTGCAGAAGTGCATGAAAGAACGGTATAAATTAATTTTTATTTCTCATCTAACTTCCTTATATGATGTCCAATTTTAAAAAAGAAAGGCCTTTATATTTCCAACATTTCACTTGTTTCATGTTTCAACTTTTCTGTTACGTGTTCTGAGAATGAATTATTTTTCAAAGAAACGGCAAAAAAATCGGCAAAACGATTTTCATGTCTATTATTGCCTTTCGACAAATAACTTTATAATTTATGGTCCGATCATTAAAATCTGCATATCATTAGAACCGCATTACATCATGCAAAAAAAAAAAAAAATGTTCTATATGTTATTTAAAAAAAAAAAAAGTTTCTTCGAAAAAAGGAATCAAGTGATCGGGACTTACTGCGGGAGTGCATGAAAGAACGGTTTTACCGAATTCTTATTTTTCATGTAACTTCCTTATATTACGTCCAATTTTAAAAAAGCTAGGTACCGTTAGAAAGGTCTTTTGATTTCCCACAATTCACTCGCTTCATAATTGTATGTATCTTTAAACACGGGCGGTTAAACCTTGAGCACACGGCAAAAATCGGGGATAAATATGTTCATATCGTTTTGTTTTTCCTTATAACTGAATGAATATTAGGTCAATCTTTAAAATTTAAACACCAAAAGAACGGCCGGGCATTGATCTACAAATTATATTCATACTCTTATTAACAAAAATCAATAATTATCGAGATATAAGTAGTTAAGTGCGCTTAGGGTTGCAGCATTTTTGTTTTTCTGCAATATCTCAACTGATTCAACCCCGATCTTCAAAAACTATATGTCGTCTGAAAGGCATTTCAAAGCACTACAAATTATACGCATAGTGTCTCGATAAAATATTTTTCGTTTTTGAGATATTTAAGGCCGAAGAAAAAAACGATAATTGACATGTGACCTTGACCTTAGCTATTTTCCGGAACCGGAAGTGACTGATGACAATAAGAGGCTATGTTGCACCTTCAATGAAAATTTTATGCAAATCGGTCAAAAACTTTGTCTTCCAGTGCTAAAAAACCGTATATTTTGGATAAAAAATTTGATAACGCGTCATGACGTCATTTTACGTCATACGACGTCAATCTTCTCAGAACTGAAAGAAATCAATAGGACACATATTCTATCCAAATTTCATGTTTCTAGCTTATCTGAGTGCTTCGTAATACTTCAATACATTTTCTGGTCCAAAGTTCGAAACTTGGTTCAGCCATAGATCCTTGATCTTTTCAAATATTGCAAAACGTATATAATCCTGCACAACAAGAACATAATATATACATTCTGTGAAAAAATCAAGTAAATCGGTCCAATCATGACGGCTGTAGAGCTCGAACAAGCTTTTGTAGCTTTTTTCAGCCCTGACGTCATGTGACGTCACATGAAGAAATAAATTATGACGATCAAAAGCGCCAAAGTCACTGTGCATACTATTAAAATTTCATGCTGCTAGCTCATCGGCAACCTGTTTTAATTTGAACCTCAAAAGGAAGAAAAAAGTAGAATAATAATAATAATAACTAGACTTCTTTTGTTTTGAACAAAAGATAGGGCTTTCTGCACTGCAAACCATGACAAACCTGGTGTTTTTCGAATTTTGGCAAACCTATATAATCCTGCACAATGAAGTCGTAATGTATAACTTCTGTGAAAATTCCATGCCAATCCGCCCATAAATGACGGCTGTACAGCGCGGATGAACTTTGGTAGTTTTTTTAAGTTTTGATGTCATGTGACGTCATATGAAAATTTTAATCATTAAATGTTAATGTTCATGATTACCTACATAGGACATTAAATTTTCATTGTCTATGAACCTTTGCAACATGAGTAAATTGACATCAAGAAATCGGAAATTCTATACAACTTGATGACGTCATATGACGTTCATCTTTACAAAATGCAAAGGAAACACAGAGACATATAATCTCGCCAAATATTCTTTGATTGCAAATTTTTTAATTTCCTTGGTTCGAATCTTGGTTTCGCCATAGAACCTTAGTTCTTTCGAATCTTGGCAAACCTATATAATCGTGCACAATGAGATCGTAATATATAACTTCTGTGAAAATTCCATGCAAATCCGTCCATAAATGACGGCTGTACAGCGTGTACAAACTTTGGTAGCTATTTTTAGTTCTGACGTCATGTGACGCCCATATGAAAATTTTAAACATTGGATCAAAATGATCATGATCACCTACAAAGGACTTTCAATTTCCATTGTTTATGAACTCTTGCAACATGAGAAAATTGACATCAGGTAATCGGAAATTCTATACAATTTGATGACGTCATATGACGTCATATGACGTTCATCTTTACAAAATGCAAAGGAAACACAGAGACGTATAATCTCGCCAAATATCAACTTTCTATCTCATCTAGAAACGTTTTTATATGGATTTGAAATTCGACGTCCTTGGTTCGAATCTTCGATTCACCATAGAACCTTAGTTCTTTCGAATCTTGACAAACCTATATAATCCTGCACAATGAGGTCGTAATATATAACTTCTGTGAAAATTCCATGCCAATCCGTTCATAAATGAGGACTGTACAGCGCGTACAAACTTTGGTAGCTATTTTTAGTTCTGACGTCATGTGACGTCATATGAAAATTTTAAACATGAATCTAAATGTTCATGATTTCCTACATAGGACATTAAATTTTCATTGTCTATGAACCTTTGCAACATGAGTAAATTGACATCAAGAAACCGGAAATTCTATACAACTTGATGACGTCATATGACGTCATATGACGTTCATCTTTACACAATGCAAAGGAAAAACAGAGAGGAATAATCTCGCCAAATATCAACTTTCTATCCCATTTAGAATCGATTTTATATGGATTTGAAATTTGACGTCCTTGGTTCGAATCTTGGATTCGCCATAGAACCTTAGCTCTTTCGAATCTTGGCAAACCTATATAACCCTGCACAATAAGGTCTTAATATATAACTTCTGTGAAAATTCCATGACAATTCGTCCATAAATGACGGCTGTACAGCGCGTACAAACTTTGGTAGCTATTTTTAGTTCTGACGTCATGTGACGTCATATGAAAATTTTAAACATTGAATCTAAATGTTCATGATTACCTACATAGGACATTTAATTTTTATTGTCTATGAACCTTTGCAACATGAGTAAATTGACATCAAGAAATCGGAAATTCTATACAACTTGATGACGTCATATGACGTCATATGACATTCATCTTTATAAAATGCAAAGGAAACACAGAGAGGAATAATCTCGCCAAATATCAACTTTCTATCTCATCTAGAATCGATTTTATATGGATTTGAAATTTTACGTCCTTGGTTCGAATCTTGGATTCGCCATAGAACCTTAGTTCTTTCGAATCTTGGCAAACCTATATAATCCTGCACAATTAGGTCTTAATATATAACTTCTGTGAAAATTCCATGACAGTTCGTCCATAAATGACGGCTGTACAGCGCGTACAAACTTTGGTAGCTATTTTTAGTTCTGACGTCATGTGACGTCATGTGAAGATAAAAATAATATATTCCAAAATGCCATTGCTTCAGGTGTCTGATGATAGAATTCTTTGTCCTAGACCTTCAGCAACTTAATGAAATAACAACATGAAAAGGTTGGAAAAAAAGAATAATAACTAGATTTCATTCGTTGATACGAATGATAGGACTTTCTGCTACATTTGTTAAACACTTAAAAGCTAAAAAAGTAAAAGGATATGAAATTCCAGCCATTAACTTGCTTTTGTATGGCCATAACTTAAATAAACTTTGAAAAATATAACCGTTTAACTTGGAGGATATGGCAAAAGTAACTGAAAATCATTTTTTTTATATCGATTTATTTAACTTGGACTATTTTTATAATCTATGTTACAAATCAAATTTATTTAAAATGCTTACAATTCGAATTTCATCCTGTAATAATTGCCGAAGACCGCGTAAAAGCTTGTGTAGACAGCGTCAAGTTTGATGTCATGCATAAGAAAATCAATGAAATGAAATATTAAGTATCTTGAATATATCAAGTAATTTTTTCATGCTCCTTACAACTTTGCAACATATAGAAATTAACGCGTAGATATATTAACATTCTTTTTGACCTTATGATGTCAAATGACATTAATCCTCACAGAATATGAATAAGTCTCAAAGACTAATATTCAGTCCAAATATCAACTTTCTAAATCATCTGGAAGCGATTTTATATGTATTTGAAATTTGACGTCAATGGTTCGAAACTTGGATTCCCATAGAACCATTGCTTTTTCGAATTTGTAAAAAGGGACCCGGGATACACATATAGAGCGATACATATACATTCTGTGAAATTTTGATGAAAATCGGTCCAAAAATAATGGCTGTACACCGCGTAAAACCGTTTTGTCCTGACGTCAAATCTTACGTGATATAACGTCACATTAATATGAATTACATTGCATTCTAAAGCACATGGATTGATGTACATACCATTAGATTTCCATGGTCCTGGGAAGTAAAACAACATATTTAAATTAACGCGTATATATCAGAAATTATTTTTGACCTTATGACGTCATATGACGTCATGTGACGTTCATCTTCATGAAATGTAAAGCACTCTTAGAGACTTATATACTATTCAAATATAATATTATATTTCTAACTCATCTGGAAACGATTTTATACGTATTTGAAATTTGACGTCAATGGTTCGAATTTTTGGATCCGCCATAAAAACTTTGCATTTTCGAATTTGGAAAAACGGACACCGGAATGTACAACTAGACTTTAACATACACATTCTGTGAAATATTAATGAAAATCGGCCCAGAAATAATGGCTGTAGACCGCGTACAATCATTTTTAGACGACGTCAAGTTTGACGTCAAAACACGTCATAGTCAATTAAAAATTATTGAAATGGAAAAATTTCATCTTAAGCTGTTAAATTTTCAAGGTGCTCGGACGTAAACAACATATAAAAATTAACACATAAAAATTAGAAATTACCTTTCACCTCATGACGTCATATGACGTCATATAAC
>CM037783.1:18523753-18535437 GCA_021229015.1 Solen grandis | reverse complement strand
AACACGTGCGAACCGTGCACTCTGTGCAAGCCAGGACAGTTCACAAAGGAGACATGTTCTGGCACACGCAACACGGTCTGTGAAGATTGCAAGCCTGGTTCGTTCAGCAAAACTTGGAATTCCTCGGTGTGCACCTTTTGTAATAGCTGCTCACATCGCAATAAAAGGTCAGCAAGACCCTGCCAACCAACAAGTGACGATGTTTGCATGCTTGATTGCGAAGATGGTATGTTGAAAAGTCAAATTTCATTTTCCCTCCATTCCTTATATCTTCGTCCCGGCACGAGAACTTCCAATTGGTATTCAGGGTTCTTTTCACAAGTATGGCCACATGGGTCACCTTCCGATAGTGTTGTGAAAAATTATAAAGCAATTAATATAAACTAAGTTAAAATATTTATTTTATTCAGATCATTTATTTTTAGCTCACCTGAGCACAAAGTGCTCAAGGTGAGCTTTGTGATCGCCCTTCGTCCGACGTCCGTCGTCGTGCGTCGTGAGTCGTGCGTCGTCCGTCGTCAACAATTTGCTTTAAACGACATCTCCTCTGAAACCGCTGGACAGAATTTAATGAAATTTTACAGGAATGTTCCTTGGGTGAGGCTCTACAAAAGTTGCTAAAATACAGTTGATCCATGAAGAACTCTGGTTGCCATGGCAACAAAAAGAAAAATAATTTGAAAACTTTAAAAATCATCTCCTTCAAAACTACTGGCCAGGTTTTAAAATAAATTGGTACAGATGTTCCTTGGGTCAACCTCTACCAAAGTTGCTAAAAAAATTTCCGATCCGTAAAAAAACATGGCCGCCAGGGGCGGGGCTTATTTGCCTTATATGTATATAGAGAAACCTTTAAACAACATCTCCTCTGAAACCACTGGACAGAATTTGATTAAACTTGGCAGGGATGATCCTTGGGTCAACCTTCACAAAAGTTGCTAAAATAAACTTGATCCATGTAGAACTCTGGTTGCCATGGCAACAAAAAGAAAGAAAAAAAATGAAAACTTTAAAAATCATCTTCTTCAAAACTACTGGCCAGATTTTAAAATAAATTGGTACAGATGTTCCTTGGGTCAACCTCTACCAAAGTTGCTAAAATTATTCCGATCCGTAAAAAAGCATGGCCGCCAGGGGCGGGGCTTATTTGCCTTATATGTATATAGAGAAACCTTTAAACATTTCCTCTGAAACCACTGGACAGAATTTGATTAAACTTAGCAGGGATGATCCTTTGGTCAACCTTCACAAAGGTTGCTAAAATAAACTTGATCCATGTAGAACTCTGGTTGCCATGGCAACAAAAAGAAAAAAAAATATGAAAACTTTAAAAATCATCTTCTTCAAAACTACTGGCCAGATTTTAAAATAATTTGGTACAGATGTTCCTTTGGTCAACCTCTACCAAAGTTGCTAAAAAAATTCCAATCCGTAAAAAAACATGGCCGCCAGGGGCGGGGCTTATTTGCCTTATATGTATATAGGGAAAACTTTAATCAACATTTCCTCTGAAACCACTGGACAGAATTTGATTAAACTTGGCAGGAATGATCCTTGGGTCAACCTTCACAAAAGTTCCTAAAAATAAACTTTATCCATATAGAACTCTGGTTGCCATGGCAACAAAAAGAAAAAAATATGAAAACTTTAAAAATCATCTTCTTCAAAACTACTGGCCAGATTTTAAAATAAATTGGTACAGATGTTCCTTGGGTCAACCTATTTATCTCAGGTGAGCGATTTAGGGCCATCATGGGCCTCTTGTTAAAAGTAATGAATAATCATTTGAATGCAATATGTAGACAAAGACCTATTAACAAAGATTAAATATCACAAAAACACGTAACAAATTTTTCACTTATGGCAGTCACGTTTTCAGATACCTCCTTTTCTATTGAAGAAATGTGAAAGTAAATTGTATCTTACAATAGATCATTACATTACCATCAATATGATACCTTATGACTTGACTATTTGAGTTTACCGTCGCTTCAAGAGTATTTCAGTCATATAGCGACGTCCAGCTAATTACAGGTGGAGGAAGACCCCGAATGCACAGCAGGCATCCGGGTAGGACCACCGACCTACCGCAAGCCAGCTGGAAGGCTTCCTCACATGAAAATCCGAATGACCCTGCCGGGATTCGAACCCACGCGGTGAGGGGCTGAGTTAGCGACTTTGCCCTCTCGACCACGGAGGCCCCGATACCTTATGTATATAACTATAAGAATAAGTCAAGAACAAAAATATTTTATGTAACATAAAAAAACGTACCTGCATGATGATAACTAGGTCAAAGTGGCCATACCGCGTGGTTATGTCGTCCTTTTAAGCTAACACGAAAAATAAATTTTCATCGATTCAGAGGGAAAAAACTGCTGTAAGTATTGTATTTCTTTATCAATTTTAATGGCATATAGCCTATGCGAAGCGAAAAATTGTGTTTACACATAGGTCCTAATGATTCTTTTGTCAGGTGTACAGTTTTTCCTTATATTCGGGAAAAACTTTCGAGATCGTAATTTTTTGTTTGCTAACACGTAATGGGGATAACTAATATTGTCATTAATCCATGTTTAGGAATTTAAAACTTTGCATGCATGCTGATCGGAAGGTTAGAAATTGATCTGAAATCACTAGGATAAAGGAATTAACTTTCAAAATAATGCCTGTTCTTGTAAATATCAGTATGTGTTAGATAATGCTAACACGAAGAAAAAACACCTTCTAGCTAACACGTAATGTCAAGAGTGGAAATTTACCCTCTCAAATGCTCAAGTATATTAAGAGACCTAAATTTCATAACGTAAATGATCACTTAAAAACGACAGCTTAAAAACAAAGCATTTTTCGTATTTTCATGTAGATCTAGGATACATTCGCTTTTTTTCTCAAAAGATAGATTTCTTCCTAGAAACCTCCTAGATCTCTTGATACATTTATAAAGACGCACCCAGTTTGTTTATGGTTACCTTGCGTCAAACGTCTTCTTGTTATATGTTGAAATCTCTTGACAGTGTCGGTAGAACTTCTGGACAACACATGTATAGAATATGTTTTTCTGTATGGGCTTGGAATTAAATTGATTTCCCCTGATATCGGAACTATTGATTGTTTTATTAATTCTTTTTACGTCTGGCACGAAAGTTGGGTCATATTTCACTATACATTTTATATAAAATAAGGGATACTACTCTCAAAATAAGGAAAAATTTGGTTTGATATACATGTATATAGTTTCCTTATACTTTGAATTCTTCAACTGCGATGCACAAATATATGATTCAAACAACAGCCCGGAAATTATATAAATACATTTCCTGTTTCTGTTGATTTTATTTCTAGGGATATAATTTCCTGCCGTCATTTGCATTTGAGGAAATTACATCTTTGATTAAGCGGGTATAAGACTTTGCATATATGTCGTCGGTTTGTAGTAAATGTATATTACACTGCGGATACTTAAGCATAAAATTCATGTTTATTACTTTACTGGGTCTTCAAGTCTTGCGGAGACATCTGACATTGGGACTTCAGAGAAAAATTGTATATCTTTAATGATTAGGTCAATGTAATCCTGTCCGATCAGATAATGTACATGTATTCATATTTCAAAACATAAACAACAACTCATAAGAGCATGTTTAGATAACTTAAAAGTAAGCCTACCGATACCTTATTTTATTTTACATTATTGTTTGTTGTTTCAGTCTTATCATTATGCTAATTTTAAAATAATTTCATCCAACTGATTTCTCACAATGAATTAGCAAATAACTATACTGCGTTTTTCTTGAATAAAAACTAAGAATATGTTTTTTATTGTTCGCGTTTGGGACTAAAGTATAAAAACTGTTACATAGAATTTCAACAACTTTTACACAGTGATAGGGGATATTGTACCAAACATTGAGTTGAAATCAATTGAGGTGTGCTAGCCCATAATGTTGAGTTATTTGCCCTTGAAAATGACAGAAAAAAGCCCAAACCTTCCAGCCAGCTTGCGGTATGTCGGTGGTTCTACCCGGATGCCTCCGTGCATTCGGGGTCCTCCTCGACCTGTAATCAGCTGGACGTCGCGAGCTATTGTGATCCCGTGAGTGTCCGTCGTGCGTCGTGCGGGGTCAACAATTTTTAGTGTTTACACTATATCACCTTTATTTCGAAGCAATCATCTTCAAACTTCATGAATGACCATAATGTCTCGATTGAGTTCGATTATTGCTGAGATCCGTCAATTAGGTCAGGAGTTATGCCCCTTTAATATTAAAAAAAATGCCAGATTTCACTTTGTTTACACTCTAGCATCTTCATCTTTTGAGCAATCATCTTCAAACTTCATGGCAATGACCATAATGTCTCGATTGAGTTCGATTATTGCTGAGATCCGTCAATTAGGTCAGGAGTTATGCCCCTTTTAAATATTAAAAAAATGCCAGATTTCACTTTGTTTACACTCTAGCATCTTCATCTTTTGAGCAATCATCTTCAAACTTTATGGCAATGTTTATGACCATAATGTCTCGATTGAGTTTGATTATGGCTGAGATCCGTCAATTAGGTCAGGAGTTAAAGCGCCTTTTAATGTTAAAAAATTGCCATATTTCACTTTGTTTACACTCTAGCATCTTCATCTTTTAAGCAATCATCTTAAAACTGTATGGCGGTGCTTATGACCATAATGTCTCGATGAGTTTGAATATGGCCGAGATCTGTTAATTAGGTCAGGAGTTATGCCCCTTTAAATATAAAAAATGCCAGATTTCACTTTGATTACACTCTAGCATCTTCATTTTTTAGCAATCTTTTTAAATCTTTAAGACAATGTTTATGCCCATAATCTCGCAAACGGGTTCAATTATAACTGACATTGACTTGTTAATTTAGGAGTTATGCCCTTTTCATCATAAAAAAGCCAGATTTCACTTTTACACTCTAGAATCATCTGTCTCAGGTGAGCGATCAAGGGCCATCTTGGCCATCTTGTAAACATAAAATTCTTTGGTTTCCATGACAACCAGACTTCTGAATGGATCAAATTTATTTACATGTCTTTAGTGAAGGGCCTACCAAGGATCATTTATGCTAAGTTTCATTTATTTCTACCCTGTGGTTATAGAGGAGAGGTCTGAAAGTAAATTGATGACGACGCATAACGACGGACGCAGGATGATCACAAAAGCTCACTTGAGCATGTTGTGCTCTGGTGAGCTACGAATGGTTTAAATGCTTCATATGACCTGATATACAATTGGGGTAATATTACATGTTATGCAACTAAAATATGAAAAGCCAAATGATGCAGGTAAGTACTCAAGGAATTAATAAATATAAATAATTTTTGCAAAGAACAACAGGAATTGTCCGTAAGACAGCGCACCGACTATACCTAACCTTATTAGTTGCACGTTTTACTTTTCCAAGTTCAAAAGGAGTCATAATTAACTAAAATAAAATCATTCAATCTCATATCAGGCGGATTTTCTTCATTTTTTTTTTTAAAGAAGATAATATATGGAATTTGTTTTGCATTTGTTTTTTTATTGTCCGAAATAAAAAAAAACTTTCAAGGTAAAGTGGTCAAACTAACTTTTAAGCCTACAATCTGATGACTCAACATGTGTTTGAGGGAAATTAAATTTAAAAAACTGCTAGATAAGTGAAACTCTGACACCATGAATAATCGGACGATAAAGTAGCACATGTAAATAAGAATATTAAGCTGATCTGGTATTTATTGATTTACAAAAGCAGAAAGCCTTTTCGTTTGTTCTGGACAAACGGAATTTAGTTAATACATGTTTTGATATCGCTATATAAGATGTTTGTCTCTTGATACAGAGTATCAGTGAACAGAACGTTTAAACACAACTTGAGCTCATGAGAGGGTAAATTTTCCACATTTGACTTTACGTGTTAGCTAGAAAGTGTTTGCTTTTCGTGTTAGCATTATCTAACACATACTGATATCTACAAGAACACGGCATTATTTTGAAAGCGGCATTATTTTGAAAGCCCTTTATCCTAGGGATTTCGACTTAATATCTGACCTTTCGATCAGCATGCATGCAAAGCTTTAAATTCTAAAAACGGATTTTTGACAATATTAGTGATGCGTTTTACGTGTTAGCAAAAAAAAAAAAAAAAAAAAAAAAAAAAAAAAAATCTTGGAAAGGTTTTCCCGAATGTTAGCCTCTAAGGGAAAACTGTACACCTGACAGAAGAATCATTAGGACCGATGTGTAGAACAAAATTTTCCGCTTCGCATGCGCTATATGCCATTAAATTGATCAAGAAATAAAATACTTACAGCAGTTTTTCCTCTGAATCGATGAAAATTTGCTTTTTGTGTTAGCTTAAAATGACGTTGTATACCACGAAGTATGACCACACTGTCAGTAAAATATGTTGTTTTTCTGTTTGCGCACTAGTTGAACTGAAATCATACATAATTTTAAAAGAATTTTTTAAATAAATCAAGCCGAAACTAATTCCCAATATAGAGAGCAATGATGTTCAGTTTTAGATCATAAGGTACAGTTTAGTGTGTGGAATTGAATTTTGTCATTGGATGTCCTTGATCATGACCCAGCGACCTTCTTTTGAATATTTAAGTTTCAAGTACTTTTTTGTTCGAGGAATTAAAATGGATTCTGTATTCAGTAGATAGTAACTAGTACAGGCAATGAAGGCAGTGTTTCTCAGGTGAGCGACTTCTGGACCATTTTGGCTCTCTTGTTTGTAAACTTTGAGGAAACAAATTTGTAAAATTATTATTACATAGTTTATTATTTCAAATGCATATAGCACACTGACACAATACCTACAGGTCTGGTCGTTAAACTGTTCCATCGTCTTCTATACCTATACACACTTAGAATCGTGACATTGTCAGCCGTCGATATGAACACTATATTTTTCCTTTTATACAAAGAAGCACGGAGTGAAATGATTAGACATGTTGCTGATCAGGTAGACAGATTGGTTCTTATTTGGTAAATAGATATATCTGACTCTTTTTTATTTTCGATGGTAGGATACTTTTAGACGACTCTAGCGGTGACTGTTTGCAGTGCTCGGCATGTAACAAAAATGACAGAACTATCGTCGAAGTGTGTAAAAGATGGTGTCAGCTGACGACTGGTATGTAGTTTTATATGTAATTTTCCAAGTTATTTTTTTTTTGCCCTTTTACTCAACATTTCAGGAAAGAAATATATTATTTATTAATTTCATTTCACAGCAAAAAAAAGTAAGTATCGTAATTCTATCGCCGTCTATTCAAACAGTGGTTATGAAAAAGGGAATATGTATCACATTTCTTGCTTCATCGTGCACATAATTTTGTAGCTTCCTATGACGAAAACTAAATCTACCTTTACCGTCCAATGTGACCAAGTGGTTAGAACGGGAGGTCACATAACCTCTTCCCGTTGTCGAAACCCAAGTTCGCTCAATTCGTCGATCGTGATTTATTAGATTAGCAAAACTTCGTATTCATGAATTATTATTTAGACATTTTATTTGATCCATGGCGAATATAGCACGGATCATTTGACCAAGGAATGGCTTGTTATACTTTGAACCTCGGTTTTTGCTTTGTAAATTCATTGAAAAGTGAAAATGCTCGGTTTCAATAGTCAGCAAGTTGTTGATTGCTATTCATGAAAACGAAGTTCAAAATCACATTTAGCCTTGTGACGGGATTTCGACGATGACCTCTATCTTTGAAATGATACTGCTTAGCGACCAGTATAGAATTAGGAATCCCGGTGTCAGGATAGTTTCATGTCACATATGTCTACGGTGTTATACTGCAGCATAGCAGCACTATATCTGTCTCCAGTAGATAGATATGAAAACCGACATTTTACAAATTTAATTCTATTCAATCGAAGTTTAAGTTAATTGGCTCCTTTGCGTTCAAATTATCATAATTTTATCATGACCTACGTTGATGATTTAATTGACATAATTACATAACAAAAAAGCATCTTTTGAAAAATGGTTGACATTTGTCGACATGAAACAAATATAGTGCTGTGCCTCACAGCCATGTCACTTCGCGTATCTGGTGTAAATCCAGAGCGAATTTTAGTTTTGTTCATGTATAGTGACAACTATAGCAATATTTACTTACCAAACGTCTTCATTTTTGGTTATTTTTTGCTAATTATTACATGAACTAGTCTTTGTTTCTCATTTGCCTCCTTTTTTGAAATACGTTTGTTAATTATTACTATTATTTTGTGTCTTTTCTTTTTCTTTCCAGAAGCATCCGGTGGAAATGTTCCCTCATCTAAAGTCATTTCCAATCATTTGTATTATTTTATTGGAGTACCTGTTGTGATCATTCTGATCATCATTATAATAATCATTATCATCGTTTTGAGCAAAAAACATAAAAGGTCCCCTGGATCTGGATTTCTATAGTTGCAGGAACGCAGATTTTCAAAACCTTACGAAGAAAAGGGGAATATTGAAATAATAGGAAAACTACTTTACAGCAAATTTTTAAACCGTTTGTGTCACCCGCACTCATTAGCGCAGCAGTGCAATGCGGTAATGGGTCGTGACTTCCTTATGTATGCAGTTTAGGAATGGAGCATTATGAAACGAATCAAAGCACCCCAAAACACTGAGAGACTGGTGACAGGTTTTATCATGAAACAAAGAGCGAGTTTAGCTGACTTACTACTAGTAACTAGAGTTTTAGGAAACGTGTCTATTGCGTCACTTGACCTTTGCCTCTATCGAGAGTAACCCTGCTTAAACGTTGGAGTTTTTAATTACAGGTTAGCTAGTTAAATATATAAATCCAGCCGACAGGCTTTGATCTGACCATATAGGTTATGCTAATTCGTTTTAAATGACTATACTAATTCGTATCAGATTATGAAAAATTTGTATCATGATTCTTAACAAGTTGTAAAATACGTTTTGCCATTTCGAACTAACATTTTGCCATGTCATTTCACATGTTTATGTTCCTTAGTATGTATTTTTGACATGATTTCCGCCCCCCTATTTATATTGGGCAGACATATTGTTTAAAAATTTTGTCAGGGTTGTCCGTCTGTCAGTCACACTTTTTGCCCAGGGCTACCTCAAAAAAGTTCAAAGCATTTAAAATGAACCCTTTAAGGGAGATAGATAAATGATGTAAAAGTGTCAGCACAAAAACCCTTAATCATACTCATGTTTTGGATTATTATCCTAGTTAAATTTCATCTTGAATTGTCGAGAACATATCATGCACTATGAGAATATACATTGAAATTTTATAGGGGGATAGGGGGGCCCCCGTGGCCCGGGGGGTAAAATCGCTGACTTTTAAAACTCCTCGTCCCCCATGGCGTTTGGGTTTGAATCCCGGCAGGGCATTCGGATTTTCATATGAGGAAGCCTTCCAGCTGGCTTGCGGTAGGTCGGTGGGTTTTACCTGGATGCCTGCGTGCTTCGGGGTCTTTCCCCCACCTGAATTGCTAGACGTCGCTATTACTGAAAAAACTGTCGAAGCGACGGTAAACTCAAATAGTCAATTCAAGTATAGTTTGATAGACTTTCACAAAGGAAATTTGCAGTGCACAAAAAACCCACTTCTGCAAATCAATTTTTGGAGTTATTGCCCTTGTTTTATTTATATTCTTTTTAAAATTTTTTCCGGAGCATAACTCAGGCATATGAGAAAATAACATTGAAGCTTCATAGGTGCGAAACTTTATGGATGAGATTTAGTACCAAGAGCATACTCCATTTCTATGGTTTCTTGTTGGAGTTTTCCCTTTTTTTAATTTCGTGTCCTTTAAAATAACTCCCTGTTCGACACGTATTGAAATTAAAAATTTATTTATGAAAAAAAATAAAGAAGAAAGTGTCATGCAAAGGCTCAGTATTTTTGGGGCTATTCCCACTTTTTACAATTTCGTGACACCAAGATTACTTATCTATTGAAACAAAATTTCAGTCATGAAAAAAAAAGAGGAAAGGGCTCTTGTGCACTTAGTGTGTGTGAGGGGGAAAAGGGGAGGGGAAGACTCAATTTTTTTACGAAAATAAATTTTAATTTTATGTTATATTATAAATTATTCGTTACATTTTTGATCATTTAGACTAAAGTTTTTACCCATATTGATATAAAAGCAATGTGATTTAAACATCTTGCATAATGGTAAATTATATTGTGAACTTCAAGGTTAAATAATTTCTATGTAACAAATATTTATACTATCCAAAACAGGTAAATTAAGGGGAATTTATATTAAAAAAATTTTTTTTTACTTGGATTTTGGTTAGCCATTTTTTGTTTTATACTCACTAGGGGGGTTCCGTGTTACCTTATTTCGGTGTTTTAATACATTTTGATATATGTTTAAAAAAAAAGTAAGTTCTTGTATTATAAATTTTTATACATGATGTTGTTTACAATTTTTGGGAAGTTTTTAATTTTTGTGTACTCTGGGTTCGTCCCCCGGGCCGCGACGTACCAAAGTCGTAAAAAATGGTACTGTTTAGCTCCCTTGCTTTGGACACGCAAAAAACTGGTTAGCCCCCTGTCAGGATAATGGTGGGTGTGGCGTGAATACTGAGTGTGGCAGCACTATATCTGTCTCAAGTAACATCTCTCCAAAGACTGAAATATTGTCGGTGGGACTTAAACCTAAAAGAACTCCTCCCCCCCCCCCCCCCCATAGCCGTTCGGATTTAAAATGGGCCTCACCCGGAAACCCGATTTACCCGAGTAATCAAATCGAACGCACCCCAAAGTGTAAAGTAGGCAATCGATTACCTGTGCTTCACACTTTCACTGTTGGATAAGCCGGGTAATGTAAAACATATTTATTGACAGTTTAGGAACGTCCATTGCACTTAAGAAGTAGATTAAATTTCCCTTTCCAGTTTCTCATACCGACCATACAAAAGTATTACAGCAAAATGAAAACAAAAAGGATCGAAACACAAATTACTGGGGGGAGAAAATCATATTGTCAGAAAAAAGAGGTTTACAATTATATTATTGCGAAATGGGGGAAGTTTTAAACCGGGGGGACATATTGTTCTCAAGGGGAAAAAACCATGTCTTTTTCGATAGTATATCTGTGCCAAGTCACTTTTTCCCTTAAATTTGAAATTAACCTTTATTTCTTCAGATTTAAAATTAAATTGTAAACCCTTTTTTTTATCAAGATTCAAAATTAAATTGTAAAATGATTTTCAATTACAAAAAATATAATTATTTAAACGCTTTTGAAGGACTCATCCCGCCGAATATTCGGGGTGGCAGATGACTACAAAAACTTAACCTGAACGGTATTATAAAGGAATTTGGGAAAATATGAACGATAAAAAACATGCCGTTCACTCATAGCAGACTAGGGAAGGGCTGTTATTTGCACGTACGTGTGTGTATATTGTCGCGTGATTTTTCCCCGCGGATTGGTCACCCGTATCGGGTTTTTCAGACCCGATATTATAAGATCTGCGAAAATCTCTGTGAAGAAGGGGAAAAAAGAAAACGTTCGGAAGAAATTTGGGGCGAACCTGCTGTTTTTCACTCTCACGGAGCTAATACTGTCCAGATTGTTTCAACTCCCAAAACGGACCAAGTCCTGGTCACTTATATTTTTAAACAAAGCGGAATCATTTTTTTTTAGTTAAAAAACCTTTATATAGGGTAGACGGCC